>CM056208.1:2477310-2809810 GCA_029692085.1 Gymnothorax javanicus | reverse complement strand
TGTTAATATACTGTGCATATTGTTCATATGTGCATTTTTAATTACTATTAAAAATACAAATGGAAATTAATACTGTTGCATTTGAGTTTTGACAGCCCGTTGACCAATGAGGAGTCAGCAATCCTCGCCTTCACAGACAGCAGTGTCACACCTGTGCAAAATTAGCAATCCTCGCCTTCACAGACAGCGGTGTCTGTCGCACCATTTGAAATTAACGATCTCACCATGCACAGACGATTGTGTCATGCCCATGTGAAGCTCAGAATCCTGGCTCTGTGGACAGCTGTGTCACAGACACGCAGAGGCGAGAGACTCGGGATTAGAGGGTTACACGCTGCTGGATAGGTGTTTTACACGAAGGCATCCAGGGGTCCAGTTTGATAAGGGGGACTGGCACGTGGCAGCTAGCGGAGGCTTCACTGAAAATAGATGGAAGGACGGGAGGAGGGGCAGGATGAGGGGCAGATTTTGGGGGGAAGGGGGCGGGGGTCTCCTGCATCGGAGGGGTCCGAAGATCATGCAATGACGGCGGGTATATTTAGAGCTCTGAGTCACAGGCCGTTTCTCAAAGCGTCGGCTGCGGCACCAGGTGAGCTGCATTTCTAGGCTGCTACATCATTGCAGTCTGCTCCATTGCGAAGGCGCCTTCTAATGCAGCTGAGAAATGCAGATACGCAGCCTTCATCTCGCCGGATATCAGATGGAATTTGCAGCTCGTTTGCAGTCCGTTTCCATGTTGACAATTCTGTCTGATAGCAGGCGAGAAGAAGGCTGCATTTCTCGGCCGTATGCGAAAGCGCCTTCTCAATGGAACAGACTGCCATGATGTAGCCACCCAGGCCGCAGCCTACGCTTTGATAAAGAGCCACAGGTGAGGCATTTGGCCGAGCTTCAGTTCATTCAATGAATTACACCCATTCAGCCCACACCTGAGAAACCAGCACATTTTCACAACAATCATGAAAAGGCACAAGGAATCGACCCCGCCTCAGGGAGGAAAACCAAAGAACAAGAATTCAATAACATTGATTATTTAAATCTCACAACCTTTGTTTAAAAAAACAGGTGGTTCTACACAGGGTCTAAATCACAGAAATGCTATCAGGGTTGATAGTAACTTTACCTTTTAGCTTAGAATTACTCTGTACCTGTTTCCAAGTAGTTTTTCGAATAACAGCAAACAATTTGTTTACTTCAAGACCAATCTGTAGCCTGCATTGATTAAGTAATGATACTGGTGCTGAGATACCTAGGCTACCTTGTGAGAGCATATGGATGGAAGTAATGTGAGTTATTAATTATGTTGCACTTTTCCATCAAAGATAATGCAGGACCCATTAGAAATAATGACAGATTTATTTTAAGATATTTGAAGATGTTGTGAAAGAGCAGAAAATATTAAGAAGTGGAACATCTTGTAAAGTGTATCTAACCAGCTTGGAGTGCTGCATATACAAGGTTTCACTCAATGCAAAAAGTTTTATCACTGAAGTAATGAGTTATCGTGCTATTTAAATATAAATCGGCCCGTCTGCCAGTTTGTCTTATCTGAGTGGGTAAATTGTTCCCGTAAATGAAAACAGGTGGAGTGTAATCATGCATATATTAGTAAGCTTTCTGCCTATAATATTTTACCTCTAATGGTAAAAACTGCAGATGGTGTAAGTAAGCGTGTGATCATGTGAACATAATCTATCCTCCCTCCATCACACACAGCTGTGCATTTTTATGAACACACATCTATGCACATCTATATTGTTTTCTTATGTCATTTGTTATTGTCTTCATATGATTTGTCAGGTACATGATCCAGAACCGATCCCATTACAAGGTTCTGTTATTGGGCCTGAGGCAGAACGGATCCCATTACAAGGTTCTGTTATTGGGCCTGATGGAGAACCCACACAAGTATAAGGTTATGTTATTGGGCCTGATGCAGAACTGAGCCATTATAAGGTTCTGTTATTGGGCTCGATTCAGAACCAACCCCATTATAAGGTTCTGTTATTGGGCCTGATGCAGAACTGACCCCAATAAGGTTCTGTTTTTGGGCTCGATGCAGAACCTATACCATCATAAGGTTCTGTTATTGGGTCTGATGCAGAACTGACCCTATTATAAGGTTCTGTTATTGGGCCTGATGCAGAACTGACCCCAATAAGGTTCTATTTTTGGGCTTGATGCAGAACCTATACCATCATAAGGTTCTGTTATTGGGTCTGATGCAGAACTGACCCATTATAAGGTTCTATTTTTGGGCCTGATGCAGAACCCAAACCATTAAAAGGTTCTGTTATTGGGCCTGATGCAGAACTGACCCATTATAAGGTTCTGTTATTGGGCTCGATGCAGAACCCACACCATTATAAGGTTCTGTTTTTGGGCCTGATGCAGAACCCAAACCATTAAAAGGTTCTGTTATTGGGCCTGATGCAGAACTGACCCCATTATAAAGTTCTGCTATTGGGCCTGTTCTCCTGCACTGCAGTACAGAGATAATTAAACCTTTTTTGATGCATCATTTCCTCATGCTCTCCTGGTCTTATATAACTTTTTGCATGAAGATCTGAAATCACTGGAAAACAGTGAAATTGCAAATATGCAAAAAGTAATGGGTACCACTATACACCTCTCCCCACTGTAACTGAATAATTCATTTAGCACACTTCTCCACATCACTCGGACAGGAGGGACTTCATATGCTGAAATATTTCTGCTGCTCATCTGACTCCGGCACCATTCAGAGCTGCAGAGCCCGGAGAATCGCGTCCTTCATCAGTGTCTGTCCCCAGGGCTTAATTACCCGAAACAGCACCTGCTCTTAAAACCCCCTGATAGATGCATTTTCTTAAACCTGCATTTACGATAAGCTATATCCTCCTGATGTTATTCTATCACTGGAGCTGAGCCTTTCACTTTTCCATTATGCGGTTTCATTTTCTCCTCTTCTGTGAAGTATTTATGCCTCTCAGTGAGAGTCTACGCTTGTTTTATCACCAGCTGGGATTCAGACAGTGTTTGTTTTCATCCTTCGGGCTTTTAAAGTGAATCGCTGTTTATTTGCGAGTCAAACTGAATGCAGGCTGTGATCTGTCCTGACTCGCATTATTCCTGGCAGGACGTACTTTAGCTCCTGGGCGATGGCAGCGATCTGCTCCACTCTGTCCTGGTGGGCTGCCAGGTCGCTCTCGAACGCCTCGTGCTTCCGGAGAAGAGCTCGTACCTCTGTGAGTGACGCCGACTCGTAGTCTTTCTGAGAGAGGAGCTCGTCTTTGCCTGGGTTTCATGGACAAAGACAATGCAAGACCGCAAGAACCTGTGAGCACTCATATGATCACAATAAGCCAATGGTATTATGGCATCAAAGTACATTGATTCAATGACATTAGAGCACATCGATTTATCATATGAAAGGGCATTAGTACAGTCATATCAAAGTGATTGAGTCAGTAATATGAAAGACTGCTCGGGAATGCCGAGTGCAACAGCTTTATTTACGTTGCTTTATTCTTTATAGGTTCCCATTATTTTTCAATTTTTCTTGATTTTTTGTCCCAGTTTGAAGAGTCGCGGACTCATAAACATTAACAGCAGGCCAAACAGATTCAGGGGATTCTAAAGAGAGACTGACAGTGAAACCTTTCGATTTTCCACAGCGCAGATTCACCAAGTTCCTACTAGTCAACATGTATTCACTGACTCCAAAACTCTCTTTTAATAACAGGAACATTTTCATATCCATTCAGCTTTTGTGTACCTAGCCTCGGAGGTCTGAAACCTTCGATCAATGAGGCCAGAGTTTCAGATGCCTGATTCTGAACAGGGAATTTAAGACTTTTGAACCAGCAGACAGTAAGGAAACACTGATTTCAGCTGGTCTTTAAGTGAGTGAGTGGACTGACTCCGATACTTCAGGAGTGTAAGGCTCTTGAATCAGTGTGTAGTTTCCGTGTTGTATGTTTACAGCTCACCTGCAGTCCACTCTTCGTGGGCGGTGGCTTTCTGGCGAAATTTCTCAGCCAGGTGGTCCAGACGTTGCAGTCTCCGGATCTCGGTCAGAAGCCAATCCTCGTAGCCCTTCTCAGCCTGTTCCAGACCCTTCCACGCGCTCGCTATGTCCTGACACAACAACAGCCTGCCGTGATCGGGTGAACCTCACCACACAACACAGCAGATTCGCCTGTGCAAACGGTTTTATTTTTAATGCTTCTTTCAATATATCGATCTTCCTGTGAAAGCAAATGCACCTCCTCTCACTGATTACTTTAATGTGTGACAGTCCCAAATTACATCCTAAACAAAGTGCACTTTTTACCTGCTCCGATTCTCAGAAACTGACGAAAGCGCCCTCTTACACTGGCAGCAGATGCTGGGGCACTCACCGACACCATCTTGCCCTCGGAGGGCATGAAGTTTGGCCGGTTGCTGATGCGGAGTTTGGTCTGAAGGGTGTTGAAGTTGATCTCCAGCTGACATTTCTCCTGCACCTTGGGCGGTTTGTGCAGGCGACGGTAATCGCGGAAATCCTCCAGCTTCTGCTGCATCTCTGACATGGTCTTCTCCGCAACACGGTTCTCCAGCCAGGGGGTCGTGCGGCGGATCCACTCCAGTAACTGTGGAAGAGTACACTGACTCAGTGTAATCATGTAATCAGGCACGGTCACCATACGGACTTAGAAAGAATGAAATGTTAAAAAACTTTCCATTTCTTTTTGGCCGGCAGTCTTCACAATGACTGTTCATTAGAAACCTTTTTCTAGGACAAAAGAGCAAGTCAAATTTTGTGACAATGACTGAAAATTATTTTAACATTTGTCTAATATGTCTTAAGGACATAAAAATTAAAAATCGCAACATGGTACTTGGTTCCAGTTTGTTTTTTTGGAATCTCCAATCTGCCCGAATCTCAAACGTTAGCCTCCAATCAGGCAGCTAAGTTCTCATCCGCACACTCCTGTCCTGGTATCTTGGGATGATCACAGTCCTCACATGCACAAAACGAGAGCGGAGGAAACCGGAACAACAGTTAGTGGTTCTCATCCTGTTATATTTGAGCCCCTAAGAACGCACTCCATCCCAAGACTTTTTAGCTTAAATTGAGTTGAGGTAGTCAGCTGGTGCTGCGTTTTAAATGAGCCAACCCAATCTTGGATTGTTCACAGTCCTCACATACATAAAACTGCACTGCCTTAGCCATAGTGGACCATCCCACAACTTTTCCATTATTCAATGTGAACAATCTCACTAATGAACTGCTTGCTATGATTGATGATGATGGTGAAGTGGAAGATAATGGAGAACCAGCAAATGAATGGGCGGAAGGAGGTACCTTTCACTTTAAATGAAACAGAAGGGCATCCAAAAGCATAAAAAAGCATAACGTAATTTTACATATCTTGGGTTTTAACATAAGCAGTGTTTCTAGTTCCCAGATACTGCTTTATATTTTCAGAAGTTTTCAGTATGGCTCTTAATCCCCTAAAATTAATTGGGCAACAAAGACCATAGGACCTTGAATGATGGAACTTTGGATTAATGCTGTGATACCAGAGGCACTCCGAGAGCGCAAACCTCCGCCATGGCAGCGCAGTCCAAATCTTGCTGCGTGGGAGCAAAGTTCAGTTATTGCGTGTCATAGGATTTCAAGATGGCTGCCGTGGCGGCCATATTATTTGACTGATCGCGGTCAAAATCAATAGGGTCCTTCCCTGATGTAATAGTGACCCACCCACAAAATTTCAGAGATATCCATTCATTACTTTTTGAGTTATTTTGTTCACAAACAGACAGACAGACAGGCATACAAACGGCACCGATCACATAACCTCCTGCCAACTTCGTTTGGCGGAGGTAAAAAGCACTGTATGAGAAATTGAGCCGATGCTGGCGGAATGTTCTGCAGAAGGAGGCGTTCTCCGTACCTCACTGGCCAGTTTTTCGTACTCCTCCATCATCTTCTCGTTCTCCTGGTTCACTCCCAGAACCTTGCAGATCCTGTTGGCTGCCGTCTCCGCCTGTGCACAGAGATGCAGACTGTGAGACGTCAGGCTCCGCTGTGCTACGAAGCCGCTGACGCTCTAAAGTTTGTGTGCATACAAATGTGTTTTTTTACATTTTTTTTCTTCACTACGAATCATGCACATCACGGCTTATTATTACTTTCATCATAAAAGCATAACAGTATACAGCAATGTAATGTATGTACAACGTATAAAGAATTACTAAGTGTGCATATCCCTGAATTACATACATTGCAATATGCACATATACTGATATATACAGTATATGATTTTTTTTTTAATATCATTGCAATGTATTCATATACAGCATATGGCTTTTTTAACATGTATTGCAATATGTACATGTACAGTATGCAACTTTTTTTTCCATACATTGCAATGAATACTATACTGCTCTTAGCATTCTGTAATGCAGAGATGGATGAGGGGCTGGTTTGGATAAGGACCTGCTCTGCCCCAGCAAACGCGTGATAGAAACAGGACACGTAGGTCATAATGGCTCTCTCGTCAGGCTTCGGGGAGTTTACAATGTCTGGAGAGAACGAGAGAGGAGGAAATGGAGGAGAGGAGTCAGAGGACCGCAGGATTTGAGCTCTGGAGCCCGACTGCTCGAGTATGGAGCGGGCATGGAAGTGCACTAACGAGGATAAACAGTTATTTTCCAGTCTCTTCAACAGTAATTAACCCCTGTTTCCTGTTGGACTCTGTTCTATAATCAGCAACAAAAGCTGCACATTTTTTTTTCAGAAATATATTTTCATGTTATAAACTACTTTTAAGTAGTTATTAATAAGTAAGGATTACAAGAAATATCAAGTGGATAAACTATGATAATTATGAAAGATGTTGTACAGTCTGGGCAGCTTAAGCGTTTGGCTGTCAATCAAGAGGAATTTGATCAGGAAATGATGGGAACACAGAGGTGAAAGAAGCAATTTTTGAGGAGGAAGCACATCACTTAGCTTCACCTTGAGAATTCCTTAAGTATAAGTATATAACTGTGTGTGACGGCAACAGGATATATCGGCCATAACTGAGATTTCCTCAGGTTTGTGTGTCAGTGTTCCTGTGTTTACAATACATGTGCAGATATAAACAGTCCCAAGTGTTCATTAAATCCATAATAATATATATTCTTACAACTGAACTTACCAATAACTTTCATACTGCCATTATGTTTACTCAATTTGGCCAATCACATTACACAGCTGCTTGAGCAATTTCAGCCACGCACCACTCATTTCAGTAACAGTCATTTCAGCTTCTAAGGGGTGATTTTAGTGCATTAGCGTACAAGTCAACTGATATGATAATTGCTTAATTTATACATCAATACTTCTACGTATTTTCTGTTGAAGTTGATATTATTCACAGATCTAACTCCTGTTTGATTTGAGTTTATCAGTCAGCAGATGGTAGCCTCCAGTGCTAAAGTCTGTTTTAATTACTCCACCTGTCCAGTATAAAATCCCCTAAATCCTCCTCAGATTCACAAACATCACCGAGCCTCTGCTTCCACAGTAATACAGAGGACGGTGTTAAATTGGGCCAATTTTATTTCAAGGCCCAAAATCATTCAGCGTTTCCAAATCAACAAACTTTTTAAGAATCTGCAGTGTACTGACCTTCAGCGTCCAACATTTTTGGGATGTCCAGGTGCTTCTCGGCAATGTCTAATGCCAGATTCAGGTTACCAAGAGCATCATCCTGGATGGACAATGAGGAAGTCAGCTTTGATAAAATAAAGGGAGGCTCATTATCATTCAAATCATATTTTTACATACTTTCAGTGAGATATATGAAATGGCTGAATAATGTTATATGGTGACAGAGCGGGATGGGTGTGAGTCCTCCTCCCAAACTGGGATTTGGTTCTCAGAACTGGTCCCAGGGGACAGCTCTATATGTGGGGCTGCTAATTTTTGTTAATCACATTTTTCATGTTTTTAGGGATTACTCACCCTTTTAAGCTCCATTACATTAGAAACAGCTGTGCGCTGCCAGAGGAGTTCCATTTTTACATTCTACTGTACAGCAAATGACTATATAATAACAAGGGAGTGAAAATTGTTACTGATGCAATAAAAAAACTTGTATTGTAAAAAAAATTGTAGACACATGGTCACTAAAACTATTAATAAGATTATAAATAATTCACAGAAAAAGCTAATTATGAGACAAAACTATTGTGTAATTTTTGTGTAAAGTCCTGGAGTATCATCTTGAATGAAATTTTGGGGAATGCATCCCCACTTTGTCATGAAGTTGTTTAAGTGGGTAAATAGTCCCTCTAACTCATCACTCAGGAAAAATGAACACCTTGAGAAAATTCTAGGATTGCAGAAGTGGCTGGAACAGAAATCAGCGTACCAGTTACCTGGGACCGAGTTTGAGAACCGCGGACCTTTCTGTCATGTGACAGCTACAGTGCCGTGCAAAAGGCATCAGCTGTCTTCCCAATGTCTTCTGTTTTTGTGTATTTACCACCAAGGGTGACACATCCAGTTATTATATCTGGGGAGCAGCTGAGGGAGGTTATTTTTTTCACTCGGGTGATATAAGATTTGAATAACTTTTAGCATTCAGGAAATGAAACGATCATTTAATAAATACATTTTTTGCTTACTCTACCTTATATTAAAACTAATTTGATGATCTGAAACATTAAAGTGTGACAAATATGCCAAAATTAAAGAAATTGGGAAGGGGGTGAATACTTTGGAGGGTAATGAGTTTGGGTGATTAGCAGCATGCTAAAGGCTTAATTCACGGCACACAGTTAAACCGCAAACCACATTCCCAGTGCTCTGCTACGCTGAATGCAGGAACTGCTTTCACTGAATGTTGGCCCTGGGTCTGCAACATGCCGGCCAGTGCCACACACAACTGTACACTGGCCTTTCGTCTGTGAACGCTAAGCCAAGTATGTTAGCATATCCTGTGTGAAATACCAGAGCCCAAAATAAAATACCGTGGTACATTTCTGAGGCGTCCTCTTGGGAATCAATGTAAATAGCAACTGTACAAACTTGGCAAACGATCCTGTTCATTTATTTACAAACAAAGTGCAGTCAGGGGCCAGCAGCACAGGGAAAGTTCAGCTCTAAAGATGTCTAAGGGTCAGCGAGCGAGCACGCATGCCTGAGCCTAACGCAAAGCTGTGATATTCCTGTAAATCCTGATTGAGACACAGGACAAGCTTCCTCAGTCACATGGTACATACGTTTACTTTTCATACATCTTGGTTTTGCTCATTTTTTCCCTAGTTGTATAAAAGCTCATAATTGTCTTGTGTCCATAAAGAATCTATATCCATGAAGCATTTGCAGTCAGTGTTTGACACAGTCCTCTCAAAGCCAGGCTACAGGCCAGGACAGAATCCACATGACCAGTGAGCTACAGCACAGGAGACCAGGCCAATGACCACACAGCATACATTCTGTTTTACGGTCATCTCTTCCAAAATGAAAATGCACATATGTGAATGTATTTGGGTAGCGAGCCCTGTCTAAGATTGGGCATTAATCAAATGGACCCCTGCGAGCTTCCCAGAATACAATGAGTCACAGCATGGACCCATAATTCCCTGCACCACACCCTCCTTCCCAATGGAGGCACGTCGAGGACAGCTGCAGGATCTTTGGGCTCCACAGCAGGGGAGGGGAACATTTCTCCTGGAGAACCAAAGCCCTGTATGTTTTAGATGCTCTCAAACAGACGACCTCCACAGAGACGTCTCATTCTGGGCGACTGGAGTCAGGGGCTCGGTGATGTGTCTCCAGGAGAACATTGGGCATGAAAGGCCCACCTCAGCAACTCCACACCGTCCCATCTGCAACCTCCACCATCCCTGAACTACTTCAGGTATTTCCTGGGGTACAACCTACATTTCAAAATCTACTTTTGAGACCTGTTGCAGCCATCAAATTTGAAATGAGCTCATTTTGTGGATAAAATTGTAAAATTTCTCAGTTTCAACATTTGCTATGTTATCTCTGTTCCGTTGTGAATAAAATACTGGCTGGTGTGATTTGAAAGTCATTGTGTTTCGATTTTATTCACAATTTACACTTTGTCCCAACTATTTCGGAATTAGGGTTGTATTCCAGAGCGCCACTGTCTCTGCTTCTCACAAATGAGGTATGATTCACAGAAAACTGAGATTCTGCACAAGGAAGACCTTGTTTTTTTTTTTTAAGATTTTTTTTTGGGAATTTTCCCTTTATTTGACAGTTGTGCAGTGTAGAGAGACAGGAAGGTTGGGGAGAAGAATGGGGGATGACATGCAGCAAATGACCTGAGCCAGAGTCAAACCCAGGTCGCTGCGGAAGGACACAGCCTTTATGGTATGCGCGTTTAGACCGATGAGCCACCGGGGCGCCCCAGGAAGATCTTGTTTAAGCTCAGTATGAGAACAACTGAAGACCCCAGTGCTACAAGTACTGCAGTCACAAAATTTATATTTTGAGAAATTCGCAGGCAGTGAGCTCGTGTGACTACAAAAGACCTTTTCCCATCCTTATGTGACTTAAGTACTTGTAGCTCTAGGCTCTTCAAGTGTCAGTAATGCTGAGCTGAGCTGGTCAATGCAGCGTCTGTAATGCTGACCTGGATTAGCACAGATCAAAACTAGATTAGGTTAGTATGGTACTATAGTATATAGAATACAGTATATTATTGCTGCACAGTTAGGATAGTAGCGTGTCTGTAATGCTGAACTGGGCTATATGTTTGTCAGTAATGCTAAACAGGGCTATATGTTTGTCAGTAATGCTGAACTGGGCTCGTAGATGGTCAGTAATTCTGAACAGGACAGGTCCAGTGTCTGCAGTGAAGGGGGGACTTTCGTGCAGTGATATGGTAGCATGCTGTCAGCACACACTGTTGACCTTGTTCAGCTTGGCAAAGTCAATCAGGTCGGGCCGATGCCTGTGTATCAGCGCACAGAACGCCAGGCCGTCCTTCCAACTTTACATCCCAGAGAGAGAGAGGTGTCAGGATATGGCTCACGATGTACGTATCCGCATAACAGCAACCGAACCCTTTAACTGTCGTCTCAGACCAGCAGGGCAACGTTTTCATCACATCTCGCTAAAATTTCGGGTGTAGGTGGCAGAAAAGTGAGGTGAATACAAAAAAATAAAATTCTAGTTTATTTACCCCGTCGATTTCCAACTGGACAAAACAGCAATGAAAAATAAATAACAGCATAACAAAGAGACCAAGTATTGACAACATGGTGTGATGAAATGAAAAAGAAAGGCTGTTATTCTGCTATGTAGGGTCACGGCTTCCCAACTGTAGCATCTCTAAAACTTACGTTTTTTGAGACAGAGGAAGAGAGGGCAGGTGCCTTAAATCAAACGTCACTTCAAATCTAAATGTGAAACGATCTCGGGACGCATAATGGAACTGTCAGAGTCTACATGCACTTTATTATCTGCAGTGCTTCCGCAGTGAGACACCACCATCTTCATCTGGAGAGGGACGCTTATGTATATCCAACACTGCTTGGCAACTGAGGTGCTTTTTAAATTTCAAAACCAATAAAAATTACACAATCTAGTCTTAATGCATTTAATCTATTGCTAAGCTAGAATTTTCTGTTGGTTTCCTGAATTGTTATAAAAGCATTTTTTACGGCGGGCATGGTTTCATCGTAAAACACAATATATCCATTTTTTGTCTTGAATAAAGTAAGCATAGAGGAGTTTTCTCATTTAATAGCATGTCTTGCTAAGCAAGTGAAAAAACGATACCATGATGCAATTAAATCTCAGAATTATGAATTTTGAGAAAAAGTTAACTTACAGAAGTTGTGATTATTTGGCAAAACGCAAAATATCCACAGAAGCACGATTTGAAGTGAAATGTCAGCCAGTCAATATCATAGATCTAAACATGTTCATGTCTCCATAATAATTCGTAATACTCCTCTGTGTGTAGTACACTGTCCTTTTTGCAAATCTGCTGCTCAAAGCGGCCAAAAACTCAGTCAGTGGGAGAAAAGCCTCATGGGAAACGCATTTTCGACAGATAAAATAGGGAATCTTTTTCTCCGCAGAGGTCGTTAGCATAGAAACAACAGTCATATTTCACTTTACCCTGAACAAGAGTCACTAACCAGTCAGAGTCTGTTGGCAGTGCAGGATTCTCCAGCCCTAATTGGCAGCGTGGATATATCGCAGTTAGCGGAAAAACTGGCTTGGTGTTTCAAATCAAATCAATCCTTTATTTAACCAGATAAGCATCATTGAGATTTAAAACCTCTTTTACAAGAGCGATCTGGCCAAGCCAGGCAGCAAAAGACTAAGTTACAACATTAAAAAAACATTCCAACAGGCAGAAAACATAACATTCACAACAAAGTTCAAATTATAGGCAAATTATCAGACACAACTGCATTGTCCCAGAGAACTGGTTTCGTAGTCTTTTAAAATATTTTTGAATTCTCCTAGCGTGACTAGGCCTGGCAGTTTGAGGTCCTTTTGTAGCTTGTTCCAGGCGGATGGACCAGCATAACTAAAAGCTCTTTTACCCAATTCGGTCCTCACTCTGGGGACAACCAGCTGAAGGGCATCTTTGGATCGAAGGGCATGCTGGTCCTGCTTGATGCACAAAAATGCACTTAAGCAAGTGGGTATTAGCCCAATCAAAGCTTTGTGCAAGAGAGAGAGCAGGGTGCTTTGGACTGAAAGCTGATGTTCAAGCATTTTAAGCAGTGGGATATACACATAGACAGTATAAAAAGATGGACGAAGCAACCGTGAGGTCACCCATTGGTTTCAGCGTACCATTTAGGAAGCCTCGATTTTGGCAATTTGAACAGCGCCATTTTGTCATTTTGAAACCGAATGTGATTCCCATTGGACGAGAGCATGAATTGAAGATCCAGGGAGGAGCGAGGGGTGGATCTATGGGTGGATCAGACCATATCTCACAAGGACTAGAGGATAGCCACGCCCCTAAAGCATACTCTGGCTTTATCCTTTATTCTAGTCTATTTGGGACCATAATGTACAAAAATAAACATCATGATATACCGAAGGAGACTTGAAACTTGCGATAGATACCATAAAATAATGTGGAAAATCATTATTGAAATAATAAATCGAGTGGGAAAGCAGGGTCATTTTCATGTGGACTTCTATAGCATTGAACTTCTTTCTGCAACCACCAGCGTCGCCATCTGCTGGCGATTAAATAGAATACAATTTTTAGAGATTTCGGCATGGCCTCACTTTTCAGACCCGGGTGCTGCGTCCATCTTTTTATGCAGTCTATGAATATACAGCGTGTTGCTATGAGCTGAACTCAGCATGACTACCGGCCTACCAATGATAATCTTCCTGCAGTGGTGGTTCTAAAATTTCGATAGTGGCGTTTATTACGTTTTCTGATTAAAGTCTTCATACATATCTAATTTAAAATAAAACACATTGGGAACATTTTTCAACTTTATTTTGAAATATAGCTGGTGCACAGAACCATTTTACTGAGGAGAATCTGTTCTTCTAATGAGAGCAGCATGAATGTGCATTTTTAAATGGACCTGAAATGGACCTTGTAACTGAATTTCCAGAAAACTTTTAAATAAATGTGAGAAATAAACATTTATTTCGTTAATCCATCTCTCAGTATAAGACAGAGTGGGCTACAGTAGCAAACGTGCTGATTGCGCTCACCTGATATGGAAGTTTTGGACGTTTACGTTCCTATATGGAGCAGTCTTCCTCTGGCACCACAGAAGAAGTCCTTCCTTTGCAGATGTTTCTACAAGAGATCTGAGGTTACTCACATAGTCCCGGTATCATTACTGCGTCCTCAGCAGTTCACTACCTCACAGAGAAATGCAAAACTCTTTCATTTCAGCACATTTCTTACGTACAAAACAATTTCATTTGTTGGATTTTCACTAAATATCTCAACCTTTAGTCGTTAACCACAATAAATTTAACGTTTCTGTCGCTCATGATAAGTCTCACTATGTACATTCTCATTCAAGGTTAAACTGAAATTCAATTGGTTTCCCTCTTACCTTCGACTGAAATATCCTGAATGGCGAATCGGAGGATTATGGTCCAAATCATCCCCAGAGTCATTTTTATGTTCCCGTCCACAATTTCTAAAAAAGAAAGTTACCAGAATTAATAGTGTATATGCATGAATGTGGCTTTTACAGAAAATACCCGTGACCTTACTGTCTGAAACCCTGAAACCGTACCTGACCATCTGAAACCCTGAAACCGTACCTTCAGCACCAATCGAAACAAGCTTGACCCCTTTGCTTGTGATAAAATCCAAAGCTTTGTTGACATTGGCTATTTTGTGAAACCGCATCTTTCCTCTGTCAGGCTTGGGTAGCCTTTCCCCTTAGTGAGAGAGAAAGACAGGATAAGTGAGGACAGAAATTACAGAAAAGCACTCTTTAGCATGGCTTGTCCTAAAAGCACTCTAACAAACACAGTGCTGCCATGTCACCTGCTGCCTTATCTGTGCAGTGTTAATATGAGCACCAGACCCTGTTATTTCCTGCCAGGAAATGATACAGCATTGCCAAAATCAGAAAGTGTGAGCGGCCTTCCACACGGTTTAGAATTGTAAGGCTTTTTCAATGGCTTTTATTTTAATACGCGAGGAAACACAAACCTGTTCAATGATTGAGTTCTGTCGGGAAAACAAGAAGGCATAGGTTGTATTCATAAAAAGGTGACTTGAAGGTAAACTGAGATCAGAGTCAGTATTGTTCAGGTGTATGGAGCTCTCTGCCTGGGCTTATAGAGGAAGCAGACACTCAGCTGCTCCAGGCTGGATTTAGTGCTGATCTCCTGCAGGTAAACCACAGGCTGAATGTTGAGTTCTCCTCTGTACCGATTCTTATATTCCTGCAGTACCTGAAATAACTTCCAGCAGAAGCATGAGTTTCAGGCCGTTCCTGAAGTCTTCTTCTATGTTCTCGATCTCCGTTCCTGCCTTCCTCAGGTGGGAATTACACCAGGCTGTGAAAGTCTACAGAGCAAAAGCCATAAGCCATGCTAATTATTTATCGAACTTCATCATAACTTCATTTTAAACTCTGTCAATTTATTATCAGTTTAGTACAGGTATGGTTCCATCCACAGTATGTGTTTGTGGGGTGTGTGTGTGCGTGTGGTGTGGTGTGCATGTGTGCATGTGTGTGTGTGTGTGTGTGTGTGTTTGAATAACACTTCCCGTGGCTGCCTGTGGGTGAGGTGTTTGTAATGAGCCAATTAACCAGTTCAGTAGTTGGCACTGTAAACATAACTGAGGTGATGACAGATTAACAGTCCTTAATTGAGCTGGAATTCAATGTGCCATCATATCCATGTCAATGTTTGGACATACGCTGAATTCCTGCATACCAAGGAGGGCTAAAGGAGGGCTAACCTTTCCGGGGAGAGCAAATATATGCGCGGGTAAAAACACAAGTCACAGCGTGTGACAGGGCATATACAGTCACCTCTCCCAGTCTGAGTCAATATCAAGTAATAATTCATGCTTTTATCATTTTTATCTTTTCATGAATTCTACAACTGCGCCAAAATAGTGATTTTCTGGTCCAGGTGCATTGTGGGTAGGCTGAGGAGTGACTGAGAGACACTGCACATGTAAATGTGTGGATACTGAGTCATGTGATCTCTAAACACCTCTCCAGTGTTGGAGTTACGCAGGTCCAGTAGGATGCAACAGTGAGGTTCATATAATCCTAAAGGTTTTTCCCTGAGACCCCAGAAAAAGCCTCATTCAAACTGAACAGAGTCAGGGTGACAAATAAAGGGTTTTAATTAAAACCTACGGGATTACAGAGCACCTAGAAGAGGGAACTGACTGCACTTTGGCAGTTTTATTATGACTTATTATTGCTACCCATACTTCTCTTCAAGCAGTGAAGTTAGTTTCGTGTGCACCTTAATGCTAATTAAAAGCGACTTTTGTTTTTGGCAGAGGAAATAATATTAATACAACATACTGAGATCACACATGTAAACCTAGTCATGGGGCCACAGAACAGAAAAGGATTTCATAGAAACTTTCCCAGCATAAGCAAATATGCACAGTGTGTGCAAAACTGTTGATACGCAAATCTACTGACATACAGTCACATCCAGAATTATTGGCCACTTTGATAAAATCTGACGGAACAAAAATTCCCATAAAAACACAGTCTGTGATATTCATGTTGAACATAGGGGACTTTTCTTTAACAGCAATGCACTTATCCTAATGCTTCAGTGTTTTTTATCAGAAAATTTTATTTTTCACGATGTTTCATTAAACATCATACGCAGCATGTAACAGAGAGCATGGGGATATTATGCAGCTGCAATACTTGTACAGATGGCAGGCGTTATGTAACATGAAAAAGTAATGTATTACAGTTTATCTCAATTTTCTATATTATCTTAGGGGGACAAATTCAATGAAAGAGAGGTCTGGTCCTGCTCGTCAGCTCTTATCTGTTAATAATGTTAATAATGCAGAGATAATGGCTTCCTGCAGGCTGCTGCATTCATTCCACATGATATGAGAGCATAAATATAGCCCCGTCTGGCAGACGTCAGCTGTATCACCAGGAGAGATGTTTTACTTCCCTGACCAAAGTTCATTTTCACTGCTGTCCACATCTCCCTCAATTCCCATCGGCCGCTAATTGTTTTGTGAAGTTTCATAAGCTCGTATTTTCAGTCAATATTTTAGCATCCACAAAAAATTTGTGTTCTTTTTAGATTTAATTATTTTTTTTTAAAGGTATTTTTATATACTTTCACCGTAACATCGCTCTTGTATTTTTTTTTCCAAGAATAAACACACACATTTTAAATAAACACAGAGGTAAAATGAATGTCCGACACAAAACATGAAGGTGCGATTCTGTAAGCAAACAGTAACTGCAGAGACTGAATAATATTGAAAGCTCTGGCTCGTAATACTAGTTTAGTTCTCAGATGTGGCCGTGAATTTGGCTCCAAGCCCATCTGTACTTGTGCAGTATATCTGAAGCACATAAATCCTTATTCTGAGGGATACACATTTCTTCTGTGGCCTGGATGTATGGCTGTACCACCTTGCACAGAAAAAAAACACACATATGGGTACATTATGAAACCTGTCACAGAATTTGCAAACAAGCACCATCAATTCATGACAAGCTCATCAAAGCAACAAGTGTTGCCACTAAACGTGGCCATGTCCCCCGCCAGGTCGCGGAAATCGACTGGGGTCGGCGTATCACACTAATACACATTGAATCCAAAGATGAATGAAATCAGTCAAACCGTACTTGAGATATCGCGTTCACAACAAACGGGATGTGACGGACGGACGGATGGACGGAGCTGAATACTATGTCCCCCGCTCCACTCACTACCGCGGCGGCAGGGGACAACAAGCAAACACACTGGTCTTCAGCCCTGAAGAGCTCTCCTCTGCTTTTACAGATTTCTGAAAACGTGCAAGTGAATTTGCTCTAATATACAATTTTATACCCCTGAGCAATTACTCTCTAAAAAAAAAATTCTCAAATTTAATATTTTCAGAGCAGTTCCTACCATAGACTTATTATTCCCAAATACCAAAATGTTCATAGCACTTTTGATGTTTGTTCATAGGCGTATTTTGTTGTTGATTTGTATTAGCCTAACATATTGCCATTCACTTGTGGAATTGCAATCATATTTAAGGTAAGCTGTGTTTTTTGTTTAAATTAAGCTTCTAAATATATTTACAGAATTTGCATTAATAAGCATCATCTGTTCTCAGCTACTGTGCTGGTCCCAGCACCAGAAAAGCTGTACCCAGAATTCCAACCTGGCAACCAGTTCAAAGCAGTGATTGGTAGACTGATTTAGCAACTGAAACATTTGCTGTGAAAAGACATTGTGATCTGATTGGGTTTAAAAGACTCAAAATTACACTATTCATTCTGTCCCCAAAAAACTTCAATATCTCCGAAATTATCAGAAATTTAAAAAAGCTGTCAACAAACACAGTTGCTGTCATTCACTGTAAACCCTGATAGTGTGATGAACTCAAATGTTTTGTGGCAACCGGTTACCTCAAAAAAATTGAGTTTGCCAACTTGATGATTTGTGTTCACAGCACTTAAAAATGTAAAAAACAAAACAAAAAAAAACTTTGCCTTATTTTCTTTAAGTTCCTTCCACACAATGCAGTTAAGTTGGCCTACACAATTTTGGTAATTGGTTTCCACAAAACATTTGAGTTCCCCACACCATCAGTGTACTGTGGCAGCAATCACACAACAACTGATCAGATGAACTGTCTGTAATCATATAATCATATATAACTGTCTGTAATCATATAATCGGACCCCAGCTGCATTTCCTATTTCTTGAGTTTTTGCTGCAGTACATTTGCATAGGCCGAGCACACCACTGCTAATCTACTCTTCTTTCAGATTCCAGAATCAAACTTATTTTTCTCAACATCGCCACTCTTAATGACAAACATGACTTGTGTTGCCTGGAAGTGTTTTTCTCTTCCTAGTTTCGACACATCTTCCATTTCCTGTTTATACTACATAACCTTCATTGCACCAGCAGTTCAGTATCAGTGCTGCACAGGTTCACCTTCACAGTAATGGGTGTTACACCTCACAGAGTGTAGCCCAGGCTGGGACACAGGTTACAGAAGTGAGCAGAGATGCAGAGTTCTTGTGTAAACAGCCCAGAACACAGGCGGGAGCACCGTAAGTGCTGGGTCTCAGCCTGTGGCACAGGAAATAATGCTGTTCTCCATACCCCGCTGACAGCAGGCTGGGCTAATTTGGGAACTCGGGTGTGGAATAGAGTCCGCATGCCAGCTGACAGAAGTGCAGGTGACATTGAGCCAAAGGCCTTTGAAACGCAGCACAGGCTCATTCCTGTTTCTGTTTGTCCGCACTTTATCCTGGTTTTTGGCTGCCTTCCTGTCCTTCTCTCCTGAAAGGATGGCCGGCGGTGAACTCAAAACCATCGCCTTTCTCCTCATAAACGTGTGATCCAGTCTCGGCTCCTCTTCATACGGCAGCCCATAAACTGAGCTCCAGCTAACGCAAGTCAAAACAGTGTGAGCGAGAACATTATCACAGACGGCACCTGATCTCAGGCATCCTGCCTTAAGTGGAAGAGGCTCGGGAATCTCTAGTATTTTGAGAACCACACTCTAACACCCCAAAGTGGTCTAAAATATCCCGCTAATGAGCAAACTAATTGTTATCGCTTACCGTTGACAGACTATTAAAAAAAAAACAGAGGCAGGAAAATCCCACGATTGCGATTTTTTTTTGTGATAGAAGCTCTAAAATACCAAATACTGAACCACCTTGCTTGTTCATTTTACAGCGGGCTACTCTCTCCCCAAGACGGGTTAAATTCATCTGTGTCCTGGAATTGATTTACTTAAGGACAGGATGTCATAAGCTCATCAAGTAAGAATCAAGTAAGTAGGAGTGGGGCAATGGGCTGCTCTGTGTTGTGTTTGTGCGGCCAAACTGAGAGGCATGAAGTTGTGGACCAAAGAAAGTTAGTGTGCTCGGGGAAATGTTCCCCCGAAACAAAATTTTGAGAAATACACCCCTAATTGGTGGCTTCTGCTGAATTTTAAGAAAACAAATTGAGACTGAAAAATTATGACTAACCCTCAACAGATGAAAGGTAGGAAATATTACTGTATTCAAGCAATACATGATTATGCTCTGACTGATCATTGTCAAATAGCTGCAGATAATACTGGGATTTATACCAAAGCTAAATGTGTTGATAATGTTCGGGTACTTTGGGGGAAATACCTTCACAACATACGAAATGGCGAGGATGGGTAACTGAGACATGTTTATCCAAATAATACTCCTGTCAGATACCAAATTTGGTGTCGCAAGAAACTTGTGGATTTCTCAATCGGTCTCATAAAATTATTATCATCAGTAAAAATACAGAATTTCAATTAATAATTAAAGGGGTCATATGATGCCCATTCCCTCCTATGATATTTTTATTTTTGTGGTCAATTTACTTACATTTGTATGTGTTTGTGGTCAAAAAACACCAAGTTACAGCTGTGCAGGCTGTGTACAGCAGCTCAGGCTCACTCAGGCTGACATGGGAAGCTCACTCTGCTGTGATTGGCTAACCATGGTTCAGGAAGAAGTGCCCCATAAAGTGAAGGGGACATAACAGAAGGTTTGTGTGTGTCATACTGCTGAGGAATAACTGTAAACAATTACTTTAACCACTGATTCACTTTGTCCTCCTTTGGAAGTCCATATAAAGGAAATGTGCCCTCATTCTGAAAAAAGCAGTGTTTACTCACTAACAAAATTCTTCCCGGCTTCCGCTCGAAGTTTGTGTGAAGGCGCTCCAAACTAGCCTCTGGGCGGGCATTTTGTAAATGTGTCACATTGTGACATTGACATGTTCTTGAGGAAAAGGCGGGATTACAAACGAGGCGTTTCAGGCATTATAGGAGCTGTGTTCACTGTTCTAGTGGATATGGGTGAGTTTCATTTCAAATTGGAACAATGGGAGAATTTAGTCTTAAACTGATCTTGTGAGATGAGTCTCAGAAGCAGGATCAGCTTTAATTTTAAACAAAAAATAATGATGAAATCAGTTCAATTGAAAATCAAACAAAACTGAAAAAAGTGATCCATCACATTTTTAAGCCACCAAGTCCTCTGCACTTATTAAACCTTGAAGACCCCGTATGATCGCCCTGACTGGGCATTATTTCAGTGGATAGTGACTGAGGAACACCATGTGCTGTTCACCTCAACAAGATAAAACCACCAAGATAAAGGGAGAAAATAACTACATATTATATTTTAATATGGAATGAGCATCAGAAAATGGCAGGAAGGTGGATGTTCAAACTTTCTCCATGGTTACTGATATAAACCTCATCTGCCATTTTAGTGACGCAATCTTTAAATTCAGCATTATCTGTTGGAATAAAGGCACAGAATACATTCGACAACGCGAAGCATTTGTCCACAATGGGGTCATTTTTGAACCCTTTCATAGCTGCTATGTAAGTAAATAAGCACCTTTAATGAGCCACCTCATCTACTAACAGCCTTGTGACTTCATTCAATGAAAAAAAGTGGACTTTGGGCCCATGAGAAGATACACATCAATCAAAACGCTCAGGCTATTGAGCAGCTCGCCTGACAAATCTGGTCATCAGCGCTGATATCCCTCGTTAATGTTGCCAACAGAACAGCAAGAACCAGGTTCGTTAGTCTACAGAGGCGCTTGATTTTTTTTTTTTTTTTTTTTTTTTTTTGTAGGGTAGTGGTCTCTCCGAACAAAGAAATTCCAGACCAAGGACATTGGATTAGACGGCAGTACTGCCCTTCGGTCCGAAGTTAAAATTAGTTGTAGGATCCATTCTAATCCTGAGAACGTCATCATGTGCTACAACCATCTGTTGACAGCTCTCATGCCCCGCGTATCACCGGAATGCAAAGAGTCTCCAGAGCCGCTGGCGGCTCTATTCTCGGCGGGTATCCGCTGCATCATGTCTATTCGCACCGATCGATCTGGTTCCCGGAATGAGCCAGAAAAATTCCAGTAGACTGCAAAAAAGCACTCTGAAGATACAAAATTACGATGTTCAATGTCTAATAGACTGCAGGTGGATTGAAGATCAAAAACACATATTTTCCAATAAATGTAGTCAACCTTAAAAGGCGCCCATCTTCAACTGGCTGAAAGATTTAGAATTTAAGTTCAAACTGCCAAAATGCTCATTTGCCATCAAAAGTAGGCCTAAAGGCTCGTGGGGCTATATTAAACAACCTTTGCTGATATTGGCACCGCTTGCGCCGTTTCTCTTACCTTGCGCTGTTGCTTCTCCCACGCGGGGTCCAACAGCAGGTCCCTGTCCCATTCGTCCTCTTGCATCATGTACTCGTCCTCTTCATATCCATTAGTGTATTCTATCGTTGTCTCGATTTCGGTCATTTTGGATCGGTGGATTTTTGCAACAAATGGCTTATTTTGGGCTAAATGACAGGCGCGAATTTAATAAGTTTACTTTTGTTCAGTGTAACGCGTTGTCCCGAACAACTTAATTGAGTCGAAGACGAGCAGAAATTATTTCGTCTTTTTTCCCTGTCACTTTGTTCTTATGTACCGTGTGCCCTGCCGCGTGTCTTGGCTGGAGTCTCCGAAAGTGGACAACGGCAGCTATCAAATAATATTTGGTTTCCACGTGACAGCCAACAAATGCGTGAGGCGCACTCCCACAAAAGCGCGCAACACGGCGCGCCCGGGGGTTTCCTGCGACAAACGACGCCTTCCCAAACTGTTTCCCTGATTCGAAATTATATTTTATTTTAATGGATTCGTTTTCAGAAATAAGACCAAATTACAAATAAATTAAAAAAAAAAAAAAAAAAAGAGCGCACATTATACGTCTTATGACATTTCAGGACAGATGCTTGGGGGTATGTCAATAAATATATATATGTATAATAAAATTATTATTATTATTATTATTATTTATTATTATAAGTGCTCATAACATTAAATATGCTGGCCCTACCCTTAACTTTCTCAGAGAAAAATTAGTGGACTGCAGAAATTATTCTGTCGGCTTTCCAGTTGCTCTGTGGTGGTCAGTAGAACAATACTGAACCGCTAAAAGGTGCAGAATGTTCAGCTGTTAGTCCGTGTCAAAGTTGACCGCGCATCCTGAGCCTGGAGTGACTCTTCCATCGGATTCAAACCTCCTGAGGCACTCTAATCGCAAAGCACTTCACATAGGCGACACCATTCACTTAACACACTGAAACGAACTCAAGATCGACACTGCTGATATTTTATCACTGTGAATTCAGCAGATCAGATCCCATGGCTGCATGACTAGAGGACCCCAAAAGAGAGGACAGGCTCTGGTTCATCATGTTTTTCTGCTCCTACCCATCCGCCCCCCCTCTTTCATGTCGAAGAGTCATTCCACCTGAAGTACTCTCTTACAGATTATGATCTTGTAGCTTGCCACTCGATATGATGTTCCGTCGCAGAAAATTTTGGGCCCTATAGACTGCATACATATGCTCGACTGCATGCTTTAAATAGTATTCTGTTTTTGGAGTGGATATGACATGACGGCTGTAGTGGGTAGTTTGAATAGCATTGTACAACGTTGTACATTAAGAGTCGATAATGCATTCTGACAAACTATACGGCAGAACAATGAAATTCCTTGAGGTATGATCAACATTAACAACTGAAATTGAATGCAATTGTCAAAAAAAAAAAAGAAAAAAAGACTGGCATATTTAAAAACAATTCTGAACGGTGATCTCATTTACAATTATTTTCTGAGCGAATTCCACCTTTTCGCAAAGCAAGAGTTAAATCGGACATAGTTCATCTATAATGATATGTTCTTCACTTACACAGTGGAAAAAAAAAAAAAGTAAACTACCAAAATACAAATGTCTTACTAGGATGTAGTAGTAACTTATAAACAAAATAACTTATGCGCCTTTGCATGATTTTATGTGGCGGTTCCTCAGGTTCAAAACCAATACTGTTCCCCGCAGAAATACCTATGGGTTCTGTCTTGCATTACGGATTCTGCTGAAGAAATCGCCTGATTTAATAAGCACGTGGGAATGTGACGATGAGGGTGAACTGGCTTTTTCTGATACTCTTCCAGTTCAGGGTTCAAGGCAGACCCAATATGATGGAAATTGCTTTATCCACATCAACCCATGCAGTACCTATAAGATCCAGCAGGGGTCAGGCTTTCCCAGCTGTGGCCCTTAAACTTCAACATCCTGGCTGTAGCCCAACTACTGTGCCATCAATATGACCTAATCACACCATCTACTAGACCTCTTCCCTTCCGAGGCCTACTTTCGCACCCAACTGAGGATTAAACCCGGGCAATTTAAAATGCTCCACAACGGACAATGAAACTTGCACTGAATGTAGTACATCAGTCAACTACATTAAAAGGTGCACACAAAAATGCCAGTCGCAAGGTTAAAATACTTTCACTGACAGTTCCTGGCTATGTTTGGACCCTTCAAAAAATATTCACTAGTCCTATGTGTCAGATTTCCATCTCTTATTTCCATTGCGCACGGTTCACAACATCGCACAATACATGGCTGAATGAACAAGCAAACTTGCTCATCCAGCCCCTCGTTCTGTAATCACAGCCTGTACAGCCTTCGCTGCGGTAGCTGCCTCCACCCTTCTCAGAAGGCTTCTCCGTAAGACGATGGAAAATGTCCGCAGACATGAGCTTCTATTCCCGCCAGAAAAGCATTAAATGCATATTTAAGTTGGGCTGCACTCAAACTGAAGGGCCTCCCATCACCCCTGGGGTGTTTAATGGGGTTGAGATCAGGTGTTTGATTTGACCAGACAAGTTCCTCTGGGCATATGTGTAACTCTCGCATCAGCGGTAACTCTCAGCGTAACTTGGCACCTGACACAGGACAGCATGTTATTTAGTAGGCAGTAGATTTATCTGAGTCTAATCTCCGTTTTTGTGCCTTTTTCCGGGGATCTTTTACCTCCAGAACACTGAGTTTATGGACCACCCGAGCCCTGTCCCTCAGAATGTGCTCACTGGCTGCTGCTGTTCTGATCCGGTCCTGATCCAGTTCCGCTCCATCCTTACCTCACCACTTCCAGGAGCTACAGATGCCACTGCTAGGATGCTCTGAAGAGTGTTTTTTTCTCTACACTTTAATTAAACTTCATTAATTAGCTAGCCAGCGAAGGATGAGCTTCCCCACTATAGCCGGGTTCCTCCTGAGATTTCTTCCCACTGGGGAGTTTTTTTCTCACCACTGTTTGAGGATTTTTCTCCTTACTGGGAGTTTTTCGCCTCATGTGCTGTAGTGGGGAATAGGCTGGGCTCTGCCCTTTATTGCTCTGTAAAGCATCTTTGTGACAGACCATCTGTGAAAAGCGCGATACAAATAAAACTGAATTAAACTGACCATTCGGACCTTACTCTCTGCATGGAGGCATTATCCTCAAATAACAGGAAAGGGCCTCGCCCAAAATAATGGAAGGGCAGAAATTTTGTTGTATGCAATTGCATCAATATTTTACGACTGCAGCAATCATTTGATGTAATCCAAAACAGCTAAAGGCAGCTCTCTGGCATTCATTTGTTGCATGTAAAAAAAAAAAAAAAAAAAAACACTGAACAGTTCTGGTGTTATGGTCCAGAAATGAAAATGATTACAGAAAGAAATAAAGACATGCTAATCACTATATTTCCCAATATTACAAGACCTTCGATGTGGCCAAATCAACCACTTAGCACATTCTTGAAAAGAAAGAATGCACAAGTGAGCTCAGGAACACCAAAAGGCCTGGAAGACCAAGGATAAAAACTATGGTGGATGAGAGAAAATTTATTTTCTGGTAGAAAAGCCTGCCAAAGCCAAAATGATAAAGCACATGAGGAAGGAGTATCTGTATCACCAAAGTAAAATATCAAGACCAAACATCACCAGAGCTGACAGAGGGTTTAAATACTAGATGTAACCTTCTGGTCCAGATAGGAGTTTGCAATAAGAGCTCTTTAAACTCTGAGTAGTTCTGGATATTTAATTTCAAATCCACTATGCGGGAGTATAATGTCGGAATGATTAAAACTGTGTGACGCTGTTCATACGTACGGCCCTGACAGTCCTTTGGGCAGGGTGAGTGTGTTCTGTTAGTTCCTACATCGAGCATAAATGTGACTAAGACTAGATTACAGAACGCCAAGGATGGAAACTGGTTCAGCGCATTTGTGAGACCCGATCATCCCTGGCAAAAGATTCATCATCCATATTATATGCGTTACCTTTCGCTTCAGCCATACTGCAGGTAACAGTATGACATCTCTTCACGGAAACACAACATTAACCGGCCAAAGCTTTGATCGAGCTGGTGTTGATCTGTAAAGCAGATTAGTTACTCAGGCAGGAGAGAAAACAGACCCAAGAATCAACTTGGGAAAAACGGCTTCACCCCCCACCAGCATTAAATAACTGCACATGATCACAAAGTCACACTCAGATGCCATTATCATCAATACAACATTTATTTGTCACAAAAAATATTTCAGAGGTCAAACACACTGTACGAAACAAAAGGCCTGATTTTCAGGGGATACAAATACAACCCCAACATGGAAAAAGTTTAGACGGTATGAAAAATTCACATGCAAACAGAAAACAGTGATTTCTAAATTTACTTCCTTGCGTATTTCATTGCAGACAGAAAAGGTTTAAAGGTTTAAAAACAATGTTCCTAAAAAATGGGAAGGGATTTGGATACTTCTCTGTGCTGTATGAAGTAATTAGTAGTTTAGTGCAAGGGCACAAGCCTCAGCTGAATTGCCCCGATCTCCGATCACTCCGACGACCCTGCATCAGGAATCGTCTCTTATCTATATACACCCACGTGGGCTTCGGTTTGCTGTGGCAAACTTCTGTTGAGCACTAAAATACACAGTTACAGCCACAAATGGCAGTTAAAACCTTACAGTGCAGAAAGGGAGCTTTAGGAAGGAAGTGATTTATTGGATGATCTGAAACATTTAAACATAACAAATCAGCAAAATAGAGGAAATTGGTAAAGGCATTATACTTTCACAGAACTGAATGTTAATCATGACTAGAAGCACATCCATGTTCTCTGGGCTTCTGCGATGGTCCATCACACAGCGAAAATGTGCACTGTGGTCAGATGGATTTCAGGTCTTCTATAAGAAATTGATGCAGTGTGCTCAGGACCATCCAGTCGGACGTCCAGAAGCCAAGCTCTGTCATCGTATGAGGGTGTGTCAGAGCCTGAGGCACGGGGGACCTGTACTTCTGTGAAAACACCATTACTGCTGGAAAGCAGAGATTTTGCGCCAACATATTCAGTCTTCAAGGTGACCTCTTTTCTTGTGATGCCCATGTAGTATATTTCAACAAGACGGTGCAAAAGTGCATTCAGTACCCATTAACGCATACTGGGAGGGTGCGGGTGCTGGACTGGCCAGCCAACAGTCCCGACGTCCCCAGTAGAGACAGGGTGATACATTCTGAAACGCAAAATGGGACAATGAAGACCCAGTAATATTGCAAATCATGAGACTCGTTTGCAAGCAGAATGAGACTAAATTACACCTGAAACACTGTGTCACATGGTGTCTTCAGTCCTGTAACATATGTGTTGTTAAACAGATGACAACAATACAATGTGGTATATTCTTCACTGTCCCAATGTTTTTTGAAATATCTTGCATGAATCATAACTGAAACGTGTTTATTTTGAAAAATCTAAAAAAATTAACGAAACGGAACAAAACATTATCTGCTGTTGTATTTTTTTCATAATACAGGGCAAAGACAATTTACAAATCACTGCTTTCAGTTTTAATTTTAATTTAATATACCGTCCCAAATTTTTCTGATTTGTGGTTGTCGCATGGAGTTTACAGAGATATTCTAGAAATGTTCAGTGGTACTGAAGGAAGACCAGAAATAAACTGCACAGGACAGAAGGAGCGAGTGAACTCTTGAGCATGTAGCCTTTTCCTTTCACTTCCAACAAACTGAAAAGAGCACGACTCCCTCACGCCACCCCAGTCATCATCGGCATCACCAACGTACCAATCACTGAGTTTGCAAAGGGCTCAACTCTGAAGAATTACAGGTCTGCATATCTTATAACAAAGGGGGGAACTTTCTTTTAATTTCAGCCCAAAGTATCCCAATGACACTCTCTTCTAAAAAAAAAAAAAAAACAACTAAAAATATATGGGTCATAACATATGGGCAAAAAAATAAATAAATTTTTCCCTTTCTGGAAAGAGAGTGTTCCTTGGAGTTGGGCCCTTTGGAAACTCGAGGATGCATTCGCACTCGCTGCAGGACGAAGGCCTGTATTCAATCATTCAAGCAATACTGTTTAGGGTGTAGGTTTTTCACAGACTGCTCACAACCCCATTTCAGAAAGGACATTCAGATCCCAAAAACACCGTGTAATAAAAACAATCCATCTTGCATTTTACAATTAAATTCTTGAGAAAATTCTGTACAACTATTATTCGATGCAAATGTCATCATCTATAAATGACCACGCAAATACAATAGACTAAAATCATCTTCAACTTCTGTACCACAGGAAAGCTCAAACGTTTTGGAATAAATAAAAAAAACATTATAAAATTTAGAAAACATCTGAGCGGAGGAACACTGTGCGGGTAACATGTTTTCATATTAACCCTTAAAGCGCTGAAACAAATTTTAAAAAAATTATAAATAATTGATCTTGAGCTGTTGAAAAGCTACGTTTCGTGTTGCGACTTGTTTAAAAGAGCTCCCCAAGTCGCCACAATATGTAGGTTTTCAACAGCTTTAATTTTGATATCTTACATCATCGATCAACAATAGCTGCATTTAGCGCTCTAAAGGTTAATTCACCAGATTTGACAGTTTGATACGGTGAGACGTCAGTATTTGCTGCTGCAAATGAAGTCTGCCCGTCAGGAGATGGATTTTTAATGCTAACGCTAATTGGGAGGTGTGCGCAGTTTGAAGTGTGTATATTGGAATGGGAGAGAGAGGGATGCGTGTGGATGTTGGGTGGGGGGACGGAGAGGCAGTGTGTTTCTGAGCGGTGCATTTCTCCTCTGCTGCCCACTCTCCATCACTGTAAATAACACCAAAATCACCAATGCCGAAAACAGCTAAAAACTCTCTCAGGAAGGCTGGGGTGATGGTTTGATAGGTGCGATTGAGGACACACATCGAGACTGTTAAAACACATAGGATTGCCGATTTGTGGGGGTACAGGACAGGGCTGCGGGAAGCAGAGGGGGGTGATTTGTGGGGGTACAGGACAGGACTGCAGGAGGCAGAGGGGGGTGATTTGTGGGGGGTACAGGACAGGACTGCAGGAGGCAGAGGGGGTGATTTGTGGGGGTACAGGACAGGACTGCAGGAGGCAGAGGGGGGTGATTTGTGGGGGTACAGGACAGGACTGCAGGAGGCAGAGGGGGGTGATTTGTGGGGGTACAGGACAGGACTGCAGGAGGCAGAGGGGGTGATTTGTGGGGGTACAGGACAGGACTGCAGGAGGCAGAGGGAGGTGATTTGTGGGGGTACAGGACAGGGCTGTGGGAGGCAGAGGGGGGTGATTTGGGGGTACAGGACAGGACTGCGGGAGGCAGGGGGGGGTGATTTGTGGGGGTACAGGACAGGGCTGCAGGAGGCAGAGGGGGTGATTTGTGGGGGTACAGGACAGGACTGCAGGAGGCAGAGGGGGTGATTTGTGGGGGTACAGGACAGGACTGCGGGAGGCAGAGGGGGGGTGATTTGTGGGGGTACAGGACAGGACTGTGGGAGGCAGAGGGGGGTGATTTGTGGGGGACAGGACAGGGCTGCGGGAGGCAGAGGGAGGTGATTTGTGGGGGTACAGGACAGGACTGCGGGAGGCAGAGGGGGGTGATTTGTGGGGGTACAGGACAGGGCTGCGGGAGGCAGAGGGAGGTGATTTGTGGGGGTACAGGACAGGACTGCAGGAGGCAGAGGGGGTGATTTGTGGGGGTACAGGACAGGACTGCAGGAGGCAGAGGGAGGTGATTTGTGGGGGTACAGGACAGGACTGCGGGAGGCAGAGGGAGGTGATTTGTGGGGGTACAGGACAGGACTGCAGGAGGCAGAGGGAGGTGATTTGTGGGGGTACAGGACAGGACTGCGGGAAGCAGAGGGGGGGGTGATTTGTGGGGGTACAGGACAGGACTGCGGGAGGCAGAGGGGGTGATTTGTGGGGGTACAGGACAGGGCTGCGGGAGGCAGAGGGGGGTGATTTGTGGGGGTACAGGACAGGACTGCGGGAGGCAGAGGGGGGGTGATTTGTGGGGGTACAGGACAGGACTGCGGGAGGCAGAGGGGGGTGATTTGTGGGGATACAGGACAGGACTGCGGGAGGCAGAGGGGGGTGATTTGTGGGGGACAGGACAGGGCTGCAGGAGGCAGAGGGGGGGTGATTTGTGGGGGTACAGGACAGGGCTGCGGGAGGCAGAGGGGGGTGATTTGGGGGGGGTACAGGACAGGACTGCGGGAGGCAGAGGGGGGGTGATTTGTGGGGGTACAGGACAGGACTGCAGGAGGCAGAGGGGGTGATTTGTGGGGGTACAGGACAGGACTGTGGGAGGCAGAGGGGGTGATTTGTGGGGGTACAGGACAGGACTGCGGGAGGCAGAGGGGGGTGATTGCGAGGGGTCACAGCTCATGGCCTGAGTGCGGGGCTGAGGGGGGTACAGGCGGGGGGGTTTGTGAGGAGCGGGGGGAGGCCGAGGACACTTCCTGCCCCTCCCCTCATCGGTCCTCCTCCCCCAGGCCACACGGCCGCCGGAACTCCTGGCCTCGCTCGTGGATCCATTTATTGGACACTGCAGAACAACACAGAAGCACTGATAAAACACAGCAGTGATATAAAGCCATGTCTCCAAAGAGCTGCACATGAAAACTAGCCTCCCAGAGATGTGAATTTGTGTGTATTAACCTTGTCAAATAAACTAATAAATAAATGAATATCAAGGACCAACAAAATCTACCAACATAGGGAACATGCAGAGTGCAACAGTGAGATGCCATTTAAAGTAACACAGGAGTAGAGACCAGGTAAGAGTCAGAATGAAAGGACTGCAGTAGGAGCGAATTTTATTAGTAACACAGGATTATTAAATGAGAAAATTTTATAATAAAAAGGCTGCCAAAACAGTGTGTCATTAGCAACACAAAGAGTATTGAGTGAGTAAGGTTTATGATGAAAGGGTTACAGAACCAGTGTATCAATAGTAACACAAGACTAATGAGTGAGTAAGGTTTATAATGAAAGGGATACAGAGGCAGTGTGTCATTAGTAACACAAAGAGTAATGAGTGAGTAAGGTTTATAATGAAAGGATTACAGAGGCAGTGTCATTATTAACACAAGAGTAATGAGTGAGTAAGGTTTACAATGAAAGGGTTACAGAGGCAGTGTATCAATAGTAACACAAGAGTAATGAGTGAGTGAGGTTTATAATGAAAGTGTTACAGAGGCAGTGTCATTAGTAACATAAGAGTAATGAGTGAGTAAGGTTTATAATGAAAGGGTTACAGAGGCAGTGTGTCAATAGTAACACAAGAGTAATGAGTGAGTAAGGTTTATAATGAAAGGGTTACATAGGAAGTGTGTCATTAGTAACAGAAGAGCATTGAGTGAGTAAGGTTTATGATGAAAGGGTTACAGAGGCAGTGCCATTAGTAACACAAGAGTAATGAGTGAGTAAGGTATATAATGAAAGGGATACAGAGGCAGTGTCATTAGTAACACAAGAGTAATGAGTGAGTAAGGTTGATAATGAAAGGGTTACAGAGGCATTGTCATTAGTAACACAAGAGTAATGAGTGAGTAAGGTTTACAATGAAAGGGTTACAGATGCAGTGTCATTAGTAACACAAGAGTAATGAGTGAGTAAGGTTTACAATGAAAGGGTTACAGAGGCAGTGTGTCATTAGAAACACAAGAGTAATGAGTGAGTAAGGTTTATAATGAAAGGGTTATATAGGAATTGTGTCATTAGTAACAGAAGAGCATTGAGTGAGTAATGTTTATGATGAAAGGGTTACAGAACCAGTGTATCAATAGTAACACAAGAGTAATGAGTGAGTAAGGTTTATAATGAAAGTTTTACAGAGACAGTGTGTCATTAGTAACACAAGAGTAATGAGTGAGTAAGGTTTATAATGAAAGGGTTACAGAACCAGTGTATCAATAGTAACACAAGATTAATGAGTGAGTGAGGTTTATAATGAAAGTGTTACAGAGGCAGTGTCATTAGTAACACAAGAGTAATGAGTGAGTAAGGTTTATAATGAAAGGGTTACAGAGGCAGTGTGTCAATAGTAACACAAGAGTAATGAGTGAGTAAGGTTTATAATGAAAGGGTTACATAGGAAGTGTGTCATTAGTAACAGAAGAGCATTGAGTGAGTAAGGTTTATGATGAAAGGGTTACAGAGGCAGTGCCATTAGTAACACAAGCGTAATGACTGAGTAAGGTATATAATGAAAGGGATACAGAGGCAGTGTCATTAGTAACACAAGAGTAATGAGTGAGTAAGGTTTATAATGAAAGGATTACAGAGGCAGTGTCATTAGTAACACAAGAGTAATGAGTGAGTAAGGTTGATAATGAAAGGGTTACAGAGGCAGTGTCATTAGTAACACAAGAGTAATGAGTGAGTAAGGTTTACAATGAAAGGGTTACAGATGCAGTGTCATTAGTAACACAAGTAAGTTTATGAAAGGGTTACAGATGAGTAAGGTTTACAATGTTTACAATGAAAGGGTTACAGAGGCAGTGTGTCATTAGAAACACAAGAGTAATGAGTGAGTAAGGTTTATAATGAAAGGGTTATATAGGAAGTGTGTCATTAGTAACAGAAGAGCATTGAGTGAGTAAGGTTTATGATGAAAGGGTTACAGAGGCAGTGCCATTAGTAACACAAGAGTAATGAGTGAGTAAGGTTTATAATGAAAGGGATACAGAGGCAGTGTCATTAGTAACACAAGAGTAATGAGTGAGTAAGGTTTATAATGAAAGGGTTACAGAGGCAGTGCCATTAGTAACACAAGAGTAATGAGTGAGTAAGGTTTATAATGAAAGGGTTACAGAGGCAGTGTGTCATTAGTAACACAAGAGTAATGAGTGAGTAAGGTTTATAATGAAAGGGTTATAGAGGCAGTGTGTCATGAGTCACACAAGAGTAATGAGTGAGTAAGGTTTATAATGAAAGGGTTACAGAGGCAGTGTGTCATGAGTCACGCAAGAGTAATGAGTGAGTAAGGTTTATAATGAAAGGGTTACAGAGGCAGTGTGTCATTAGTAACACAAGAGTAATGAGTGAGTGAGGTTTATGATGAAAGGGTTACAGAGGCAGTGCCAGTAGTAACACTAGAGTATTGAGTGAGCAAGGTTTTGTTGCAGAGGCAGTGTGTCATTAGTAACAGAAGAGTAATGTAAGGTTTATAATTCAAGCATTGCATGCACAGTGGGTCTTTATTAACCCCGTAATTATGAGCTAGTAAAGGCTGTAATGAAAAGGCTACAGTGAGAGTGCATTTTAATAGTAACACAGGAGTATTGAGTATGTAAGGGTTATTCTGAAAGGGTTGCAGAGACAGTGTATCATGAGTGACACAGGAGTGATGGGTGATTAAGGGTTATAATTAAAGGATTGCAGAACGTCATTAGTAATGCAGGAGTAATGAGTGAGTTAGGCCTGTAAAGATTACTGCAGACATACTCACCCCATTTGTTTCCCACTAACACTGGACAGGCAGCGTGTCGTGTGCTATAGTCCCCCTCTCCACTGGGAAACAGGTTATACCAGAACACTGCAGTACCCTGTAATACACACAGACACAGGTTATACCAGAACACTGCTGTACCCTACAATACACACAGATACAGGTTATACCAGAACACTGCTGTACCCTGTAATACACACAGATACAGGTTATACCAGAACACTGCTGTACCCTGCAATACACACAGATACAGGTTATACCAGAACACTGCTGTACCCTGTAATACACACAGATACAGGTTATACCAGAACACTGCTGTACCCTGTAATACACACAGATACAGGTTATACCAGAACACTGCTGTACCCTGTAATACACACAGATACAGGTTATACCAGAACACTGCTGTACCCTGTAATACACACAGACACAGGTTATACCAGAACACTGCTGTACCCTGTAATACACACAGATACAGGTTATACCAGAACACTGCAGTACCCTGTAATACACACAGACCGCAAAACTTCCCAACCAAAGACAGGATGCGTGCACGCATGGATGGACACATGCACGGGCCGACGCAAGAACATGGCCAGAGGTGAGGGACTAGAGAGGAATTTTGAACTACTGCAAGTGGTTAGGAAAATATTCTCCAGAAATGGAAGTTAGGTCAACGCCATAAGTCAAAGGTCACAAAAAATGTCCTGTCGCAGTTGTAGGTCAATTTTAGTACTGATTAATTTCACTGACCTAAATATAGTAGTTTGCGATGTGCTTAATTAAAGATTCGGGTGATTTCACAGAGATTTGCAAATTGTACAAAAAGGCCAAGGTGATATGGAAAAGGTCAAAAGGTCACAGGTAAAAAAAAAAAAAAAAACATTCAAAAAGCAAAAACTAAAGGACATGGCCGAACAACAGAAGCAATTTTGGAAAGCCAGTCAGAGTCAGACATCCACTCCCGAAATGAGAAACAGAGGTGGTGATTATCGCTGAAAGGTCAGAGGTAACAAAAAAGGAAACAGATATGAAGTTTTGATGAAGGTCGTAATAAGGTCATAAATTCAGTGAAAATGGAAAGGTTGCTGCACATAGTTTCAGAGTAACAAATCTGGAAAGACGCACACTCGCACAGACAGTAGGTACGGACACAGCCATAATTGATTGTCCCCTGACCAAACTTTAGTAGGGTGGGACTAAACGCGTACTGGGACTAGAGCCATAGGATTTTACAGGGTTCCATCTAATACAAGTTTTGATACAAGTTTTTACCATTAACTTAAAAAAATGAATGACAAAGACTCGGAGAAATCCTAAATTCTGGATGGGCTGACATGACATGCCCCAACTACAATAGTTCTAATAAGATGAATAAAAAAATAATAATTTACACACAGTAACAAAACCATATCAAAACCATATAAAATGACGACAATAAATAAAACAATACGGAAACACACAGACATGAACATACACACACATTCACACACACACCACCATTCACTTCTTTACCTTTCTAGGCCACACTGCAGCACCTACATCTGGGAATACTGTGGCGCCCCCTGCTGACACGTCGCTCATCTGCAGCAGCGAAGAGAAACGGAGAGATGGAGACTTATGAAAATCACAGAAGAAGAGTCACATCAGGTAAGCTTCACAAGCACAGCAACCCTCTGACTGATACCAAAATAACAATGATAAATGAAGAAAAGCCCATGAAATAAAAAAGAGAGACGTGGCCCACTCACGTAGAAGAGCCAGGTCGCAATCCGGTTCCCAGTACCCAGCTCTTTAAAGGCGTCCGGCTCATCTTTCTGTGCGCACAGCAACGCAGAATGAGACTTTATTCAGCTAAGATTTAACAGCAGGCAGAACCCAGCCTGGAAACATACTGTACGCACACAGAGCATGTGCACATAAAACCCGCTCCACACACACACCACACTCACCACACATAACACACGACGCAGACCTCCTCAGATGTGTGTCACTGATATTCAAAAATACACAGGATGCAACCAGATGAATCTCTCACCCGTCCAAAATCGAAGTGCGGCTCGTACTGCCCCCCAACGCCATAATTAGCAACCTGAGGAGACAAATGGATAAACACATGACAGCGGCAGAATGTGCAAAGACAAGGGAGTTAAACTGCGATTCTCCTACGCCGACAGTTGCAGTCAGTCACAGACCCCTCCTCACCTGCAGTCAGTCACAGACCGCTCCACACCTACAGTCAGTCACAGACCGCTCCTCACCTGTAGTCAGTCACAGACCCCTCCTCACCTACAGTCACAGACCCCTCCTAACCTGCAGTCAGTCACAGACCCCTCCTCACCTGCAGTCACAGACCCCTCCTAACCTGCAGTCAGTCACAGACCCCTCCTCACCTACAGTTAGTCACAGACCACTCCTCACCTACAGTCAGTCACAGACCGTTCCTCACCTACAGTTAGTCACAAACCCCTCCTCACCTACAGTCAGTCACAGACCGCTCCTCACCTACAGTCACAGACCCCTCCTAACCTGCAGTCAGTCACAGACCCCTCCTCACCTACAGTTAGACACAGACCGCTCCTCACCTACAGTCAGTCACAGACCCCCTCCTCACCTACAGTCAGTCACAGACCCCCTCCTCACCTACAGTCAGTCACAGACCGCTCCTCACCTACAGTTAGTCACAGACCGCTCCTCACCTACAGTGAGTCACAGACCCCCTCCTCACCTACAGTCAGTCACAGACCCCTCCTCACCTGCAGTCAGTCACAGACCCCCTCCTCACCTACAGTCAGTCACAGACCGCTCCTCACCTGCAGTCAGTCACAGACCGCTCCTCACCTACAGTCAGTCACACACCCCTCCTAACCTGCAGTCAGTCACAGACCGCTCCTCACCTGCAGTCAGTCACAGACCCCCTCCTCACCTGTAGTCAGTCACAGACCCCTCCTCACCTACAGTCAGTCACAGACCCCTCCTCACCTACAGTCAGTCACAGACCCCTCCTCACCTACAGTCAGTCACAGACCGCTCCTCACCTACAGTCAGTCACAGACCCCTCCTAACCTGCAGTCAGTCACAGACCCCTCCTCACCTGCAGTTAGTCACAGACCGCTCCTAACCTACAGTCAGTCACAGACCCCTCCTAACCTGCAGTCAGCCACAGACCGCTCCTCACCTACAGTCAGTCACAGACCCCTCCTCACCTGCAGTTCCTCTGCAGTGTCCATCTCTAAGCCAGTCATTGCCTCGATGCGCAAGTTCAGCCTCCTCACCACAGGGTCCTCGCTCTCCCTCAACCAGGCACTGCAGCAGGGCGGAGACAGGCGGGGTCACACCCATCAGAGGGGTGGAGGGAGGGGGAGGGCGGAGACAGGCGGGGTCACACCAATCAGAGGGGTGGAGGGAGGGGGAGGGCGGAGACAGGCGGGGTCACACCAATCAGAGGGGTGGAGGAAGGGGAGGGCGGAGACAGGCGGGGTCACACCAATCAGAGGGGTGGAGGGGGGGAGGGCGGAGACAGGCGGGGTCACACCAATCAGAGGGGTGCAGGGAGGAGTGGGAAGAGGAATGATTGGGGAAAGGTTACAACTGCAAAACACAGACTGACGCAAACAGCAGGCATATATTAACATGAGGGCTTTTAGTAAAAAAAATAAATCATGGCAAAAAGATGCTGCCCCACAGAAGAACATGAACTGCAGTATCTGATAACGAACATGTACAACCAGGATTTTTTCCATACATGGAATCATGTGCAGAGATGATTATACACCACCACTTTCGTCTAAAAAGGGTCCTAATATATTACTTCTCTATAATTTTTCATGAAAATGAATGGAAAAATACTATTATAGGCAATGAGAACAAAAAAGAATAACATTCCCTAAAGTAAATTGAGGTAAAAATATGGGCAATAAACAATAACACGGAAAATATCAATTTTTCTTAAAGGTTACGCGAATGTTATTTTTTTGACTCTTGCAAAGCCTGATTGCATATTTGAAGGCTCATTCCATGACTATTGATGCTAAAAAATTTGTTTAAACTGCTTTGACGCAACATCGCTCTGCAAAATTACCCATTTTAGTCGCTTGTTGCAGTATATCAGGTGACATGAGCTATAAGCAGTGTTACAGCGTTAAACACGATGGCACAATGGAAGCAGCTCTCTGAGAGTGTTTGTGGCCACATCGGGGCCTTACATGATGCCTAAGACGTTACATGCTGCCATGGCACTGTAACAAACACCATCAAGAATTTCAAAGAGACCAGTTTTCTGAAAACTAGTGAAAACAGAGGTGCAAAACGGAGGTCAAATGCCTCTGATGTTCATTATCTGTGTATGACAAATAAAAAAAAAAAAATTGAATTGCCGATTGATAGCAAGACAACTCCGTGATGATATTAATTGTGCCAGAAGTGAAGAGATGAAAGTATCAAGATCTATTATTTCCAGATGCCTGTGTGAAAGTGGTCTGATTGGTGGCGTTGCTGCCAAGAGCTGGCAACATTAAAAAAAGACATGAGTTTGCCAAGAAATTCAAGGATTGGACACCAATGGACTGGGAACAAGTCCTTCGGACCGATGAATCAAAATTCTAAATTTTCTCACCTAAAACAGAACTTATATGCCCCATAGAGTTGGAGAATGTTTCAAAAATGACTGTTTAACCCCACTGGTTAAATAGCCGGTGATCTCATAAAAATCAAAGGAATCATGGATCAAAAGAAGTATCACAGCATCCTTGTGAGGCACCCATTCCCATCTGGAAAGAGACTGATCGGTCGGAGATTAAATTTTCTACAAGATAATGACCCTAAACACACTTCTAAGTTGTGCATGAATTATCTCAGTTGGAGAGATAGATCTGGTGACAAAAAATTTATGACTTGGCTTGCTCAAAGTTCTGACTGACCGAGGAAATCCGTTGTAACATTGAGAGAATCTCCTTGGAATGAACTTCAAACCATACGGACTGGTTTAGCGAGTGAGGAAAGAAAAATATATGTGAACACTATGCCTGAAAGATTAAATGCTATAATCAAAGCTAAGGGGAGCCAAACTAGATATTGACTTTTCCTTTCAAAAAGACATCATTATTTTTGTTTTTGCAATACATAGTTATCTAAACATATTTTCATCTATATGATCCAATATTAGAGGAAATAAGTACTCGAACAGTACGTGATTTCTGATTTAGGTTAATTTTGTTAAGTGTATAATCATCACTGCACTCTACTGTACACCTGTATTGTAGCCTGTCAGCACTGCCTAAACTATTTTTTTAAGTCCCAGTAACGTGATCTAATAATTTTGCAACAATATAATCAGACAAATCAGGGTGAACAAAGTCCCAATCTAAAACTGTTCTGGAGATCTGAGAGCACCTAGCTTAGCATATGCAGGTAATTCAGTAGTAAGTAGGTACATATCAAAAAGTACAGAACTTCGCACCCATCATTCAGAGAGAGACGAGGCAGCATGCTGAGAGGAGGAGAGGAGACAGGGGCGGGGCTTGGGAACGTCAGGACACCCAATCAGCAGGCAGAACAAAGAAAAAAAAAATGTTTAAACTCTGGAATCACGGAAAAGAAAATCCAGAATGCACACCATTGGACAGAGAACATGTGGACTAATTCCTGAACACACAGCCAACTCTTCTCATGAGATGTCAGTACTTGCAATATAAAGCTCTGCTACATCTTTATAATTCACCTGTTCACAAAGACTCACTGTCTTCCACTACAGCGATTGGCCAGCTTCACCCTGTGGCCCCGTTTACTTCTAGATGTGTTCTTCTAAATACAGCAAACATGTATATGATCCAAGAATTGCAAGTACACAATTAAATTCTCCTAAATACAGGATACACAGTCTATATTTTGATTCCAAAGGCAGTTTCACATTGTCTTTGAATTAAATGTAAAAACATCTGGACTCCACATCCCACAGGCCCGCCTGAAATAGCCTGTGGTAGACGCCTGTTCGACTGCATCCCAGATGCATCTCAAGGGCCTGGCAGGGCCTGTGGATCGTGCGGAACGTCACGTCTGCACTCTGCAAACGCCTCCCGGTCGCCCTGCTCTCATCCAATCAGGACCACGCAGGCCCGGACACGTCTTTTCTAACAAAATATCTCCTGCCATCGGGTATTACCCGACAAATCCACGTCCCTCGAGCCCCTGGCCCACAGCTCCGAGCCTACATCACAGTCAACTGGTCCACACTAGCCAATCACAGGCTCACCCCGTTGCAATCAATGCTCGTGGCCATCAATTCAATATACAGCAATACTTTAACAGATATTTCTCTGGTAGCTCAGCTTGCAGTGTGAGATGGGATCTTGTGTCTGATCTTCAGTCAGTGTGCTCCTCTGGGTTCACCAGAAGTGTGTTCAGATCCTATTTTATTCACAAAGTCCAGTTAGATGCCATATTTACACTTGGAGGGAGAGCCAAGCCACACCTGCCCATATCTGCTATAACACACTCCCCTGCCTCCCCTTTAAAGAAGCTCTGAAATTCAATACTTATTTTCAGAGGAACTTTTCTTTCACTGAACCACACACAGAGATAGTCCGATTTTAACTCCAATACGCTCAAACAGCTAATGCTAGCCTGCAAGCTACCAAAATTAGAACTCGGGTAGTTAGGTGTTTCTAGGACTGGAGAAGTGCATTCAAACACAAACAAACAAATGCACAGCTGCAAAAAAAGCTCAAAATTTAAATTTTGCCAGTAGGAATGACACACAGTAGTACTTTGTCCACTTTCAATACTAAATTTGAAAACATCTGCACACCGGCTGTCAGCTACAATAACTGAAACTAGACCAAGAAGGGAAAAGCCACAAAAAATGAAGGACAGGAGAATAGAATGATGGGAATTGGAGGGAATATTTTAAATTTCAGGTCTCCTGAGACATCATTATTGGGGATTTTGTAGCGCTTTATTGTACATTTAAGTCTCCGTTACAAGTCTTGTCCTATAAGCCGGTCTGGTAATGCCTCATAAGTCCCAGCGAACATTATCAAATCTCCAAGGAAAACTACAGAGATGGTTTCAATTTATCACTAAAAACTCGCGTGTGCACAAACTACACTGCCAATGAATGAACTGTAGCCAGATCATTACGACTGATTTTTAAGGGGAGGAGAAACCTTTTGGAAAAAAATTGTCATTTTTGGATAGAAATCATTCATACTTGGTGTATTGACAGTATATGACCTGAAATAGACAAAATATGAATTTGACCTAATTTGCATAATTAGGTCACGTGATTCAAGATGGCCGCCACCCCGATTTCACCATTATTTCTTTGCCTTACATCTCAGGACTGAAGCAAGATATTTTGATCAGGTTTTTTTTATTAGATTTAGTTATGTTTACACCTTCTTCTGAACTAGAATAAAGCATTCACACATAATACTAGAGATTTAGTGGGGTAAAGGAGGATTTTGCCATTTTTCGCCCCCTCGATATGAAATATAAATCACCATAACTCACAGACCCAAAGTGCTAAACCAAAACTTTTAGTTCAGTAGACTTCCTGATATGTACACAGACTTCTGTCAAAATTTCATGAGAAAAGCTCCACAAATAAGTGAGATATAGTGCCTTAAATGATAGCAATCGGGGCAAAAATCAGGTTTTGAGAAAATCCAGGTTAAAGTCAAAGCACACCTACAAATCATTGTAACAGTCAACTTAGAACATTAAAATGCCCCTGAAGCATAAACTTCTCCCTCTTGCTCCCTCTGATTGATTGTCCTGTTCTTGAGCAGATTGAAGTGATTTTTGGGTTTCTCCTCCCCTTAAGTTCACCCTCGTAAAATATGTGAAAACCTAGCAAAAAGTGAACAAGTTTAATTGCACCCTTTGAAAGAGCAGCCAGTGTGCTGTGGTCATTTTTTGTTATAATGTCCACCAGAGGGCACTCACACACTTCAGCAGAAGACCGTCACTGCTGATCTGAGGACACAGAGGTCTGCAGGAGTTCAGTAGCACGCAGATCAGTGCAGACAGCAGCTGATTATCCCTGCTATGGATCTCTCACAAAGGTGCGTCCACCCTTCCTACGCACGAGGAACCAGCCACGGTTTCTAATCACACTTCATTAGGCGCTTCATAGAGTATAAGAGTGACTATATCATAGCTACTTAGCTTCTGGTGTAGGGAAGTAAAATCCCCATGGAAATTTATCATGGGTTTTGGACACTTTCTAGCATTGCTCAAACTCGTATTAATTGTATGAGCCGGTTCGCTCCGAGGTCAGCCAACGGGGTGTACGGATGCAAATGATCACATCAAATTTGTTGTTTATTGCCAAAAATGATACGCTTTTGCACTTGTACTCCAGTTTGAGGTCCACTTTTCGAACTACATATCCACTATATAAATGGGCGGGTTCCCCGTGATTTGTTCCCCGCCAATTGGGTACCTCAGTTTCAGCACACGATAACCACGTAACTCGACGGAAGTCTATCAGTAACCTAAATTACCATTGGCTATCTCTGTGCAACCGTTAATACACCACAGGCCACTACTAGCAACATGCCTGGAAATAAATGGATAACAGTGAACGGCTATTATTTTGCCATTTAGCTTGCTAGCATTTCATATTTCACAACAAATATGACTAGATACGTCAACGAACCAGCTAACTAGTGCACATAACTATCTAGTGCACATAGCTAAATCCATTAAAAACAGTAAATTAATTTAATGTCACTAACTGTTAATTAGCGAGCTAGCATGCATTAATTCACCAAATATAATTAGCTATTAGAGAAATAGCTACCTAGCTAATTCGTTAACCTAGCTAGCAAGCTAGTTAAGTCAATAATAACAGTGAATAGCCATTACTTGGCTACTAGGTAGCATTGGGCCACAAGCATTTCACTAGCTGGCGCTTACATGCACCAAATATGATGTTAGCCAACTACCGAAGTCGACAAACTAGCTCACTAGTTAGCCAGCTCACAGTTAGTTTGCTTACTCAGATAGCCTTGGTGAATATAAAACACAAGAAAAGGTGAATAGCGATTTCAATACTTTACTAATGTCAGATGAGCAAGTAGATATGAATTAGCGATGTAGCTAGGTCAGTTATGCGTTGACAAGGCTGATTAGCTTGTTCGCCACCTGTCGAGTTTTTAAGCAAACAAATGTTAGCCAATGATGCCTTGCCATTAAAGTAAATTGGCGCCAATTGCAAAACTTGATATCTAAAAGGTCAGCATAACTAAGTCGAATGTAGAGTGGCTAACTAATTATCATAGTCCCACCAGGCTAAGCAAACAATTAGCTAAGGCAAGGTGCTAAAAATTTCTAATTCATTATGAACTTGTTCTGCCCGGAAATCAGGAGGATCATGGGATGTGTAGTTTTTAGACTACAAAGAGGATTAGCAAGGTGGTGAAAAATTAAAATGATTTAAATTATAGCTGACTCAGATCAACAAAAAAGACATTTGTTGTTACTTGGAAATATAACGCAAAATCTCGAAATCGATGGAGGCTTGAAAACACAGGGAAGTGCTTCAAAAGTGAATATTTAAAAAAAAAAAAAGTCTATGGGTAAAACGAATGAGAACTTTTACTTCCGACACCAGCGTGACGTCACCACTTCAGTACCCTATTGACCACTCTTAATATCCAGGTCATGAATATACATTTTTGTCCAAAGCGAGGCTTGAGACGTGTAACTGGGTCACCGGTGCCATGTAAAATCTGGTCCCCCGATAAAACCTGGTCCCCCAACCTGGTCTACACTAGTGTGCTAGTTATTTATTAAAGAGTTTGTCATCACTTTAGCTAGCTAGCTAGTGGTTATTAAAGAAGTGATCTATAGCCTTATGCTAGCTATTTCATTACAAGCAAATGAGTGTGTAACGCCGCTAATGCGACTTATGTCCTGATAATTGAGTTTCAATGCCATGAGTCAGCTTGTTTTATTCTGAGAACACTTCACTACTGCAAAAATAACATAATGACTCAAATGACACGATTTGACGCAAATTGACGCGCAATATGCAACGAAGGTCACGTGGGGGAACCAGATTTTACACGATACTGGCTTTGTTTACATGGTGTTGGGTCATTCTGTGCCAAACAGACCAGGGTCTGCACTGCACCGTCTCAGAAAAATTTGAGAAAAATCATGGGTGTTTGCCTTCATTTCAAATGGCCAAATCCCAAATCTTAAGTTCCAACTCCAATTTTTATTGGAGTAATTGCCCATTTAAGAAGGGGGTGTCTAGTCAGTCGCAAATGCAGCAATGACTTATAAGCATTTTTGAAGGGATACAAATACACTTTCCAGTGCTGCTAAATTAATGTCCATTTCCTAAAATTTATGAATCTGCGATCAGATTTGGCATATCGCATTTGATTTTCCTGTAATAGGCTGTTAAAAGTGACCATTTTTATAGGATCAGTTTGATTTTTAGTTGGTCCCCTTGACTGAAGTTTGCATAATCAGGGGTTCATATTGCAGCCTCATCCTCAGCAGCTACAGCACACCGGCCCCTTAAACCCAATCCCATCTCCTGTCTCTAGTTTAGGAGCAAGTTTAGGAGCATATTATTGCCCTAATATAAAAGCTGCTCCACAAATTTCCCAGATTTTTTCCGGCATGTCCACACGACCAAATCATGCCTTCAATTTAGGCATTTTCGGGCATTTTTTTTTTAATCATAAGCATTTTCAGATGCAAGTTACTCCTGAACTAAAGAGAGGATTGGGTTTAAGGAGCCGGTGCGCTGTAGCTGTGAGGATGAGGCTGCCATATAAACCCCTGATTATACTTCAGTCAAGGGAACCAACTGAAATCAAATAAAAATTTTGGTTCTGTAAAGATGGTCACTTTCAACAGCCTATTACAGGAAAATCAAATGAGTTATGCCAAATCGGATCGCAGATTCACAAATTTCAAGTAATTTTACCATAATGCAGCCATTGACATTAATTTAGGAGCACTGGAAAGTGTATTTGTATCCCTTCAAAAACGCTGATAAATCATTGCTACATATGCAAGTGACTAGACACCGCCTCCTTAAAGAGCTTAGGACATGCACTGAGCAAAGTATATGAATATAAAGGGGTACAATAAAAAGAATTCCCATAGTCTGCCTGAAAAAAAAAAAAAAAAAAATGTAGAAAATGATTTTTAACAAAAATCACAACTTTTTGTTACTTGCCCCGCCCCCCCTCATTAACAAACATTCTGAGCAACACAGAAACGCGATTCTGGCACTGCCCTGTGTGGTTACGTCATAAGTGGCACACGGTGGGCGATTGCGCGTCCGACAACGTTGGCATCCGAGTCAGATTCCGATAGTTCCTCAGAATTTTCAATTGAATCTGTCCATTTTCATGAAGAAGAGTACTTTTTTATGGAAGATGAGGAAACTCAACATAAAGCTGCTTTTCGACACCGAATGAATTTTTTCAAGACGACAGATTACATTCAAAGTCAATGCAAAAAGGCGAATACGTTTCGCGTGTATTTGCGTCTTTTCATTGGCTTTGAATGTAATCTGTCCTGCGAAAAAAATTGTTTTGCATCCGGTGTGAAAGCAGCTTAACACGGGATTCAGAACTATAAAACCATACAGATTCCAGCCTGAGTACTCGAACAATGAAGACAGCTAATTGTCAGTGTCTCCGCCTGTCCCGAACTGTACAACGCTTACCAGGCCAGTAGCGGAACGATTATTATTCCGGTTCTACAATTGTTTCTGTGTACTGCGTGTTGAATAACCAGCCAACTCACTTTTCAACCTTAAGTGAGTTCAATAGACCTGACGTTTGGTTACCTTAGCCTAATATGTTATGGTCTTGTTAGGTAAGTGGTGGTTGAACTCACGCCTGATCTAGCCAGTAGTGAAATGACAGTGTTCGCGGCTCAACTCATTTCTGTGCACTGTGTTTCATGAGCTCTTGAAACAATGAGTCTAAGTTAGGCCGTGCGTACCTCGCAGCTTGCTGTTATTAGCTGGTTAGCAAGCGAACACGCAGTGCGCAGAAATATAGAGCCGTGAACGATATCACAACATGTGTAAACCATAACTTGCAGCTTGCTATTATTAGGTAGTAAGCTAGCGAGCACACAGTGCTCAGAAATAAATAGAGTGCCGTGAATAGTATCATTTCACTACTTAGCTGGCTAGATCACACTGAACAGCGAGTTGGCTGGCTATTGAACAGGCAGTGCAGAGACACGATTTGGGTTCCGCAAAATAATAATAATAATAATAATAATAATAACGATATGTAAAAACATGAATACTCGAAATGTTGGCCGCATATCGTAGGTTTCAGTGACCCGGGCTTGCCTGGGCCAGCAAAGTCGGCACTAGTACGTTGCACTTGTTTTGTCCATATTCTCGATATCTCTGCATCTTTCGGCCGCAGAAACATTCCATAGCCATATGCATGCGTTGCACTGCATCCCCACACTACACATCGTTTTCCGTTCACTCTCGGTGATTTTTGTTGGTCCATTCTTTAAGATATTCTCCGTCCAGACCAGAGTCGTAAACCACGGCGAACCACCTAGACTCAATCCGTGTACAACTTATGACGTCACATGGCTGAGCTGGCCCAGCGCAAATGTTCTCGATTGAGGCAAAGGGGGCGTTCCCTGAAGTGGATAATTTAGCAGATAAAATGCGGTTTTTTAAACATTGCGTAAAGTACGCGGTATTAAAACCATCACTAATTGTTCAAGACAGGTACTTTGTAGCATTTTATCACAGAAAAAACAGCTGAATTTCATGTCCTAAGCTCTTTATATTGGCAATTACTCCATGAAAAACTGAGTTGGAACTTCAGATTTTGGATTTTACCATTTGAAATGATGGCATACACCCATGGTTTTTTTTTTTCAATTTTTTTCTGAGACAGTGTGGTGCAAAGTTTCCGAAAACTGGTCCATTTGGTATGGAATGACCCCATTTACAATGGCTTCGCCCTTGGAAGAAACCTGTGATTTGGCACTTGTTTCAGATTTCACCGTATCACATAGCTGTAATACTTTTCCCACAGCCAAACTTATGACATATTTTTGAAATTACCCAAGGGACATATCACTTTCACGAAAATTTCATTGGCTGACAGCGTGAGGAAAAAAAAAATCGCTCTCCGTTAAGTCATGCTGATAATATTTATCCAAACTGAATACCAAGTTTAACATATACTATTCAAAAAAAGTAGGGGATATTTTATTTTGAGATCAAAATTTTCACATATACAAAGGGATACGAAACCATGTTGTATAGTTCCTTACTGAGGAAGCATTTCCAAAGAAATTCATCACCCAAACACATCAATGACACTCTCACGATCTGCACGGGATGCTATTGATGATCAAGGGGGTTGTGCCACAAATTTGCATGACTCTGAATTGGAAGGTTAGAGCCACTGTAAAGGAAGATTTTGAAGAGAAAGCATCAGATTATCAGTGGTTGAAGTCGTTAATTAAACAGAGACCATGCGTCGTTGTGGCAAGGGCAATGAATGTTTCCCAGTCTGTCATCAGCAGATTATGGTCCAGACATCGTGCTACAGGGTCTGTTCAGGATAGACCACGATCCGGTCGACCAAGGGCAACAACTCAGGCTCAGGGCAGATTCATCCGCACTATTGTCTTGAGAAATTGTATGGTAACAGCAAATCAGATAAGGTCTCAACTTCAAAGGGATACTGGCTTGGTAGTGAGTGACCAGACCATCAGGAATCGTCTGCACAGATTTCACTTACACGCCCGACGTCCTCGTGTCATTCCCTGTTTGAGGGATCGTCACATTAGGGCCAGACTCCAATGGTGTCGTCATCATCAACGCTGGGATAATCGCCGATGGAACAACGTAATGTTCTCAGATGAGTCGAGGTTCACTGTGGACTTCCTTGACAGACGCAGGAGGGTTTGGCGCCGACGTAACGAATGTTTCCATGACGTTAACGTCATTAGACATGATCCGTATGGGGGTGGATCTGTAATGGTGTGGGGAGGCATCACTGCTGCCGGCAGAACAGACTTGCATGTTGTTGCTGGACGTGTCACAGGGCAGTACTACGGGACAACATCTTGGCACCCCATGTTGTGCCGTTTGCACGCCGTTACGGCCGCCGTTTCATTTTCCAAGATGACAATGCCAGATGTCATAGGGCCAGGATCGTTACAGATTACCTCCAGCAGCAGAATATCACCACATTACCATGGCCAGCACTCAGTCCGGACCTTTCCCCCATCGAGCATGTCTGGGACATGCTTGGACAGCGGCTACGCCAACGTCAACAACCTCCTGCCAATGTCCAAGAACTTGCTGCAGCATTGCAACAGGAATGGAATAACGTTCCCCAAAATGACCTGGGACGTCTCGTTAGGAGTATGCCACGCCGAATTCGAGCTTGTCTAGCCAACCGAGGGGGTTTTACCCGCTACTGACTCTGTTTCACAATGGTGGTAAATTTGCTGTGTGACCCTGTGTTTGTGTCGACCCTTATTCTGGAGAATCTGTCCTTTACTGACTGTACACAGGGTTTCGAATAAATTGACAAATGTTTCCTTAATGTTTTTATGTCATTTGTTTCCTTCCTGACCTCACGATCTGCATTTCATGGTACTTGTAAATCCAATATCCCCTACTTTTTTTGAATAGTATAGTTCAATCGGTACGGCTTGGCACTGTAGCTGGCTAGCTAAGTGCCACTCTCCTACGGTGATGTTACTGAGCTACGTAACGCCATCAGGTCCAAGCCGTCTATTTTGACGTCCACACTAAGACGGCGAATCTTTGCATCTAAAGATGTCATAAAATGTGTTAACACGCCATTTGTGTACGTCTTAAGACATTTAAAATTGCGCGCCACCAATTCACCTCTTTCCATGGGGGAAACTGTATACCATTATTGAGGGACAACAATTCCCCATTCTACCTTCCTTGCATGAATCAAGGTTAAGAAATATTAATGATTCAATTAGGCCTAAGGAAAAACATTGATTTATGGTAAGATTAACATCTGTATTTCAGTAAGTTAAGTTATTTATGAGAAAGATGTAGATTGGATTATAATATCACACGCGATATTCATCTATTGTTTTCCTAAATGGCCATTAGATGGCAGTATTAGACCAAAAATCGCATCCTGTTCCCTCGTTCGGGGGTCACTTGCCAATAGTGTCTGGCCGGCTTCGACGAAGTACAAACTTGTCAAAGTCTTCAGGTTCCCACTTGTAGACTACCTCCAGTTAATATCCTTAAAATCCGTAAGATTTTTTGAGGGTAATGGAGGCGTTGCACTGGATGCAGAAACCGTAGTGTAAATCACGTGATCCCCGAAGTACCTAAGGAAGATGGCTTTGATGGAATGGAAATGCATCGATTAATTATTATTTATTTATACAAAAAAAATGTATTTCCTTGCTCTGAAATGTCGCATGTATAACCGGATATTGAACCTCAGGTCCAAAACTGCGGTCAAGCTATCACCAGTTCGGAAAACGACGGTCAAACTATCACCGCTAAAAATTGATGCGCAAATACAGCGGACAGCGCGGTAGTAAGGTCACGTGATACAATTGCTGTCAAAAATCGGCTTGTTTAAAAAAATACCGAGGCTTATTCAACGAAAGAATGCGTGTATTTTGTTTAGAAAAAAAAAAGTGAACAACTTCCATAATTTGGTGTGGAAATTATTTTATTTATTTCTTTTATCAATCAATAATCGACATTTTGTGCAGAATGAAATGTGAGATTTTGGTGAACTGCTGTTACTCCAGATGACGAACAACTGCATGTCACTGTAATAATGTTTTATTTAAAGCAAAAAACAAAAACAAAAAAAAAGTAGATATTACTCTGGCATTAATGTAGGAATTGCCATTAGAATAGGTCTTTTTAGGTGGACAAAAAAAGAGAAAATTCAAGCGAGGATCATAATACTTGTGTAATTCAAAATGTTTGTGGAAATTAGTGAGCCCAAACCATACTGCACACGCTGTAGTGAAAGCGTATTGAATAAAGAGAGAAAGCATGGGTGAATCATTATATAAAAAGCCATCAAAGTATGTGCTTTGCAGTTGGACACAACTAAATGGGGGCGTGTCTGAGGGCCTGTAATGGTTAAAACTGAAAAACTTTAGCACTTGCATACCACACTGCATGCATTCCAGTATAGGATGTCTGAATAGGAAGAGATTCCATGTTGGATATATTAAATAAATGGCTATCAAAATTGTTACTGTGCAATGTGTGAATGCAGACGATTGGGGGGGGGTCATGTTTGAGGGCTTATAATTCCGGCAAATCAAATAGTTTGTGAAAAATAAGACTGGCACACTATATAACATAGATCCTACGATAAGCCCACAGAATATGAAGACATTCTGTGGTGGAATTTTTTAATAAATGGCCTTCAAAGTTGGTAGTGTGTAATGTGTGAATGCAGACAATTGGATGGGGGGTCATACTTGAGGGCCTGTAGTTCCTCCAAATCAAAAAGTTTGTGAAAAGTGACACTTGCATTTCATAAAACATGGATCCTACTATAAGCCCTTATAAACTATAAGAAACTATAAGTTTCTGCGACCGTATGTTCATAATTTCACCAATGAGGAACCCACCGATTCTCCATTTTGATGTTAGTTTTTTTTTTCATTTATTATGCCATGTATGCCATGAAGAATAAAATTTACACTAACATCAAAATGGAGAATCGGTGGGTTCCTCATTGGTGAAATTATGAATATACGGTCGCAGAAACTAACCATTTATTGGGCAAGCAAATTAGTCCAATCTATTTTCTGTCATGTTTATGTTTAGGTCAAGAAAAGAATTTTGAAATAAATACAACACTTGGGTTCAGGTATTTAAGTTGGAGATATCTAATTCTATCATTGACTTATCCGGTCTGTTAGATTATATAATAACTTGAAATAACTTGTATCAGAGAAAATTAAGCAGTATGTTCAAGGTTATTTTATTTTGCAAGGCATACATGGATATTTCTGGTGAAGGGGAAGGTTAAGAGGGTAAATACACCTCAGAAGACAAATGAATAGTTTGGTGAAAACATACAATTGTAATTGTGTTTGTAACAAAAACCATCAAATGTAGGTGGGCCGCAGGACCGAGTGAGGCAAGTTCAAGCTAACGCATTTTTTTTCAATCAAGGCAGCGCAAAGTACTTCAGGTGATGCACATTGATTCAAAAATTACCGGTACATTAGGCTGACACTTGATGTAAAATATTGCAAGTAATATTGTATGCAAGTTCTTTTTGACAAATTATTGGTACGAAACCACAGTCATCCATTCAATTTAATTCATTCTCACACTGCAAAGTGCCTAATTTGATGGCCATTTATTTAATAATTCCCCAGTGGAATCTCTATATTCAGTTATATATTATAATAGAAAAGACGTAGTACGGCAAACAAGTGTAATTTTTCAAAAAGTTTTTGATTTGCAGGAATTACAGACCCCGAAACATGGCCCCACATTCAATCATCTCCTTTCGCACACTGCAACAGTTACGACATTAATGCCCATTTTTTTTGCATAATTCCATTATAGAATCTCCTCATATTCAGTCAATTTATATTGAAGTGCATGTAGTATGGTCAGGAATTGTTATTTTTCACAAACTTTTTGATTTACAGGAATTACAGGCTGGCAAACATGGTACCCCAATCAATTGTCACCATTCACACATTACAATAGCTCCCGATTTGATGGCCATTTATTCAATAAGTTCAGCAATGAATCTTTTCATATTCAGTGAGTTTAAACTACGACACATGACCTATAGTCAGCAAGTGTTACTTTTTACAAACTACTTGATTTGCAGAAACCACAGGCCCTCAAGTATGGACCCCCATTCAATTGTCTGCATTCACACATTAAACAGAACCAAATTTGACGGCCATTTATTTTAAAATTCCACCACAGAATCTCTTTATATTCTACGGGCTTATAGTATGACCCATGTTTTATGAAATGCAAGTGTCACTTTTCACAAACTTTTTGATTTGGAGGAACTACAGGCCCTCAAGTATGCCCCCCCATCCAATTGTCTGCATTCACACATTACACACTACTAACTTTGATGGCCATTTATTTAAAAATTCCACCACAGAATCTTTTCATATTCTTTGGGCTTATCGTAGGATCTATGTTATATAGTGTGCCAGTCTTATTTTTCACAAACTATTTGATTTGCCGGAATTATAAGCCCTCAAACATGACCCCCCCATCCAATCGTCTGCATTCACACATTGCACAGTAACAATTTTGATAGCCATTTATTTAATATATCCAACATGGAATCTCTTCCTATTCAGACATCCTATACTGGAATGCATGCAGTGTGGTATGCAAGTGCTAAAGTTTTTCAGTTTTAACCATTACAGGCCCTCAGACACACCCCCATTTAGTTGTGTCCAACTGCAAAGCACATACTTTGATGGCTTTTTATATAATGATTCACCCATGCTTTCTCTCTTTATTCAATACGCTTTCACTACAGCGTGTGCAGTATGGTTTGGGCCCACTAATTTCCACAAACATTTTGAATTACACAAGTATTATGATCCTCGCTTGAATTTTTCTTTTTTGTCCACCTAAAAGACCTATTCTAATGGCAATTCCTACATTAATGCCAGAGTAATATCTACTTTTTTTTTGTTTTTGTTTTTTGCTTTAAATAAAACATTATTACAGTGACATGCAGTTGTTCGTCATCTGGAGTAACAGCAGTTCACCAAAATCTCACATTTCATTCTGCACAAAATGTCGATTATTGATTGATAAAAGAAATAAATAAAATCATTTCCACACCAAATTATGGAAGTTGTTCACAATTTTTTTTCTAAACAAAATACACGCATTCTTTCGTTGAATAAGCCTCGGTATTTTTTTCAACAAGCCGATTTTTGACAGCAATTGTATCACGTGACCTTACTACCGCGCTGTCCGCTGTATTTGCGCATCAAATTTTTAGCGGTGATAGTTTGACCGTCGTTTTCCGACCTCGTGATAGCTTGACCGCAGTGAGAGACTTGACCAAAATCGCCAATGTCTCATCCATTTTCTAATCATTCCATTCGCATATCATGAGGGTCATGGGTGACGTCCAGTGATGGCCAAGTGCAAGTGCAGCCTCGAAAAGCAAGCTTCGCTAAATAATTTGTTTTGTCAGGCCGTATGCAACGGATACTTTTGGCGATTGTGCAGACCGTATCTTGTTTAATATAGTCTATATGGTGCGCACTATGGGCTGGCTGTTTAATTAGCTAGCGAGCTAGTTTAATTCTTGACTTCTAGTTTTCACTATGATTTCTAACAGTCTCAGCTTTCATAGCTCATTAGCTAGCGATATCGCTAACGTTTTAAATAGCAGTTAAAGTCGATGTTTATAGTCTTGGGTTGCCAACTAGCTAGTAAGCTAAGCTACCTCTCAACATAATGTTATACTAGCCAAATGCAAACATTACAAAACATGCTTGATCAGTCTAAACAGTGGGAGGTAGCCAATTCCCCAAGTTCTGTTTCGGGCAGAGCGGCGGATTGCAGCCAGCGACAGTCCGCCCAAGTTAGAAATCTCTCCTTTTATCCAACCCAATTTGGAGACCTGGGACAAGCTGACGTTTGATCCAAGGGCATATAACCAACACGAATTAAAATGGAGTTGCACCAAATAAGGGTTTTGCGCTCCCGCCTTTATGAATATGAACCCGAATCAACAATAAATAAATAAATTAGGCTTCGGGTCATTCAGCTGACTTGCTTAACGCAAAAAAAAAAAAACAAAAAAAAAAAACAGTTAACCACCAATTTGCTTTAGAAACATTTACTTTACATCTGACTGGTTTGTTCCACTACCCCGTCATTCTCAGAGATCGCACACAGTAGCCAGATTTAATTAAGATCTGCGAAATTGCGTTTGCTTGCATCTTGATCGCAAAACGAAGAAATCTGCGTAGTTCAGTAACTCTCAGCAGAAATCAATTCCATTGTGACGTTCATCCAACGGGCAGCTTGCCGAACGTCATAAGCGAGGGGGCGTGGTCCAGTGGACAGCACATATGTGCTGGTTTTACTTTAATGACGTAACAATCACAGCTACCGGTATATAAGGTTCAACCCTCACTCTTGACGGTAAAGAAGTCGGAGCCGCTGTTGCTGGCTCTACAAGTATTTCGTTTTAAAAAAAATATTGTGAACATAGTACCTCCTGGACAACATGCCCCTGAAAAAGAAAGGAGGGAAAAAGTCCCCGGAAAAGTCGCCTAAAGTGGTAGATGGCACGTCTACGGAGGAAACGAAACAGCTGGAAGCACAGATATTGCGCCTCCGGGAAGAGTTGGACAGAGAGCGCAAGGAGCGGAATTACCTCCAGCTGGAGAGAGACAAGATCCACACCTTCTGGGAGATCACCAAAAGGCAGCTGGCAGAGAGTAAGGCTGAACTGAGGAACAAGGAGCGAGAGATGGAAGAGTTAGAGATGAGACACCGAGTGGAAATGAAGGACTATGAACTGAAGGTGAAGCACATATATTATGAAACCCAAAATGATCTCACGGAGCAGAAAATAGAAGCGGCGATCGCTACCAAAACTATGCAGACGGAGCATGCAGAGGAGGAAAATAACCTTCACAAAAACATGCGCTCCCTCAAAATGGACCTCAAGGAGCAGGAGCTGTGCTATGAGAAACTTCTCCAGAGCCAGAGACAGGAACAGGATGAGGAAATGACCAAACTGAGAGAGGACTGTGAAACTCTAGTGCGAGACGTTGAGAAGAAATATGAGACGCAAATGAAGGCATTGCGGGAGGAAGTTGACTTGAGGCATAAAATGGAGATCCACGAAATCGAGGAGCAGAAGAACAGGCATATATATACGCTGATGAAGAATCACGACAAGGCCATCAGTGATATGAGCACCTTCTACCATCAAACCATCGCCGACAACCTGGCTCTCAACAACGCACTGGAGAAGCAGCTGAAGGAGAGGAATAAGGAGGTGGAGCGGCTGGAAAAGGACATGGCCGAGGTCACGTTGCAGAACAGAAGTCTGACTGAACCTCTTCAGAAAGCCAAGGAGGAGGTTATGGAGCTGCAGAGCCAGATGGCCGATTACACTAAAGACAAGGCTTCACTGGCAGCTGCTCGTGCTCGTTTGAAGGTTGCGCACAAAAATTATGAGGACCTGAAGTGGGAACATGACGCCCTGCAGCAACTATTCAGGAAAGTTGAGCAGGAGAGAGATGAGCTATACCAGAAGTTCGCCGGGGCCGTTCGTGAAGTGCAGCAGAAGAGCGGCTTTAAGAACCTGCTCCTGCAGGAGCAGCTGAGGGCCCTGAGAGAATCCCTGGAGAGGAAAGACGCTCAGCTCAAAGAGGTCCTCTCCGCCTCCGCCATCGACACGGAGACCAACGCACTGGAGGATCTGAGTGAGAGCTGAGCATCGAGTCTGTAAGGCTCATAATCACTTATGGTTGCTGACTCTTGGCTGTGCTGTACTGCGCTTGTTCGGTTTGGTGTTTATTCTGCTCGAGTTGAGACAGAGGAAGTCGTGTGGGCTCAAAATCTGAAGTTTTACTCTTGTTTAAACGGAGTTATCTGAAAATAATTTGTGTGTTAAGGCTCAAACAGTATTAGAGATTTGACAATTTGCTTCACGAGGTATAACCAGATTTGTCGATTAGGGACAGGGAGAATCTTCCTCCATCTTTTTTTTTTTCATGGTTTTCCCCCTTTAAGAATCGGTGAGCAAACAGCCAAATTATTTTTATAATCTGGTCAAAAAAGGCAAGGGGGTTTTGGGGGTTTTTTTTGAGGGGTTTCAGTCCTAGAGCAAAGTAAATAAGTGAAATTTAAAATAAATTTATTTTGGTAAATTTAAAGAATAAACTTTTAAGCGTGAATTAATTGTCTAACTTATTTGGAATTGTGTGATATACAAATTAAATCAGAGTTGTTTTCAAGGACTGAGGTACACTGTCGCCTGCTTTTTTCTGTAGCTGATTTAGCTAACGATTATTGTAAGCTCTCAACGCCAGGAATATATCAAATTACCGGGATATCTAACTATAACCTGGCTTGGTTTCATTTGGTCAATCTGCCTTTCATGCAGTCTTCTAGCCAATAAATAACGTTCACACTATTTTTAGTCCCATTTGTTCTCTATCCTGAAACATTGGAAAAACACATTTCCAAGCTTGAACACATACCCGAACTGAATTTTTGTCTTTTAGGTAATTTTATTATTATCGAAAGGGCTCGCCTGATTAAACACATTGCAAATTACGTTATCTTTGTATTTTCCTTAGGGTTGCGGTGCCTTGATCAGCTGATTAAAGTTTAACTGCTTGTTTGAGTGCTCAGCGACAGCTTTTTGGGGAGATACCGATGTATAGTTTTATCACAAATAAAAAGGGGGGTAAATGTTTGAGGGCTTATAATTCCGGCAAATCAAATAGTTTGTGAAAAATAAGACTGGCACACTATATAACATAGATCCTACGATAAGCCCACAGAATATGAAGACATTCTGTGGTGGAATTTTTTAATAAATGGCCTTCAAAGTTGGTAGTGTGTAATGTGTGAATGCAGACAATTGGATGGGGGGTCATACTTGAGGGCCTGTAGTTCCTCCAAATCAAAAAGTTTGTGAAAAGTGACACTTGCATTTCATAAAACATGGATCCTACTATAAGCCCTTATAAACTGCCGCAAACTATATTTTTCTCAATGAATTTCATAATTTCACCAATAGGAACCCGTTTTATCCATTTTGATGTTAGTTTTTTTTTTTCATTTATTATGCCATGTATGCCATGAAGAATAAAATTTACACTAACATCAAAATGGAGAATGCTTGGGTGTATCATTGGTGAAATTATGAATATGAAGTGAAACTAACCATTTATTGGCAAGCAAATTAGTCCAATCTATTTTCTGTCATGTTTATGTTTAGGTCAAGAAAAAGAATTTTGAAATAAATACAACACTTGGGTTCAGGTATTTAAGTTGGAGATATCTAATTCTATCATTGACTTATCCGGTCTGTTAGATTATATAATAACTTGAAATAACTTGTATCAGAGAAAATTAAGCAGTATGTTCAAGGTTATTTTATTTTGCAAGGCATACATGGATATTTCTTTGAAGGGAAGGTTTTACAAAATACACCTCAGAAGACAAATGAATAGTTTGGTGAAAACATACAATTGTAATTGTGTTTGTAACAAAAACCATCAAATGTAAATGGGAAGGAGAGGACGTTAAGTGAGGCAAGTTCAAGTAAGATTTTTTTTTTCAATCAAGGCAGGAAAAGTACTTCAGGTGATGCACATTGATTCAAAAATTGTGTACATTAGGCTGACACTTGATGTAAAATATTATGAATGGAAATATTGTATGCAAGTTCTTTTTTGACAAATTATTGGTACGAAAACCACAGTCATCCATTCAATTTAATTCATTCTCACACTGCAAAGTGCCTAATTTGATGGCCATTTATTTAATAATTCCCCAGTGGAATCTCTATATTCAGTTATATATTATAATAGAAAAGACGTAGGAAGCCCATGGCAAACAATGTAATGTACTTTTTTCAAAAAGTTTTTGATTTGCAGGAATTATTTGAAAAACATGGCCCCACATTCAATCATCTCCTTTTTTTCACACTACAACAGTTGGGAAATTAATGCCTATTTTTTTTTTCAAATTCCATTATAGAATCTCCTCATATTTGTCATTTTATTTTGAAGTGCATGTAGTATGGTCAGGAATTGTTATTTTGGACAAACTTTTTGATTTAAAGGAATTACAGGCTGGCAAACATGGTAGCCCCAATCAATTGTCACCATTCACATTACAATAGCTCCCGATTTGATGGCCATTTATTCAAAAGTTCAGCAATGAATGTTTTCATATTCAGTGAGTTTAAATACAACACATGACCTATAGTCATGCAAGTGTTACATTTTACAAACTTTGATTTGCAGAAACCACAGGCCCTCAAGTATGGACCCCCATTCAATTGTCTGCATTCACACATTAAACAGAACGCCTCCCAGTCCATTTATTTTCAAAAATTCCACCACAGAATCTCTTTATATGCAATCTGTCGGGCTTATAGTATGACCCATGTTTTATGAAATGCAAGTGTCACTTTTCACAAACTTTTTGATTTGGAGGAACCACAGGCCCTCAATATGCCCCCCCATCCAATTGTCTGCATTCACACATTAGGCTTACTGATAATGTTTGATGGCCATTTATTTTAAAAATTCCACCACAGAATCTTTTTCATATTCTTTTGGGCTTATCTAGGATCTATGTTATATAGTGTGCCAGTCTTATTAAGGAAAACTATTTTTTAAATGAATTATAACATTCAAACATGACCCCCCCCCATTTTCGTCTGCATTCACACATTGCACAGTAACAATTTTGATAGCTTATTTATTTAATATATCCAACATGGAATCTCTTCCTATTCAGACATCCTATACTGGAATGCATGCAGTGTGGTATGCAAGTGCTAAAGTTTTTTTCAGTTTTAACCATTACAGGCCCTCAGACACACCCCCATTTAGTTGTGTCCAACTGCAATGCACATACTTTGATGGCTTTTTATATAATGATTCACCCATGCTTTCTCTCTTTATTCAATACTCTTTCACTATTGCGTGTGCAGTATGGTTTGGGCCCCTAAGAACAAACAAACAGTTTTGAATGAGACATGCTATTTATGATCCTAGTTTGAATTTTATCTTTTTTGTCCACCTAAAAAGACCTATTCTAATGGCAATCCTACATTAATGCCAGAGTAATATCTAGTTTTTTTTGTTTTTCATTTTTTTTTTAAATAAAACATTATTACAGTGACATGCAGTTGTTCGTCATCTGGAGTAACAGCAGTTCACCAAAATCTCACATTTCATTCTGCACAAAATGTCGATTATTGATTGATAAAAGAAATAAATTTTCATTTTTCATGAACCAAATTAAATGGAAGTTGTATAAATTTTTTTTTCTAAACAAAATACACGCATTCTTTTCGTTGAATAAGCCTCGTATTTTTTTTCAACAATTCAATTTTTGAAAGCAATTGTATCACGTGACCTCATCCATGACGCTGTATTGAAAATCAAATTTTTAGCGGTGATAGTTTGACCGAGCATCTCAGGGATCCTCGTGATAGCTTGACCGCAGTGAGAATCTTGACCAAAATCGCCAATGTCTCATCCATTTTCTAATCATTCCATTCAGATATCATGAGGGTCATGGGTGACGCGTCCAGTGATGGCCAAGTGCAAGTGCAGCCTCGAAAAGCAAGCTTTGCTAAATAATTTGTTTTGTCAGACCGTATGCAACGGATACTTTTGGCGATTGTGCAGACCGTATCTTGTTTAATATAGTCTATATGGTGCGCACTATGGGCTGGCTGTTTAATTAGCTAGCGAGCTAGTTTAATTCTTGACTTCTAGTTTTCACTATGATTTCTAACAGTCTCAGCTTTCATAGCTCATTAGCTAGCTTATATCGCTAACGTTTTTAAATAGCAGTTAAATCGATGTTTATAGTCTTGGGTTGCCAACTAGCTAGTAAGCTAAGCTACCTCTCAACATAATGTTATACTAGCCAAATGCAAACATTACAAAACATGCTTGATCAGTCTAAACAGCGGGAGGTAGCCAATTCCCCAAGTTCTGTTTCGGGCAGAGCGGCGGATTGCAGCCAGCGACAGTCCGCCCAAGTTAGAAATCTCTCCTTTTATCCAACCCAATTTGGAGACCTGGGACAAGCTGACGTTTGATCCAAGGGCATATAACCAACACTTAATTAAAATGGAGTTGCACCAAATAAGGGTTTTTGCGCTCCCTTTTTTTATGAATATGAACCCGAATCAACAATAAATAAATAAATTAGGCTTCGGGTCATTCAGCTGACTTGCTTGCAAAAAAAAAAAAAAAAAAAAAAAAAAAAAAAAACAGTTAACCACCAATTTGCTTTAGAAACATTTACTTTTACATCTGACTGGTTTGTTCCACTACCCCGTCATTCTCAGAGATCGCACACAGTAGCCAGACAAATTAAGATCTGCCGAAATTGCGTTTGCTTGCATCTTGATCGCAAAACGAAGAAATCTGCGTAGTTCAGTAACTCTCAGCAGAAATCAATTCCATTGTGACGTTCATCCAACGGACAGCTTGCTTAACGTCATAAGCGAGGCGTGGTCAGTGGACAGCACATATATGCTGGTTTTACTTTAATGACGTAACAATCACAGCTACCGGTATATAAGGTTCAACCCTCACTCTTGACGTAAAAAGAAGTCGGAGCCGCTGTTGCTGGCTCTACAAGTATTTCGTTTTAAAAAAAAAATATTGTGAACATAGTACGTCCCGGACAACATGCCCCTGAAAAAGAAAGGAGGGAAAAAGACCCCGGAAAAGTTGCCTAAAGTGGTAGATGGCACATCTACGGAGGAAACGAAACAGCTGGAAGCACAGATATTGCGCCTCCGGGAAGAGTTGGACAGAGAGCGCAAGGAGCGGAATTACCTCCAGCTGGAGAGAGACAAGATCCACACCTTCTGGGAGATCACCAAAAGGCAGCTGGCAGAGAGTAAGGCTGAACTGAGGAACAAGGAGCGAGAGATGGAAGAGTTAGAGATAAGACACCGAGTGGAAATGAAGGACTATGAACTGAAGGTGAAGCACATATATTATGAAACCCAAAATGATCTCACGGAGCAGAAAATAGAAGCGGCGATCGCTACCAAAACTATGCAGACGGAGCATGCAGAGGAGGAAAATAACCTTCGCAAAAACATGCGCTCCCTCAAAATGGACCTCAAGGAGCAGGAGCTGTGCTATGAGAAACTTCTCCAGAGCCAGAGACAGGAACAGGATGAGGAAATGACCAAACTGAGAGAGGACTGTGAAACTCTAGTGCGAGACGTTGAGAAGAAATATGAGACGCAAATGAAGGCATTGCGGGAGGAAGTTGACTTGAGGCATAAAATGGAGATCCACGAAATCGAGGAGCAGAAGAACAGGCATATATATACGCTGATGAAGAATCACGACAAGGCCATCAGTGATATGAGCACCTTCTACCATCAAACCATCGCCGACAACCTGGCTCTCAACAACGCACTGGAGAAGCAGCTGAAGGAGAGGAATAAGGAGGTGGAGCGGCTGGAAAAGGACATGGCCGAGGTCACGTTGCAGAACAGAAGTCTGACTGAACCTCTTCAGAAAGCCAAGGAGGAGGTTATGGAGCTGCAGAGCCAGATGGCCGATTACACTAAAGACAAGGCTTCACTGGCAGCTGCTGGGTGCTTTCGTTTGAAGGTTGCGCACAAAAAATTATGAGGACCTGAAGTGGGAACATGAAGCCCTGCAGCAACTATTCAGGAAAGTTGAGCAGGAGAGAGATGAGCTATACCAGAAGTTCGCCGGGGCCGTTCGTGAAGTGCAGCAGAAGAGCGGCTTTAAGAACCTGCTCCTGCAGGAGCAGCTGAGGGCCCTGAGAGAATCCCTGGAGAGGAAAGACGCTCAGCTCAAAGAGGTCCTCTCCGCCATCGACACGGAGACCAACGCACTGGAGGATCTGAGTGAGAGCTGAGCATCGAGTCTGTAAGGCTCATAATCACTTATGGTTGCTGACCTCTTGGCTGTGCTGTAGCGCTTGTTCGTTGGTGTTTATTCTGCTCGGTTGAGACAGAGGAAGTGTCGTGGGGGCAAAATCGGTTGATCTTTTACTCTTGTTTTAAACGGAGTTATCTTTGAAATTAATTTGTAAATTAAGGCTCAAACACTATTAGAGATTTGACAATTTGCTCAATCGTTATAACTTTTGTAGCCATTAGGGACAGGGAGAATCTTCCTCCATCTTTTTTTCCCCTTTGACCCCTTTAAGAACTCGGTGAGCAAACAAGGGAAATTATGTGTGTTAATCTTTTCAAACAAAGGTAAAATAGGGTTTTTGGGGGTTTTTTTAGGGGGTTTCAGTTCGGGAACACCTAGATAAAACTAAAATAAATTTAAATTAAATTTAAAGGTTAAATTTTGGTAGATGTTACTCACAATTGTCTAACTTAAGCGAATTGTGTGATATACAAAGTAAATCAGAGTTGTTTTCAAGGACTGAGGTACATAGGGGCAAAGGCTCTGCTTTTTCTGTAGCTGATTTAGCTATTTTCTATTGATTTTCTCAGGTCGCCAGGAATATATCAAATTGGATATCTAACTTTAACCTGGCTTGGTTTTATACTTGGTCGCTTTCCTTCATGCAGTCTTCTAGCCAATAAATATTATTTTCAACCCCATTTTAGTTTGATTTATCCTGAAAACATTGGAAATAAACTTGTTTCAAAAGTTGAACATACCCTAACTGAGGTTTTGTGTCTTTTAGCATTTTATTATTTTAAGGGAAAACTGATTAAACACATTGCAAAATACGTTATCTTTTTATTTTCCTTATTGGATTCTTGATCAGGGATGATTAAAGTTTAACGGCTTGTTAAAATGCTCAGCGACAGCTTGTTGGGGAGATACCGTGTATTTTTCGCTCACAAAGTAAAGGGGGTACATGTTTGAGGGCTTAAAATTCCGCAAATCAAATAGTTTGCCCAGTAAAAATAAAACAGGCCACACTATATAATCTATAGATCCTACTATAGGACCCAGAGAATAGAAGACATTCTGTGGTGGAATTTTTTAATAAATGGCCTTCAAAGTTGGTAGTGTGTGGTGTGTGAATGCAGACAATTGGATGGGGGTCATACTTGAGGGCCTGTAGTTCCTATGGGACAAAAAGTTTGTGAAAAGTGACACTTGCATTAAATAAAAAATTAAATCCTAAAATAAGCCCTTATAAACTATCAATGAATTATAATTTTTACATACGTTTTATAATTTCATGCTTTGATACCCACGATTCTCCATTTTGATGTTAGTTTTTTTTTTCATTTATTATGCCATGTATGCCATGAAGAATAAAATTTACACTAACATCAAAATGGAGAATCGTGGGTTCTCATTGGTGAAATTATGAACATTTATTTCATTCAAATTAGTCCAATCATTTCTGTCATGTTTATGTTTAGGTCAAGAAAAGAATTTTGAAATAAATACCAATAACTTGGGTTCAAATGGGGTATTTAAGTTGGAAATATCTAATTCTATCATTGACTTATCCGGTCTGTTAGATTATAAATAATGAACTGAAGCCTTTTTTATCAGAGAAAATTAACTGGCAGTATGTTCAAGGTTATTTTTAATTTTGCAAAAGTTACATGGATATTTCTGGTGATGGAAGGTAAAAGAGGGTAAATACACCTCAGAAGACAAATGAATAGTTAAATGAAAATACAATTGTAATTGTGTTTTATGGCAAAAACCATCAAATCAGTTTATAACAGGTAGGCTAGGAAAGTTCAAGCTTCATTTTTTTTTTCAATCAAGGCAGCGCAAAGTACTTCAGGTGAAACCATTGATTCAAAAATTACGGTACATTAGGCTGACACTGAATGTAAAAAATGCATTGTAATATTGGACTGTTCTTTTTGACAAATTATTGGTACGAAACCACAGTCATCCATTCAATTTAATTCATTCTCACACTGCAAAGTGCCTAATTTGATGGCCATTTATTTAATAATTCCCCAGTGGAATCTCTATATTCAGTGTTTATATTATAATAGAAAAAAGGGGACATCGCTGTTGTACGGTAAACAAGTTTGTTAATTTTTCAAAAGTTTTTTGATTGGACAGGAATTCAAATGAAAATGGCCCCACTGTTCAATTATCTCCTTTCACTTATGCATGAGTTATTTGACATTAATATTTTTTTGAAAATTCCATTAATAATTATCCTCATATTTTTCAATTTACATTGAAGTGCATGTGAGTATATTCAAATGATAATGAAATTTTTCACAAACTTTTTCATTTACAGGAATTACAGGCTGGCAAACATGTGGACAATATTCAAATGTCACCATTCAAAACATTACAATAGCTAGCCTATTGCATGGCCATTTATTCAATAAGTTCAGCAATGAACATGAAAATATTCAGTGAGTTTAAATCTTGGAAATAATGACCTATAGTAATGAAGTGTTATTTTTTTTACAAACTATTTGATTTGCAGAAACCACAGGCCCTCAAGTATGGACCCCATTCAATTGTCTGCATTCACACATTAAACAGAACCAAATTTGAATGCCATTTAGAAAAAATTCCACCCAGTCCATTGCATTTTCAAATATTCTCACGGGCTTATTTTATGACCCATGAAAATTAAAATGCAATCTGTCACTTTTCATCAAAAGTTTTTGATTTGGAGGAACTCACAGGCCCTCAAGTAAACCATGTTCCAATTGTTGCATACCAACCAATCACTTCTGGGTAACTTTGATGGCCATTTATTTTGATAATGTCATGATGAATCTTTTGATATTTTTGGGCTTATGTAGGATCTATGTTATATAGTGTGCCAGTCTTATTTTTCACTTTGGATTTGATTCTCGGCAATTAGTAAGCCCTCAAACATGACCCCTAAGGAAAATATTTGTAATTGATCATTGACATTAAACAATTGATTAGATTTTTATTTAATATATCCAACATGGAATAGCTGAAATATTCAGACATCTTATACTGGAATGCATGCAGTGTGGTATGCAAGATCTGCTAAAAGTTTTTTCAGTTTTAACCATTAGTCAGACACACCCCCATTTAGTTGTGTCCAACTGCAAAGCACATACTTTGATGGCTTTTATATAATGATTCACCCATGATGCTCTTTATTGGACGCTTTCTCTACAGCCGTGATTTGTATGGTTTGGGCCCACTAATTTCCACAAACATTTTGAATTACACAAGTATTATGATCCTCGCTTCTTTTTCTCTTTTTTGAAGAACAAAAAGACCTATTCTAATGAGACATGCTATTTAATATCTAGTTAGTAATAGCATTATTTTTTTTGTTTTTGTTTTTGCTTTAAATAAAACATTAAACGCTAGTGACATGCAGTTGTTCGTCATCTAGTTAGGGGAAATGTTTGTCCAAATTTTTATATTTAATTCTGCACAAAATTTCGATTATTGATTGATAAAAGAAATAAATAAAATCATTTCCACACCAAATTATGGAAGTTGTTCACAATTTTTTTTTTCTAAACAAAATGAAAGATTCTTTGGAGGGGTTGAATAAAAAATTAATTTTTTTCAAAGCCTCATTTTTGACAGCAATTAAAAAAACGTGACCTTACTACAGTGCTGTCCGCTGTATTTACGCATCAAATTTCAGGGATCCTCGTTTTCCGACCTCGTGATCTTGACCGAGAGAGACTTGACCAAAATCGCCAATGTCTCATCCATTTTCTAATCATTCCATTCGCATATCATGAGGGTCAAGGGTGACGTCCAGTGATGGCCAAGTGCAAGTGCAGCCTCGAAAAGCAAGCTTTGCTAAATAATTTGTTTTGTCAGACCGTATGCAACGGATACTTTTGGCGATTGTGCAGACCGTATCTTGTTTAATATAGTCTATATGGTGCGTACTATGGGCTGGCTGTTTAATTAGCTAGCGAGCTAGTTTAATTCTTGACTTCTAGTTTTCACTATGATTTCTAACAGTCTCAGCTTTCATAGCTCACTAGCTAGCGATATCGCTAACGTTTTAAATAGCAGTTAAAGTCGATGTTTATAGTCTTGGGTTGCCAACTAGCTAGCTAGTAAGCTAAGCTACCTCTCAACATAATGTTATACTAGCCAAATGCAAACATTACCAAACATGCTTGATCAGTCTAAACAGCGGGAGGTAGCCAATTCCCCAAGTTCTGTTTCGGGCAGAGCGGCGGATTGCAGCCAGCGACAGTCCGCCCAAGTTAGAAATCTCTCCTTTTATCCAACCCAATTTGGAGACCTGGGACAAGCTGACGTTTGATCCAAGGGCATATAACCAACACGAATTAAAATGGAGTTGCACCAAATAAGGGTTTTGCGCTCCCGCCTTTATGAATATGAACCCGAATCAACAATAAATAAATAAATTAGGCTTCGGGTCATTCAGCTGACTTGCTAAACAAAAAAAAAAAAAAAAAAAAAAAAACAGTTAACCACCAATTTGCTTTAGAAACATTTACTTTACATCTGACTGGTTTGTTCCACTACCCCGTCATTCTCAGAGATCGCACACAGTAGCCAGAAAATTAAGATCTGCCGAAATTGCGTTTGCTTGCATCTTGATCGCAAAACGAAGAAATCTGCGTAGTTCAGTAACTCTCAGCAGAAATCAATTCCATTGTGACGTTCATCCAACGGACAGCTTGCCGAACGTCATAAGCGAGGGGGCGTGGTCCAGTGGACAGCACATATATGCTGGTTTTACTTTAATGACGTAACAATCACAGCTACCGGTATATAAGGTTAAATCCTCACTCTTGACGGTAAAGAAGTCGGAGCCGCTGTTGCTGGCTCTACAAGTATTTCGTTTTAAAAAAAATATTGTGAACATAGTACCTCCTGGACAACATGCCCCTGAAAAAGAAAGGAGGGAAAAAGTCCCCGGAAAAGTCGCCTAAAGTGGTAGATGGCACGTCTACGGAGGAAACGAAACAGCTGGAAGCACAGATATTGCGCCTCCGGGAAGAGTTGGACAGAGAGCGCAAGGAGCGGAATTACCTCCAGCTGGAGAGAGACAAGATCCACACCTTCTGGGAGATCACCAAAAGGCAGCTGGCAGAGAGTAAGGCTGAACTGAGGAACAAGGAGCGAGAGATGGAAGAGTTAGAGATGAGACACCGAGTGGAAATGAAGGACTATGAACTGAAGGTGAAGCACATATATTATGAAACCCAAAATGATCTCACGGAGCAGAAAATAGAAGCGGCGATCGCTACCAAAACTATGCAGACGGAGCATGCAGAGGAGGAAAATAACCTTCACAAAAACATGCGCTCCCTCAAAATGGACCTCAAGGAGCAGGAGCTGTGCTATGAGAAACTTCTCCAGAGCCAGAGACAGGAACAGGATGAGGAAATGACCAAACTGAGAGAGGACTGTGAAACTCTAGTGCGAGACGTTGAGAAGAAATATGAGACGCAAATGAAGGCATTGCGGGAGGAAGTTGACTTGAGGCATAAAATGGAGATCCACGAAATCGAGGAGCAGAAGAACAGGCATATATATACGCTGATGAAGAATCACGACAAGGCCATCAGTGATATGAGCACCTTCTACCATCAAACCATCGCCGACAACCTGGCTCTCAACAACGCACTGGAGAAGCAGCTGAAGGAGAGGAATAAGGAGGTGGAGCGGCTGGAAAAGGACATGGCCGAGGTCACGCTGCAGAACAGGAGTCTGACTGAACCTCTTCAGAAAGCCAAGGAGGAGGTTATGGAGCTGCAGAGCCAGATGGCCGATTACACTAAAGACAAGGCTTCACTGGCAGCTGCTGGGTGCTCGCTTTTTGAAGGTTGCGCATAAAAATTATGAGGACCTGAAGTGGGAACATGAAGCCCTGCAGCAACTATTCAGGAAAGTTGAGCAGGAGAGAGATGAGCTATACCAGAAGTTCGCCGGGGCCGTTCGTGAAGTGCAGCAGAAGAGCGGCTTTAAGAACCTGCTCCTGCAGGAGCAGCTGAGGGCCCTGAGAGAATCCCTGGAGAGGAAAGACGCTCAGCTCAAATGGAGGAGAGCTGAGCATCGAGTCTGTAAGGCTCATAATCACTTATGGTTGCTGACCTCTTGGCTGTGCTGTAGCGCTGTTCGTTGGTGTTTATTCTGCTCGAGTTGAGACAGAGGAAGACGTGTGGGCTCGAATCTGAAGTTTTACTCTTGTTTAAACGGAGTTATCTGAAAAATAATTTTGTGTTAAGGCTCAAACAGTATTAGAGATTTGACAATTTGCTCACGAGGTATAACCTTTGTCGCATTAGGGACAGGGAGAATCTTCCTCCATCTTTTTTTTTTTTTTTTTCCCCCTTTAAGAACTCGGTGAGCAAACAGCCAAATTAAGTCGCTAATCTGGTCAAACAAAGGCAACGGGGTTTTTTGGGGTTTTTTTGAGGGGTTTCAGTCTCCGGAGCAAAGTAAGGTAAAGTTAAATAAATTTAAACGCTTAAATTTAAAGAATAAACTAAACGCCAAGTAATTGTCTAACTTAGTGAATTGTGTGATATACAAAGTAAAATCAGAGTTGTTTTCATGACGACTGAGGTACACTGTCGCCTGCTTTTTTTCTGTAGCTGATTTAGCTAACGGACTATTGTAAGCTCTCAACGCCAGGAATATATCAAATTACCGGGATATCTAACTTCTGGCTTGGTTTCATACTTCTGGCCTTTCCGCTTGCCTTTCATACAGTCTTCTAGCCAATAAATATTGACGCCACGGGGTTTTTAGTCTCCTTCGTTCTCTATCCTGACCAAGATATCGCATAAACGCATTTCCAAGCTTTCTGAATATTAACGCTAACCGGTTTTTGTCTTTTTCGCATTTTATTATCATCGGCTGACCTCTTCTGATTAAACACATTGCAAATTACGTTATCTTTGTATTTTCTCCGGTTATGTGCCTTGATCAGCTGATTAAAGTTTAACTGCTTGTTTGAGTGCTCAGCACAGCTTTTGGGGAGATAACAGATAGTTCGCTCAATGGGCTAAACGATTTGTTTATTCGCTCCGTTTTAATTAAAGGGAACCGAGGCTTAACTCTTATCTCGGTTACTCTTGGTTGTATTTGTGGCTGGCTAGCTAGATAGTTACTGTTTGCTTTTTGGCTGGGGATCTGAGATTTAGTATTTAGTCAATAGGACAGCAGTCACTTTAGTCGTCCGTTCGGTTACCCTTGAATTTAAACGGAAAGCTTTACCGGAGTGCTCCGCCTCCTCCTCCTCCAGTTTCTCCTACGTAGTATAGCCAAAGGCCTTTTTTATCTGCCCTCAGCTAAGCCCCTGTGAGACTTTAGTTATTAGTATGTATTAATATAGCGGTCTAGATAAATTCAAGTTGGCTTATTAGGAGTGCTTATTATCTATAGAGTTTCTCAATCTGGTATTTCATTTCTGTTCATTTCAAAACTGCTTCCCTGTTAAAAGAGGCTTATAATCCATTCATAGTTTCCGCCGTTTCTATTGTGATCGCTGCTTAGGCTTCAGGTTAATTAATTAATAAATTGTGGTTCCTGGAGCTTGTCTTGGCATTAGGTTTCTTTTGTTATCTAGGGGTGAGCGAGGTCATTAGTAGGGGGGTTCAAAATGTGGCCAAACTATGTGACGGTTGCAGGATGATCGCATTTTTGGAAAGAGATTTCCAGGGTGGGTTTGAGTGTCAACGTGCCAGCCACTACATCTGGAGAGCAAGATCCTTGTTCTTCAGGGCCAGTTGGGGGCACAACATAGTTCGCAATCAGTAGAGTTCCTAGAGGAACTAAGTAGTATGTCGTTTAGAGAAATGGTGTGTACGCCAAAGCAGGGAAGTGGGGATATCCCAGAGCAGGCAGGAGAGAAAGTTGGGTGACAGTAGGACGTCAGCGCAGGAAAGGGCGTGCACACCGTACAGCGACAGCTCCTCCAGTGGTTGAGGTGTCCAACCGATTCCGGCCCTTGCAGGAACTCGAATTGGCCCCTGACTCTGAGAGTGAGGGGACTGATGAGCAGCAGGGCACCCTGTTGGCCTCTACTCCTCAGAAAAGAGAGTTAGTGATAGTGGGGGACTCAATACTTAGAGGAATAGACAGCTTAGTCTGTTCAGCGACAAGGAGTCTCTGCACGGTGTGTTGCCTGCCTGGTGCCCAGGTGCAGAGACCTCCCTGGAGCGTATGGACAAGCTCCCTGGCCAGAGCGGGAGGATCCAGTTGTCATGGTCCATGTTGGGACTAATGACATAGGTAAGGGTAGGTTTGAGGTTCTGCAAAGCAAATTTGCTGAATTAGCTGTGAAAAGCTTAGGGGAGCAGATCCTCCCACGGTAGTGTTCTCGGGATTCTACCGGTACCAGCGTGCTAGCAGAGGGAAGACAGAATTTTATCTGGAGGTTTAAATTATCGGGCTAGCTAACCTGGTGTAGAAAGAGGGTATGTGGCTTATGGGGCACTGAACTACTTGGGGACAGGGTGACCTTGTTCAAGCCGGATGGGCTAAGCACCTGAACCGGAGGGGCACTCTTTGCACTGGGTCAGCTGCATGTTGAGTGGCAGGTAGCACAGGAATATTTAAACTAGGGACTTGGGGGCAGGGAGGTCAAAGAATGTTATAAATAGGGAAATGCAGACTGCCCTGATGGAAGCTGACAACGTTACATGCACTATTGATGGTATCTTTTTAAAGCAACAAAGCAAACTGAGGGGCTTGGAGCAGCAGGCAGCTGGGGAAATCTAGGGAGGGGAAGAGCTGCCGTGATAACCTGAAATGTTTTTATCTAAATGCAAGAAGCATTAAAATAAATTTCAAGAACTTGGAGGTCAAGAGGATGGGGTGAAGGCTATGACATAGTTGGGATTACAGAGACATGGCTTAGTGAAGTGATGGAGATGAATATAATGTGGAAGGTTATAAGCTCTTAGGAAGGATAGATGCATAGGCGAGGAGGGGGGTGTAGCACTATGAACGAAAATATAAATGTGCAGGAAATTCCTGAAAATTGAATAATATTCCGCGCCTTGTGAAGATATTCAGTCAGGCTCACTGGCAAACACGCAGACTGGTTTAAACATAGGTGTATGCTATCGATCACCTGTAGCTTTGGACAGTACAGTCAATGAAATGCTCTAAGAGGATTACGCAAGCTTGTAGAGGAGGAGGGACTATTATTATGGGGAGGACTTAAATTATCCTGGTATTGATTGGGGAAATTGTGAAAGGACAGGTAGGGGAGAAGAATTTCTAGATGTTATAAATGATAATTTTTGGTGCAGTATGTTAATAAACCTACAAGAGAGAAGGCAATTTTAGATTTAGTGCTCTGTAATGACCCAGATAGAATTAGCAATGTTGAGGTACTGGAGCCACTTGGGACTAGTGATCACTCTACTATTAATTTTGATGGCTCATGGGAAGTTAAAAGGTGTCTCCAAAACAAAAATTTTAATTTTAGGCGAGCAAACTTTGACAGGATGCGGTCATATCTATGAAACAAAATGGGAGACACTCCTGGACTGTGAGTCTGTAAATGAGATGTGGGAAAGATTTAAGGGGGTTTTACTTGATTCACAATGTAACTATTCCAAAGGTAAAGTCCCAAAAAGTAAGCTGAAAAAAGCAGAATCTCAGTGGATGACAGCAGCTATTCGTAGAATTTGAAGGAAAAGAGGAATCTTATAAGATGTACATAGAGGATAACAATGAGATTAATAAAGTTTAATTCTGTAAATGCGGCTGTGCTCAAAAAAGAGCTGAGGAATGCTAGAAGACTGTATGAAAGACAAATTGCAGAGGGGCAAAACTAACTCCTAAGCTTTTTCAGTTCTAGAAGCAGAAAAAGGAAAGTCAAAGAGCAGGTTAAGTGCATAAAAGAATAAAAATGATCGCTGCTATATATAATAAGGATATTGCGGACACCTTAAACGGTTACTTTGTTGAGAATTTTACCTTAGAGCGGGTCTTTATTCGGCCAGAGGGCTTGTCCAATGCTCAAGATTATTTATCGGAAATTGAGGTTAGGGATAACGTCGTATTAGACAAGTTGCATCAACTAAAGGCAGATATATGTATGGTCCCGATGGCTTATATCCTAGAGTGCTCAGGGTTAGTGAGATCATCTTTAAGTCACATTCGCCATCTTTAGACGGGGTCTTTAGAAACTGGAGAAATACCAAAATGATTGGAAACAGGGCAATATAATACTGCTAAAAGGGGACCGTGATTGAGCCAGGTAGTTACAGGCCAGTCAGTTTAATCCTTGTGCATTGCGTGCAAAATATTGAATCTATCATAAAAGATGAGCTGGACTTATTTCTGAACGAATAATATCTTGAGTGGATAGCCAACATGGTTTTCAGAAGGAAAACAAGCCCGGACAAACCTTCTGGAATTTTTGAAGAGGCCACCAAGACTTATGACCAGAGCAGGGCTTATGACATCATATATTTGGATTTTCAGAAAGCATTTGGACACAGCATCACATAAGAGACTAATTTTAAAATGAGCTCCATTGAGTTACAGGTAGTGGTATTTGAAGTGGATTCATAACTGGTTGCAGGACAGAACACAAAGAGTGGTGGTCAGTGGTATATCATCTGAGCTAGGTAGGGTGTGGGGAGTGGCCCCAGGATCGGTGTTGGGGACCCCTGCTGTTCTCATCTACATTAATGACCTTGATAGGAATATTGGAGAGCAGATTAGTGAAATTTGCAGATGATACTAAATTGGGGCTTGGCAACAGTTTAGAGTCCACTAAAGTGATTCAGGATGATTTGGATAGAATTCAGAATTGGGCAAAAATGTGGCAAATGACATTTAATGTAATAAATGTAAAGTAGTACATGTAGGTAATAAAAACATTAGACGGGATTACTTCATGGGGAGTGATTGTTGACCAAACCCTCACAGGCTCTAGCCATTCAGAAGTTAAAAAGCCAATCGGATGCTGGGATACATTGCCAAAAGTATTGAGTTCAAATCCAAGGAGTGTGATGCTTTTGTACAACATCTGGGTTAGACCACATCTAGAGTATTGTGTACAGCTCCTCAGAATTATACTTTTACAGTTATTATAGAGTGCTTTAGAGAAAGTTCAGAGAAGAGCCACTTAGTTAATTCCGGTATTAAAGATGAAAAAGCTATGAGAAAAGGCTGAAGATCCTTAATCTCTTTAGTCTTAGGAAAAGGAGACTATAAGTGATTTGATTGAGGTCTTTAACATGTTAAAGGATTAACAAAGTGAATTATGTAGGATTCTTCAACCAAGTGTTGTTAGCAGAACTCGGGGTCACAAATGGAAGCTGACTAAAGGTAACACCCTCTAGTTAATTGATATTCGGAAATATCATTTCTTCACCCAAAGAGTAATTTCAGTGTGGAAACAGCTGCCTGACCATAGTTGTTGGAGGCAGACCTTGGGAGTTTTCAAGAGCAGACTTGACTTAAAGCTAGATACCATTGAGTCATTGAGTATCTGAAGTGATATATTCACGATGGTACAAAGAAACTGGCGAGCCTAGTTGGGCTGAACGGCCTGTTCTCGCCATTCATGTTATGTTATGTTATGTTATGTTAAATAAGAGATCAGACGCCTTTAAAGTATAACCCTTCATGGGAATATGAGATTAAATGGCATTTAAGCTGAACCCTTCTTGTATATATGCATATAAAGCAATGTTAAAGTTAGAATGCTAATGCTAACTTGCTAATGCTAGCGATCTAATGTTATAAAAGCAATTATCTGGCTGCCGTCATCCTGTATGTCCTCTTTGATGGAAATAAGAGATCAGATGGCATTAAAGCATAACCCTTCATGGGAATATGAGATTACATGGCATTAAAGCTTAACCCTTCTTGTATATATAAAAATACAGCAATGTTAAAGTTTGAATTCTAATGCTTACTTGCTAATGCTAGCGATCTAATGCTAGTGCTAATATCTGGTCTTTTTCATACTGTTCGTGTCCTCTATGATGGAAATAAGAGATCAGATGCCTTTAAAGTATAACCTTTCATGGGAATATGAGATTAAATGGCATTAAAGCTTAACCCTTCTTGTATATATGCAACACAGCAATATTAAATTTTGAATGCTAATGCTAACTTACACGCAGGGATCTAATGCTAGTACACATCTGGTCATACTCTACGTGTCTCCCCAGATGGAAATAAGAGATCAGATGCCATTAACGCAGATTACCCTTCATGGGAATATGAGATTAAATGGCATTAAAGCTTAACCCTTCTTGTATATATGCAAATACAGCAATGTTAAAGTTTGAATGCTAATGCTAACTTGCTAATGCTAGCGATCTAAGGCTAGTGCTAATATCTGGTCATTGTCATACTGTATGTGTCCTCTATGATGGAAATAAGAGATCAGATGGCATTAAAGCATAACCCTTCATGTCAGTTATGAGATTAAATGGCATTAAAGCTTAACCCTTCTTGTATATATGCAACTACAGCAATGTTAAAGTTTGAATGCTAATGCTAACTAGCTAATGCTAGCGATCTAATGCTAGTGCTAATATCTGGTCATTGTCATACTGTATGTGTCCTCCATCATGGAAATAAGAGATCAGATGGCATTAAAGCATAACCCTTCATGGCAATATGAGATTAATGGTATTTAGGGCTTAACCTTCTTGTATATAGAAATACAGCAATGTTAAAGTTTGAATTCTACGTTAACTTGCTAATGCTAGCTTATCTAACGTTAGTGCTAATATCTTGTCATTTTCATACTGTACTTGTCCTCTATGATGGAAATAAGAGATCAGATGGCATTAAAGCTTAACCCTTCATGGGAATATGAGATTAAATGGCATTCAAGCTTAACCCTTCTTGTATATATACAAATACGGCAATGTTAAAATTTGAATCCTAATGCTAACTTGCTAATGCTAGCGATCTAATGCTAGTGCAAATATATGTTCATTTTCATACTGTATGTGTCCTCTATGATGGAAATAAGAGATCAGATACCATTAAAGCATAACCCTTCATGGGAATATGAGATTAAATGGCATTAAAGCTTAACCCCTTCTTACATATGCAAATACAGCAATGTTAAAAGCTTTTCTGAGTGCTAATGCTACTTACTAATGCTAGCGATCTAATGCAAGTGCTGGTTTATCTGGTCAATGTCATACTTATGTGTACTTTTATGATGGAAATATGAGATCAGATGGCATTAAAGCATAACCCTTCATGGCAATATGAGATTAAATGGTAAATAAAGTTTAACCCTTCTAGTATATATGCAAATACAGCACTGTTAAAAGTTTGAATGTTAATCCTAACTTGTTACATCGCTAGCGATTTAATGCTAGTTCTAATATTCGGTCATTTTCATACCTAGGTGTCCTATATGATGGAAATAAGAGATCAGATGCATTAAGCATAACCTTCATGGGAACATGAGTTAAAATGTTTAAAGCTTAACACTTCTTGTATATATACAAATACAGCAATGTTAAAGTTTGAATCCTAATGCAAACTTGCTAATGCTAGCGATCTAATGCTAGTGCAAATATATGGCCATTTTCATACTGTATGTGTCCTCAATGATGGAAATAAGAGATCAGATGGCATTAAAGCATAACCCTTCATGGGAATATGAGATTAAATGGCATTAAAGCTTAACCCTTGAATTCTATGCAAAATACAGCCATGTTAAAGTTTGAATGCTAATGCTAACTTACATCGCTAGCGATCTAATGCTAGTGCTAATATTCGGTCATTCTCATACTGTATGTGTCCTCTATGATGGAAATAAGAGATCAGATGGCATTAAAGCAGGCCCCTTCATGGTAATATGAGATTAAATGGCATTAAAGCTTAACTTTCTTGTATAAATTCAAATATTAAGCAATGTTAAAGTTTGAATGCTAATGCTAACTTACACGTTGGGGCGATCTAACGTAAAAAAGGTTATTCGGCTTATTTTCATACTGTATGTGTCCTCGCAGATGGAAATTACAGAGGATCAGATGGCATTAAAGCATAACCCTTCATGGGAATATGAATAGATGGCATTCAAGCTTAACTTTCTTGTAAATATGCAAATACAGTCATGTTAAAGTTTGAATGCTAATGCTAGCTTATCTAATGCTAGTGCTAATATGTGGTCATTGTCATACTGTATGTCCTATGATGAAATAAGAGATCAGGATGGCATTAAGCATAACCCTTCATGGCAATATAAGATAAAAGCGCATTAAAGCTTAACACTTCTTGTATATATACAAATACAGCAATGTTAAAGTTTGAATCCTAATGCTAACTTGCTAATGCTAGCGATCTAATGCTAGTGCAAATATATGGCCATTTTCATACTGTATGTGTCCTCAGTGATGGAAATTAGAGATCAGATGGCATTAAAGCATAACCCTTCATGGGAATATGAGATTAAATGGCATTAAAGCCTAACCCTTCTTGTATGAATGCAAATACAGCAATGTTGAAGATTGAATGCAAATGCTAACTTGCTAATGCTAGCGATCTAATGCTAGTGCTAATATCTGGTCATTGTCATACTGTATGCGTCCTCTATGATGGAAATAAGAGATCAGATGGCATTAAAGCATAACCCTTCATGGCAATATGAGATTAAATGGCATTAAAGCTTAACCCTTCTTGTATAAATTCAAATACAGCAATGTTAAAGTTTGAATGCTAACGCTAACTTGCTACTGCTAGCGATCTAATGCAAGTGCTAATATCTGGTCATTTTCATACTGTATGTGTCCTCTATGATGGAAATTAGAGATCAGATGGCATTAAAGCATAACTCTTTATGGGAATATGAGACTAAATGGCATTCAAGCCTAACCCTTCTTGTTTGAATGCAAATACAGCAATGTTAAATTTTGAATGCTAATGCTAACTTGCTAATGCTAGCGATCTAATGCTAGTGTAAATTGTCTAACTTGAAAGGTGTTAAAAAAAGTAAATCAGAGTTGTTTTAAGGACTGGGGTCACTTTTTTTTTTCTGTAGCTGTTTAGCTAACGTCTATTTAAGCTCTCAGCGGGGAAATATATAAAATTCCGGGATATCTAACTATAACCGGCGGTTTCTTTTGGTCCTTCCCATGGTCTTCTGCCAATAAATATTGGCGTTCAGGGGGTTTTAGCCCCCCGTTCTCTATCCCCCCGCATTCCCGCGCGCTTTTCCAACAACTTGGCGAACTGGGGTTTTGTCTTTTGCATTTTTATCCAAAGGGCTCGTCGATTAACTTTGCAAATTCGTTATCTTTGTATTTTCCGTTTGGTCCCTTGATCAGCTTTTAAAAAAGTTTCTCTTGTTTAGTGCTCAGCAGCTTGTTGGGGAATCCCGGTATGTTCGCTCCAAAAGAAAAGGGGGGTCATGTTTGGGGGCTTAATTCCCAAATCAAATGGTTTGTGAAAAATAAGACGGCAAAAAAAATTAAAACATACCCCCTGAAAACCCCACAGAAAAAAGACATTCTTGGGGGGTTTTAATAAATCCCTTCAAAGTTGGTAGTGTGTAAATTGGAATCGACAATTGGAGGGGGCCATCGAGGTTAGTTCCCCCAAAAAAAAAAAGGTTTTGGAAACCTTGCTTTTCAAAAAACATGGACCCTACTATAAGCCCTTAAAAACCAAAAAAACAAAAATTTTCCCGGCCGTATTTAAAATTTCCCGGGGGAAACCCCCCGTTCTCCATTTTGATGTTAGTTTTTTTTTTTTTTTTTTCCGACCATGAAAAAAAAAATTTTTAACAAACATCAAAATGGGGGGAAAAAATTATAAAAATTTTCTTTTGGGGGCAAACAAATTGGTAAATTTATTTTCTTCATTTTTTATTTTTTAGGTCAAAAAAAAATTTTGAAAAAAATACAACCGGGTTGGTATTTAAGTTGGAATTCTAATTTTTCATTGTTTTCCCGGTCTTTAGATTATATAAAAACAAATAATTTAAAAAAATTAAGAAATTTTCGGTTTTTTTTTTTTTAAAAGGGGCATACATGGATATTTTTTAAAAAGGGGGGAAAGGTTAAGAAAATACCTCAGAAACAAATGAATATTTGGTGAAAAATTTGTAATTGTTTTTTTGTAAAAAAAATCAAATTGGGTGGGCCGGGGCCCCGGGTAGAAAAATTCAAGCTAAGCTTTTTTTTCAATAAAGGGCCCCCCCAAAAATTTATTTGGTGAAAAAATTTGGGTTAAAAAAATTTGGAATTTAGGCGACCTTGATTTAAAATTTTAAATTAGGATGCAAGTTCTTTTGCCCAAATTAATCAAACCACAGTCATCCATTCAATTTAATTCTTTCTCCATTTGCAAAATTCCCCTAATTTGATGGCCATTTATTTAATAATTAAGGGGAAAATTTTATTTCAGTTATATATTATAATAAAAAAGGGGGTTAACCCGGCAAAAAAATTAATTTTTAAAAAAGGTTTTTTGATTTGGGAATTCCCCCAGGCTTTTTTTCAATCATCCCCTTTTTCCCTGAAAATTCCGACTTTAACCTTTTTTTTTTTTTAAAAATTTTTAAAAAGAATCTCCTCATATTCAGTCAAATTTAAGTCATTAGTATGGTCGGGTTTTTTTTCCAAAATTTTTGGAATTACAGGTTTAAAACATTTTTCAATTTCACCATTCCAACAATCCCCCGATTTGAGGGTTTATTCAATAAGTTCAGCAATAAATTTTTTTTCATATTCAGTTTTTTTAAAAACCCAAAACACATGACCTATAGTCACAAGTGTTATTTTTAAAAATACTTTTTTTAGAAACCAGGGCCCCTCAAGTATGGACCCCATTAAATTGTCTGCATTAAAAATTTAAAAAAAAACCCAAAATTTGGGCCATTTTTTTTAAAATTCCCCCAAGAATTTTTTATATTCTCCCTTTTTTGACCCATTTTTTGAAATGAAAAGTTTTTTTTTAAAACTTTTGGGGAAAACTGGGCCCCTCAAATGCCCCCCCCAATTTCTGCTTTCCCCTTCCCCTACTTTTTGGGGGGGTTTTTTTTTAAAAAATTTCCCCCACAGAATCTTTTCATTTTTTTGGGTTTGGGATCTAGGGAAATATAGTTTCCTTTTTTTTCCCCCAAAACTTTTTTTCCCGGAAATTAAAGCCCTCAAAAAACCCCCCCCCATAAAAGTTCATTCAAAATTGCACAGTAACAATTTTGTTTAAATTTATTTAATATACCCAACATGGAATCTCTTCCTTTCAGACATCCTATGGGGGAAAATTGCAGGGTGGTATCAAGTCTAAATTTTTCATTTTTAAACCATTAAGGCCCTCAGACCCCCCCCATTTAGTTGTGTCAACCCAATTTTTTGGGGGGCCCCAATTAATATTCCCCCTTTTTCCTCTCTTTTTTTAAACTTTCCGGGGTGTGCATAGGGTTTGGGACAATTTTTCCCCCAAAACTTTTTTAATTTCCCCAAATTTTTGATCCTCGCTTGAATTTTCTTTTTTTTTCCACCAAAAAAGCCTATTCTAAGGGAAATTTCCCCAATTAATGCCAAAAGTAATATCTTTTTTTTTGTTTTTTTTTTTGTTTTTAAAAAAAACATTAACATGACATGCAGTTGTTAGTCATCTGGGTAACGCGTTAAAAATCCCAATTTTTTTAAAAAAAATTTTATTATTGTTAAAAAAAATAAAAAAATTTTTTTCCCCCCAAAAATTTTTGGGAATTGTTTTTTTTTTCTAAAAAAAACCCCCGCATTCTTTTTAAAAAAACCCGGGTTTTTTTTTTCCAACAACCCTTTTTGCAAAATTTATCCGGGGCCTTACACGGTTTCCCGCTTTTTTTTGCATCAAATTTTTTAAGGTTTGCCCTTTTTTTTTCCCGACCTCGTGAAAAGCGCGGGTAAAGAACGCCTAATGTCTCATTTTTTTTCCAAAATCATTCCTTCCCCCATATCATGAGGTCATGGGGGGCGCCCATTTTTTTGGGGAAATGCAATGAACCTAAAAACAAGCTTGCTAAATAATTTTTTTTGGGGGGCCCTTATCCCGGATCCGCGTTTTAAAACCCTTTCTTTTTTAATATAGTCAAAAAATTTTTCGCACTATGGGCTGGCTGTTTAATTACTGGGTATTTTAATTCTTGACTTCTAGTTTTCACTATGATTTCCCCATCTCAGCTTTCATGCTCTTGCTCAATATCGCAAATTTTAAAAAACATTTAAAAATTGATGTTTTAGGGGGGGGGTTTTCCAACTAGCAAAAATAAGCCCCTCAACAAAATTTTAACTAAAATCAAACATTAAAAACTGGATCAGTCTAAAAGGGGGAGGTACCCAAATTTTCCCCCAAAGTTCTTTTGGGGGCGGCGGCGGTTTAAAAACCAAACAGCCCCCAAATTTTTAAAAACCCCCTTTTATAAACCCCAAGGGGGAGCCTGGGCGGTTTGCCCGGGGGCCCTTAAAAAATGGGTTGCAAAATGGGGGTTTTGGCTCCCCTTTATGAAAAAAAAACCCCCAATCAACAATAAATAAAAAAGGGGGGGCCCCGGGTTTCAGCTACTTCAAAAAAAAAAAAAAAAAAAAAAAAAAAAAAACAGTTAACCAAATTTGTTTTAAAACTTTTACTTTACACACGGGTTTTTGTTCCACCCCCGCCCATTCTCGAATCCCAGAAAGCCGGAATTAAACCCCAAAAAATTTTTTTTTGTAAAACGAAGAAATCTCTGTTGTAATCTCGGAAAAATAAATTTCCCCATTTTGGGGTTCATAAACGGGAAACGCCCCCTCCCCGGGGGGTGGTCATGGCCCCCTATTCTGGTTTCCAATGGCTAACTCCGCTCCCCGGTTAAAAGGGTTAAACCCCCACTCTTTTAAAAAAGTCGGGGGTTTTGTTCGGGCCCAAATTTCTTTTAAAAAAAAAATTGTGAACATATCCTCCGGACAACTCCCCCTGAAAAAAAAAGGAAAAAAGCCCCCGGGAAAAAATTTCCCTAAAGTGGTAGATGGCTCTGGAAAGAAAAAAGGGGAAAACAAAATTTTGGGGCCCCCCCGGGGAAAAAGGGGTTGGCAGAGGGAAAGGGGGGGACCTCCATGGAGGAAAGATCCCCCCTTTTGGGAACCCCAAAAAGGCAGCTGGAAAGAAAGGGGTGAACTGGGGAAAAAGGGGCCGAGGGGAAGAGTTGAGATGAGACCCCAGTGGGAAAAAAGGGGCTTTAATGAAGGTGAACACATATTTAAAAAACAAAATATCTCCGGGCAAAAAAAAGGGAAGCGGGATCCTCCAAAACTTTTGGGGGAAACTGGGGGGGAAAAAATCCTTCAAAAAAAACCTCCCCCAAAATGGACCTCAAGGGGCAGGGCTGTGCCCTTCCCCCCGGCCAGAGAAAAAGGGAAAAGGATGGGGGAAAAAGAAAACTGAGAGGGACTGGAAACTCTAGCCCCAACGTTGAGAAAAAAAATAAAACCCAAAAAAAGGGGTTTCCGGGGGGAAATTGACAGGCAAAAGGGGGAAAACCCCCCAAAAAACGAGGGCAGAAGAACAGGAAAATTTTGCGGGGATGAAGAATCCGACAAAATCGTGATATGGCACCTTTAAACAAAAGCCGAAAACCCCTTAACCCCCGGAAAAAGCAGCTAAAGGGGAGGGAAAAAGGGGGGGGGCGGCGGGGGAAAAGGGGCAGGGGCCGGGGGCCCCTTGCAGAAAAAATCTGACTGAACCTCAAAAAACCCAAAGGGGAGGGGGGTTAGGGCTGCAAGCCAGATGGGGTTCACAAAAAAAATTTCCCGGGGCCCCGGGGGGCCGTTTAAAGGGTTTCCCAAAAATTAAGGCCCCAAGGGGGGAAAAAGGGGGCCCCCGGAAACTATTGGGAAAGTTGACAGGGGAAAAAGATTCCCCGAATTGGGGGGGTTGGGTAAATGCGAAAAGGGGGGCCCAAACCCTTGCAAAACAGCTAAAGGGGCCCCGGGCCCCTGGAGGGGGGAACCTAGCTAAAAAAGGGTCCTCCCCCGCCCGCCCAGGAGACCCCTGGGGGATCTGGTAAACTAAAGCCAGTCAACCATAACCCTTTAGGTTGCACCTCTTCGTGCTGGCCTTTTGGGGGTTTTTCCCCCGAGTTGAGACAGAGGAAGGCTTGGGCTGAATCTGAAGTTTTTCTTGTTTAAAAAGGGTTTTCTGAAAAAAATTTTGTTGGGTTCCAAAAAATTATTGGGAAAATTTGACTTTGCTCCGGGGTTTAACCTTTTCCCGGGGGGGACAGGAAATTTTCCCCCCATTTTTTTTTCCCCCCCCTTTTTTAAGAATTTGGTGAGAAAACCCCAAAATTAATAATCTGGTAAAACAAAAACGGGGGTTTTTTGGGGTTTTTGGGGGCAGTCCCCCAAAAAAAAAGGGAAAAAAAAAAAAAATTTAAAACCAAAATTTTAAAAGAATAAAAAAGCAAATTTGTTAAGGGGGAATTTTATATAAAAAAAAACCTTTTTTTTTTAAGGGGTGGGTACACTGTGCCTCTTTTTTTTTGGGGGTGATTTACAACTTTTTTAAGCTCTAAACCCCAAAGGGAAATATCAAATTCCCGGGATATCTAACTAAAACCCCGGGGTTTCTTTTTCCCTTTCACAGTCTTCTAGAAAAATTTTTGGGCTTTCCCCGGGGGTTTTTGCCCCCCGTTCTTTTCCCCAATTCCCCCGCATTTAAAGCAAAATTTTGGAAATGATTTTTTTTTTAAAAAAATTTTTTATCATCGGGGGGTGTCTGTTAAAAAAACATTAAAAAATTTCTTTGTTTTCCTTCTTTTTCGGGGCCGTCAGCTGATTAAAAATTTTTTGTTTAGTGCTCAGCGACACCCCGGGGTCCCCCGTTATATTTGGCCCCAAAAAAAAAAGGGGGGGATTTTTTAGGGGTTTAATTCCCAAATCAAATAGTTTGTAAAAAAAAAAGGGGGACACTTTATAACGATCCCCGATCCCCCCAAAATGAAGACATTCTGGGGGGTGGGTTACAAAAAAAGGGCCTTAAAGTTGGTAGTTTTAAAGTGTGAAACAACAAGGGAGGGGGGGGATACTTGGGGGCCCGGGGTTCCCCCAAAAATAAAAAGTTTTAAAAAAATGACCCCGTTTCTCATGGATCCCCTTAAGCCCTTTTAAACTTAAACCCTTAAAGTTTTGGCCCTATTTCAAAATTTTTACCAATGGGAAACCCCCCGTTCTTTTTTTATTTTATTTTTTCTTTATTTTGTTTTGTTTCCAAAAGGGAATTTTTTAACATCAAAAGGGAAAAAGGTTTTAAATCTTTAAAAACCCTTTTTGGAAAAAATTGCCAACCTGTCATGTTTTTGTTTAGGAAAAAAAAATTTTAAATAAATAAACATTGGGGTTTCCCGGTATTTAAGGGGGGGAAAATCTAATTCTATCAATTTTTCCCCGGGCTTTAAAAATTATATAATAACGAAAAAACGTACCCAGAAAAATTAAGCAGTATGTTAAAAAGGGTTTTTTTTTTCCCCCCTTTTCGGGGGAAAGGGGAAAAGGGTTAAAGGGTAAAAAAACCCCCCAGAAACAAAAATTTTTGGAAAAAACAATTTAATTTTTTTAACAAAAACCATCAAATTGGTGGGGGGACCCAGTGAAAAATTAAAAACCTTTTTTTTTTTAAAAGGCAGCCCAAAGTCTTCAGGTGATGCCTTTTTAAAATTTTCCCCATTTGGCTGACACTTGATGTAAAAAATTAAAAAATTTTATGCGTTTTTTTTTACAAACTTTTGATTTAAGTACAGGCTTCAAACCCCTTTTAACAAGCCTATATTGACCAAACCCCCTTTTGTTTTTTAAATAACAGAAAATTTTTAAAAATATTTAAATCACAACAACCTTTATCAGTTTTTTAAAATACCATTTAGAAACCAACCCCTCAACCCCCTTATTGATTCACAAAAAGCCAAATTTTTGGGCCTTTTATTTTTAAATTCCCCACAAACTTTATACCTTGAGCAAATTATAAATTTTTTAAGGATTTTTTTCAAATTTTTTGTTTGGAGGTCCATGATAATTGCGCTTTACACAACAAAGTGGAATTTAAAAAAATTCACCCAAATCTGGAAGTTGTTCACAATTTTTTTTTCTAAACAAAATACACCTTTCTTTAGTTGAATAAGCCTCGGTATTTTTTCAACAAGCCGATTTTTGACAGCAATTGTATCACGTGACCTTACTACGCTGTCCGCTGTATTTCGCATCAAATTTTTTAGCGGTGATAGTTTGACCGTCGTTTTCCGACCTCGTGATAGCTTGACCGCAGTGAGAGACTTGACCAAAATCGCCAATGTCTCATCCATTTCTGTAATCATTCCATTCGCATATCATGGGTTCATGGGTGGCGTCCAGTGATGGCCAAGTGCAAGTGCAGCCTCGAAAAAAAAGCTTCGCTAAATAATTTGTTTTGTCAGGCCGTATAAAGCGGATACTTTTTGGCGATTGTGCAGACCGTATCTTGTTTAATATAGTCTATATGGTGCGCACTATGGGCTGGCTTAATTAGCTAGCGAGCTAGTTTAATTCTTGACTTCTAGTTTTCACTATGATTTCTAACAGTCTCAGCTTTCATAGCTCATTAGCTAGCGATATAAGCTAACGTTTTTAAATAGCAGTTAAAGTCGATGTTTATAGTCTTGGGTTGCCAACTAGCTAGTAAGCTAAGCTACCTCTCAACATAATGTTATACTAGCCAAATGCAAACATTACAAAACATGCTTGATCAGTCTAAACAGCGGGAGGTAGCCAATTCCCCAAGTTCTGTTTCGGGCAGAGCGGCGGATTGCAGCCAGCGACAGTCCGCCCAAGTTAGAAATCTCTCCTTTTATCCAACCCACTTGGAGACCTGGGACAAGCTGACGTTTGATCCAAGGGCATATAACCAACACAATTAAAATGGAGTTGCACCAAATAAGGGTTTTTATGCTCCGCTTTTTATGAATATGAACCCGAATCAACAATAAATAAATAAATTAGGCTTCGGGTCATTCAGCTGACTTGCTAAACGCAAAAAAAAAAAAAAAAAAAGTTAACCACCAATTTGCTTTAGAAACATTTACTTTACATCTGACTGGTTTGTTCCACTACCCCGTCATTCTCAGAGATCGCACACAGTAGCCAGACGAATTAAGATCTGCCGAAATTGCGTTTGCTTGCATCTTGATCGCAAAACGAAGAAATCTGCGTAGTTCAGTAACTCTCAGCAGAAATCAATTCCATTGTGACGTTCATCCAACGGGCAGCTTGCCGAACGCGTCATAAGGGGCGTGGTCAGTGGACAGCACATATATGCTGGTTTTACTTTAATGACGTAACAATCACAGCTACCGGTATATAAGGTTCAACCCTCACTCTTGACGGTAAAGAAGTCGGAGCCGCTGTTGCTGGCTCTACAAGTATTTCGTTTTAAAAAAAATATTGTGAACATAGTACCTCCTGGACAACATGCCCTGAAAAAAAAGGAGGAAAAAAGTCCCCGAAAAAGTCGCCTAAAGTGGTAGATGGCATGCGCCTACGGAGGAAACGAAAACAGCTGGAAGCACAGATATTGCGCCTCCGGGAAGAGTTGGACAGAGAGCGCAAGGAGCGGAATTACCTCCAGCTGGAGAGACAAGATCCACACCTTCTGGGAGATCACCAAAAGGCAGCTGGCAGAGAGTAAGGCTGAACTGAGGAACAAGGAGCGAGAGATGGAAGAGTTAGAGATGAGACACCGAGTGGAAATGAAGGACTATGAACTGAAGGTGAAGCACATATATTATGAAACCCAAAATGATCTCACGGAGCAGAAAATAGAAGCGGCGATCGCTACCAAAAACTATGCAGACGGAGCATGCAGAGGAGGAAAATAACCTTCACAAAAACATGCGCTCCTCAAAATGGACCTCAAGGAGCAGGAGCTGTGCCATGAGAAACTTCTCCAGAGCCAGAGACAGGGAACAGGATGAGAAATGACCAAACTGAGAGAGGACTGTGAAACTCTAGTGCGAGACGTTGAGAAGAAATATGAGAGACGCAAATGAAGGCATTGCGGGAGGAAGTTGACTTGAGGCATAAAATGGAGATCCACGAAATCGAGGAGCAGAAGAACAGGCATATATATATGCTGATGAAGAATCACGACAAAGCCATCAGTGATATGAGCACCTTCTACCATCAAACCATCGCCGACAACCTGGCTCTCAACAACGCACTGGAGAAGCAGCTGAAGGAGAGGAATAAGGAGGTGGAGCGGCTGGAAAAGGACATGGCCGAGGTCACGCTGCAGAACAGGAGTCTGACTGAACCTCTTCAGAAAGCCAAGGAGGAGGTTATGGAGCTGCAGAGCCAGATGGCCGATTACACTAAAGACAAGGCTTCACTGGCAGCTGCTGGGTGCTCGTTTGAAGGTTCTGCACAAAAATTATGAGGACCTGAAGTGGGAACATGACGCCCTGCAGCAACTATTCAGGAAAGTTGAGCAGGAGAGAGATGAGCTATACCAGAAGTTCGCCGGGGCCGTTCGTGAAGTGCAGCAGAAGAGCGGCTTTAAGAACCTGCTCCTGCAGGAGCAGCTGAGGGCCCTGAGAGAATCCCTGGAGAGGAAAGACGCTCAGCTCAAAGAGGTCCTCCTCCGCCATCGACACGAGACCCAACACTGGAGGATCTGAGTGAGAGCTGAGCATCGAGTCTGTAAGGCTCATAATCACTTATGGTTGCTGACCTCTTGGCTGTGCTGTAGCGCTGTTCGTTGGTGTTTATTCTGCTCGAGTTGAGACAGAGGAAGACGTGTGGGCTCGAATCTGAAGTTTTACTCTTGTTTAAACGGAGTTATCTGAAAATAATTTGTGTGTTAAGGCTCAAACAGTATTAGAGATTTGACAATTTGCTCACGAGGTATAACCTTTGTCGCGTAGGGACAGGGAGAATCTTCCTCCATCTTTTTTTTCCCCTTTTTCCCCCTTTAAGAACTCGGTGAGCAAACAGCCAAATTAAGTCGCTAATCTGGTCAAACAAAGGCAACGGGGGTTTTTTGGGGTTTTTTTTGAGGGGGTTTCAGTCTCCCGGGAGCAAAGTAAGGTAAAGTAAAATAAATTTAAACGCTAAATTTAAAGAATAAACTAAACGCGAAGTAATTGTCTAACTTAGCGAATTGTGTGATATACAAAGTAAATCAGAGTTGTTTTCAAGGACTGAGGTACACTGTCGCCTGCTTTTTCTGTAGCTGATTTAGCTAACGTACTATTGTAAGCTCTCAACGCCAGGAATATATCAAATTACCGGGATATCTAACTATAACCTGGCTTGGTTTCATACTTGGTCGCTTGCCTTTCATGCAGTCTTCTAGCCAATAAATATTGACGTTCACCGGGGTTTTTTAGTCCCCTTCGTTCTCTATCCTGACCGCATTACCGCATAAACGCATTTCCAAGCTTGAACATTAACGCGAACTGAGGTTTTTTGTCTTTTTTAGCATTTTATTATCATCGAAGGGCTCGTCTGATTAAACACATTGCAAATTACGTTATCTTTGTATTTTCCTTCGGTTGCGGTGCCTTGATCAGCTGATTAAAGTTTAACTGCTTGTTTGAGTGCTCAGCGACAGCTTGTTGGGGGAGATACCGTGTATAGTTCGCTCACAAAGTAAAGGGGGGGGTCATGTTTGAGGGCTTATAATTCCGGCAAATCAAATAGTTTGTGAAAAATAAGACTGGCACACTATATAACATAGATCCTACGATAAGCCCACAGAATATGAAGACATTCTGTGGTGGAATTTTTTAATAAATGGCCTTCAAAGTTGGTAGTGTGTAATGTGTGAATGCAGACAATTGGATGGGGGGTCATACTTGAGGGCCTGTAGTTCCTCAAAATCAAAAAGTTTGTGAAAAGTGACACTTGCATTTCATAAAACATGGATCCTACTATAAGCCCTTATAAACTATAAGAAACTATAAGTTTCTGCGACCGTATGTTCATAATTTCACCAATGAGGAACCCACCGATTCTCCATTTTGATGTTAGTTTTTTTTTTCATTTATTATGCCATGTATGCCATGAAGAATAAAATTTACACTAACATCAAAATGGAGAATCGGTGGGTTCCTCATTGGTGAAATATGAATATACGGTCATTCATTATTGGGCAAGCAAATTAGTCCAATCTATTTTCTGTCATGTTTATGTTTAGGTCAAGAAAAAGAATTTTGAAATAAATACAACACTTGGGTTCAGGTATTTAAGTTGGAGATATCTAATTCTATCATTGACTTATCCGGTCTGTTAGATTATATAATAACTTGAAATAACTTGTATCAGAGAAAATTAAGCAGTATGTTCAAGGTTATTTTATTTTGCAAGGCATACATGGATATTTCTGGTGAAAACATACAATTGTAATTGTGTTTGTAACAAAAACCATCAAATGTAGGTGGGCCGCAGGACCGAGTGAGGCAAGTTCAAGCTAACGCATTTTTTTTCTATCAAGGCAGCGCAAAAGTACTTCAGGTGATGCACATTGATTCAAAAAATTACCGGTACATTAGGCTGACACTTGATGTAAAAATATTGCAAATAATATTGTATGCAAGTTCTTTTGACAAATTATTGGTGCGAAACCACAGTCATCCATTCAATTTAATTCATTCTCACACTGCAAAGTGCCTAATTTGATGGCCATTTATTTAATAATTCCCCAGTGGAATCTCTATATTCAGTTATATATTATAATAGAAAAGACGTAGTACGGCAAACAAGTGTAATTTTTCAAAAAGTTTTTGATTTGCAGGAATTACAGACCCCGAAACATGGCCCCACATTCAATCATCTCCTTTAGCACACTGCAACAGTTACGACATTAATGCCCATTTTTTTTGCATAATTCCATCATAGAATCTCCTCATATTCAGTCAATTTATATTGAAGTGCATGTAGTATGGTCAGGAATTGTTATTTTTCACAAACTTTTTGATTTACAGGAATTACAGGCTGGCAAACATGGTACCCCAATCAATTGTCACCATTCACACATTACAATAGCTCCCGATTTGATGGCCATTTATTCAATAAGTTCAGCAATGAATCTTTTCATATTCAGTGAGTTTAAACTAAGACACATGACCTATAGTCAGCAAGTGTTACTTTTACAAACTACTTGATTTGCAGAAACCACAGGCCCTCAAGTATGGACCCCCATTCAATTGTCTGCATTCACATATTAAACAGAACCAAATTTGACGGCCATTTATTTTAAAATTCCACCACAGAATCTCTTTATATTCTACGGGCTTATAGTATGACCCATGTTTTATGAAATGCAAGTGTCACTTTTCACAAAATTTTTGATTTGGAGGAACTACAGGCCCTCAAGTATGCCCCCCCATCCAATTGTCTGCATTCACACATTACACACTACTAACTTTGATGGCCATTTATTTAAAAATTCCACCACAGAATCTTTTCATATTCTTTGGGCTTATCGTAGGATCTATGTTATATAGTGTGCCAGTCTTATTTTTCACAAACTATTTGATTTGCCGGAATTATAAGCCCTCAAACATGACCCCCCCATCCAATCGTCTGCATTCACACATTGCACAGTAACAATTTTGATAGCCATTTATTTAATATATCCAACATGGAATCTCTTCCTATTCAGACATCCTATACTGGAATGCATGCAGTGTGGTATGCAAGTGCTAAAGTTTTCAGTTTTAACCATTACAGGCCCTCAGACACACCCCATTTAGTTGTGTCCAACTGCAAAAGCACATACTTTGATGGCTTTTTATATAATGATTCACCCATGCTTTCTCTCTTTATTCAATACGCTTTCACTACAGCGTGTGCAGTATGGTTTGGGCCCACTAATTTCCACAAACATTTTGAATTACACAAGTATTATGATCCTCGCTTGAATTTTCTCTTTTTTTGTCCACCTAAAAAGACCTATTCTAATGGCAATTCCTACATTAATGCCAGAGTAATATCTACTTTTTTTTTGTTTTTGTTTTTTGCTTTAAATAAAACATTATTACAGTGACATGCAGTTGTTCGTCATCTGGAGTAACAGCAGTTCACCAAAATCTCACACTTCATTCTGCACAAAATGTCGATTATTGATTGATAAAAGAAATAAATAAAATCATTTCCACACCAAATTATGGAAGTTGTTCACAATTTTTTTTCTAAACAAAATACACGCATTCTTTCGTTGAATAAGCCTCGGTATTTTTTTCAACAAGCCGATTTTTGACAGCAATTGTATCCGTGACCTTACTACCGCGCTGTCCGCTGTATTTAAGATCAAATTTTTAGCGGTGATAGTTTGACCGCTGTTTTCCGACCTCGTGATAGCTTGACCGCAGTGAGAGACTTGACCAAAATCGCCAATGTCTCATCCATTTTCTAATCATTCCATTCGCATATCATGAGGGTCATGGGTGACGTCCAGTGATGGCCAAGTGCAAGTGCAGCCTCGAAAAGCAAGCTTCGCTAAATAATTTGTTTTGTCAGGCCGTATGCAACGGATACTTTTGGCGATTGTGCAGACCGTATCTTGTTTAATATAGTCTATATGGTGCGCACTATGGGCTGGCTGTTTAATTAGCTAGCGAGCTAGTTTAATTCTTGACTTCTAGTTTTCACTATGATTTCTAACAGTCTCAGCTTTCATAGCTCATTAGCTAGCGATATATCGCTAACGTTTTTAAATAGCAGTTAAAGTCGATGTTTATAGTCTTGGGTTGCCAACTAGCTAGTAAGCTAAGCTACCTCTCAACATAATGTTATACTAGCCAAATGCAAACATTACAAAACATGCTTGATCAGTCTAAACAGCGGGAGGTAGCCAATTCCCCAAGTTCTGTTTCGGGCAGAGCGGCGGATTGCAGCCAGCGACAGTCCGCCCAAGTTAGAAATCTCTCCTTTTATCCAACCCAATTTGGAGACCTGGGACAAGCTGACGTTTGATCCAAGGGCATATAACCAACACGAATTAAAATGGAGTTGCACCAAATAAGGGTTTTGCGCTCCCGCCTTTATGAATATGAACCCGAATCAACAATAAATAAATAAATTAGGCTTCGGGTCATTCAGCTGACTTGCTTAACGCAAAAAAAAAAAACAAAAAAAAAAACAGTTAACCACCAATTTGCTTTAGAAACATTTACTTTACATCTGACTGGTTTGTTCCACTACCCGTCATTCTCAGAGATCGCACACAGTAGCCAGGCGAATTAAGATCTGCGAAATTGCGTTTGCTTGCATCTTGATCATAAAACGAAGAAATCTGCGTAGTTCAGTAACTCTCAGCAGAAATCAATTCCATTGTGACGTTCATCCAACGGGCAGCTTGCGAACGTCATAAGCGGGGGCGTGGTCCAGTGGACAGCACATATGTGCTGGTTTTACTTTAATGACGTAACAATCACAGCTACGGTATATAAGGTTCAACCCTCACTCTTGACGGTAAAGAAGTCGGAGCCGCTGTTGCTGGCTCTACAAGTATTTCGTTTTTGAAAAAATATTGTGAACATAGTACCTCCTGGACAACATGCCCCTGAAAAAAGAAAGGAGGGAAAAAGTCCCCGGAAAAAGTCGCCTAAAAGTGGTAGATGGCACGTCTACGGAGGAAAGCGAAACAGCTGGAAGCACAGATATTGCGCCTCCGGGAAGAGTTGGACAGAGAGCGCAAGGAGCGGAATTACCTCCAGCTGGAGAGAGACAAGATCCACACCTTCTGGGAGATCACCAAAAGGCAGCTGGCAGAGAGTAAGGCTGAACTGAGGAACAAGGAGGCGAGAGATGGAAGAGTTAGAGATGAGACACCGAGTGGAAATGAAGGACTATGAACTGAAGGTGAAGCACATATATTATGAAACCCAAAATGATCTCACGGAGCAGAAAATAGAAGCGGCGATCGCTACCAAAACTATGCAGACGGAGCATGCAGAGGAGGAAAATAACCTTCACAAAAAACATGCGCTCCCTCAAAATGGACCTCAAGGAGCAGGAGCTGTGCTATGAGAAACTTCTCCAGAGCCAGAGACAGGAACAGGATGAGGAAATGACCAAACTGAGAGAGGACTGTGAAACTCTAGTGCGAGACGTTGAGAAAAGAAATATGAGACGCAAATGAAGGCATTGCGGGAGGAAGTTGACTTGAGGCATAAAATGGAGATCCACGAAATCGAGGAGCAGAAGTACAGGCATATATATACGCTGATGAAGAATCACGACGAAGGCCATCAGTGATATGAGCACCTTCTACCATCAAACCATCGCCGACAACCTGGCTCTCAACAACGCACTGGAGAAGCAGCTGAAGGAGAGGAATAAGGAGGTGGAGCGGCTGGAAAAGGACATGGCCGAGGTCACGTTGCAGAACAGAAGTCTGACTGAACCTCTTCAGAAAGCCAAGGAGGAGGTTATGGAGCTGCAGAGCCAGATGGCCGATTACACTAAAGACAAGGCTTCACTGGCAGCTGCTCGTGCTCGTTTGAAGGTTGCGCACAAAAATTATGAGGACCTGAAGTGGGAACATGACGCCCTGCAGCAACTATTCAGGAAAGTTGAGCAGGAGAGAGATGAGCTATACCAGAAGTTCGCCGGGGCCGTTCGTGAAGTGCAGCAGAAGAGCGGCTTTAAGAACCTGCTCCTGCAGGAGCAGCTGAGGGCCCTGAGAGAATCCCTGGAGAGGAAAGACGCTCAGCTCAAAGAGGTCCTCTCCGCCATCGACACGGAGACCAACGCACTGGAGGATCTGAGTGAGAGCTGAGCATCGAGTCTGTAAGGCTCATAATCACTTATGGTTGCTGACCTCTTGGCTGTGCTGTAGCGCTGTTCGTTGGTGTTTATTCTGCTCGAGTTGAGACAGAGGAAGACGTGTGGGCTCGAATCTGAAGTTTTACTCTTGTTTAAACGGAGTTATCTGAAAATAATTTGTGTGTTAAGGCTCAAACAGTATTAGAGATTTGACAATTTGCTCACGAGGTATAACCTTTGTCGCATTAGGGACAGGGAGAATCTTCCTCCATCTTTTTTTTCCCCTTTTTCCCCCTTTAAGAACTCGGTGAGCAAACAGCCAAATTAAGTCGCTAATCTGGTCAAACAAAGGCAACGGGGGTTTTTTGGGGTTTTTTTTGAGGGGTTTCAGTCTCCCGAGCAAAGTAAAGGTAAAAGTAAAATAAATTTAAACGCTAAATTTAAAGAATAAACTAAACGCGAAGTAATTGTCTAACTTAGTGAATTGTGTGATATACAAAGTAAATCAGAGTTGTTTTCAAGGACTGAGGTACACTGTCGCCTGCTTTTTCTGTAGCTGATTTAGCTAACGTACTATTGTAAGCTCTCAACGCCAGGAATATATCAAATTACCGGGATATCTAACTATAACCTGGCTTGGTTTCATACTTAGTCGCTTGCCTTTCATACAGTCTTCTAGCCAATAAATATTGACGTTCACCGGGGTTTTTTAGTCCCCTTCGTTCTCTATCCTGACCGCATTACCGCATAAACGCATTTCCAAGCTTGAACATTAACGCGAACTGAGGTTTTTGTCTTTTTCGCATTTTATTATCATCGAAGGGCTCGTCTGATTAAACACATTGCAAATTACGTTATCTTTGTATTTTCCTCCGGTTGCGGTGCCTTGATCAGCTGATTAAAGTTTAACTGCTTGTTTGAGTGCTCAGCGACAGCTTGTTGGGGGAGATACCGTGTATAGTTCGCTCACAAAGTAAACGACTTGTTTATTCGGTCCGTTTTAATTAAAGGGCACCGAGGCTTAACTCTTATTTCGGTTACCCCTGGTTGTATTTGTGGCTAGCTAGCTAGATAGTTACTGTTTGCTTTTTGGCTGGGGATCTGAGATTTAGTATTTAGTCAATAGGGCAGCAGTCACTTTAGTCGTCCATTCGGTTACCTTGGAATTTAAAGGTAAAGCTTTACCGGAGTGCTCCACCTCCTCCAGTTTCTCCTGGGCGTAGTAACTTCACCAGTCTTTTTTTATCTGGGTTCTCAGCTAAGCCCTGTGATACTTTTAGGTTAGTATATTAATAGTACCGGGTCTAGATAAATTCAAGTTGGCTTATTAGGAGCGCTTATTATCGACAGAGTTTTTCAATTTGGTATTTCATTTCTGTTCACTAAAACTAAGCCCCTGTTAAAAGCGGCTTATTATCCATTCACATAGTTTCCCCACGGTTTCTATTGTGACTGCTGCTTAGGGCTTCTCAGGTTAATAAATTAATAAATTGTGGTTCCTGAGCTTCTGTCTCGGCATTAGTAATTTTCTTTGTTCTCTAGGGTGAGTGAGGTCATTAGGTAAGGGGTTCAAAATGTGGCCAAAACTATGTGACGGTTGCAGGATGATCGCACTTTTGGAAAGAGATTTCCAGGGTGGGTTTGTCTGTCACCGGTGCCAGCTAATTGAGCATCTGGAGAGCAAGATCCTTGTTCTTCAGGGCCAGTTGGCGGCACGACATAGTTCGCAATCAGTAGAGTTCCTAGAGGAACTAAGTAGTATGTCGTTTAGAGAAATGGTTTGTACGCCAAAGCAGGGTGGTGTGGGGACCCCAGAGCAGGCAGGGAGAGAAAGTTGGGTGACGGTAGGACGTCAGCGCAGGAGAGGGCGTGCACACCATACAGCGACAGCTCCTCCAGTTGGTTGAGGTGTCCAACCGATTCCGGCCCTTGCAGGAACTCGAATTGGCCCCTGACCCTGAGAGAGTGAGGGGACTGATGAGCAGCAGGGCACCCTGTTGGCCTCTACCCCTCAGAAAAGAGAGTTATTGATAGTGGGGACTCAATACTTAGAAGAATAGAAAGTTTAGTCTGTTCGCGGCGACAAGGAGTCTCAGACGGTGTGTTGCCTGCCTGGTGCCCAGGTAGGAGACCTCCTGGAGCGTGCGCACAAGCTCCTGGCCAGAGTGGGGAGGGGATCCAGTTGTCATGGTCCATGTTGGGACTAATGACATAGGTAAGGGTAGGTTTGAGGTTCTGCAAAGCAAATTTGTTGAATTAGCTGAAAAGCTTAGGAGCAGATCCTCCACGGTAGTGTTCTCCGGGATTCTACGGTACCACGTGCAAGCAGAGGAAGCAGAATTTTATCTGGAGGTTTAACACGTGGCTACGAACCCGGTGTAGGAAAGAGGGGTATAGGTTTATGGGGCACTGGAACTACTTCTGGGACAGGGGTGACCTGTTCAAGCCGGATGGGCTACACCTGAACCGGAGGGGTACCTTTGCACTGGGTCAGCGTATGTTGAGGGTAGCAGAGAGTTAGGGACTTGGGGGGCAGGGAGTTTAGAGAGTGTTACACAGAGGGAAATGCAGACTGCCCTGATGGAAGCTGACAGCGTTGCATGCACTATTGATGATATATTTTTTACAGCAAAAAAGTGTGGTGAGGGCTTTGAGCAGCAGGCACATGGGAAATCGAAGGGAAGAGCGTTCGTGATAACCTGAAATGTTTTTATCTAAATGCAAGAAGCATTAAAAATAAATTTCGAGAACTTGAGGCCGTTATGATTAGTGAAGGCTATGACATAGTTGGGATTACAGAGACATGGCTTAGTGAAGAGGATGGAGATGAATATAATGTAGAAGGTTATAAGCTCTTTAGGAAGGATAGATGTAATAGGCGAGGAGGGGGTGTAGCACTCTATGTGAACGAAAACATAAATGTGCAGGAAATTCCTGAACTTGAACATTCCTTGCCCTGTGAAGATATCTGGGTCAGGCTCACTGGCAAACACGAGACTGGTTTAAACATAGGTGTATGCTATCGACCACCAGCTTTGGACAGTACAGTCAATTAAATGCTTTTTAAGAGGATTATGCAAGCTTGTAGAGGAGGAGGGACTATTATTATGGGAGACTTAAATTATCCTGGTATTGATTGGGAAATGGTGAAAGGACAGGGTAGATGTCATAAATGATAATTTTTTGGTGCAGTATGTTCATAAACCAACAAGAGAGAAGGCAATTTTAGATTTGGTGCTCTGTAATGACCCAGATAGAATTAGCAATGTTGAGGTACTGGAGCCACTTGGGACAAGTGATCACTCTACTATTAATTTTGAGGTTTCATGGGAAGTTAAAAAGGTGTCTCCAAAAACAAAAATTTTCAATTTTAGGCGAGCAAACTTTGACAGGATGCGCTCATATCTAAGTGGAATAAAATGGGAGACACTCCTGGACGGTGAGTCTGTAAATGAGATGTGGGAAAGATTTAAGGGGTTTTACTTGATTCACAATGCAAATTCATTCCAAAGGTGTCCAAAAGTAAGCTGAAAAAGCAGAATCCTCAGTAGATGACAGCAGCTATTCGTAGGAGTTTGAGGGAAAAGGAATCTTTATAAGATGTACATAGAGGATAACAATGAGATTACTAAGGCCGAATTCTGTAAAATGCGGGCTGTGGTCAAAAAAAGAGCTGAGGAACATAAGAAGACTGTATGAAAGACAAATTGCAGAAGGGGCAAAAACTAACCCTAAGCGCTTCTTTCAGTACTGTAGCAGAAAAAAGGAAAGTCAAAGAGCAGGTTAAGTGCATAAAGAATAAAAATGGATCGCTGCTATATGATAACAAGGATATTATGGACACCTTAAACGGTTACTTTGTTGAGAATTTTACCTTAGAGCGGGTCTTTGCTCGGCCAGAGGGCTTGTCCAATGCTCAAGATTATTTAAGCGGAAATTGAGGTTCGGGATAACATAGTATTAGACAAGTTGCATCAACTAAAGGCAGATAAGGCGGCGGGTCCTGATGGCTTATATCCTAGAGTGCTCAGGGAAGTTAGTGAGATCATCTTTAAGCCGCTATCCGCCATCTTTAGACGGTCTTTAGAAACTGGAGAAATACCAAATGATTGGAAACAGGGCAATATAATACCAATATATAAAAAAGGGACCGTACTGAGCCAGGTAATTACAGGCCAGTCAGTTTAACTTGCATTGCGTGCAAAATATTGGAATCTATCATAAAAGATGAGCTGGACTTATTTCTTGAACGTAACAATATCTTGAGGGATAGCCAACATGGTTTTCGTAAAGGAAGGTCATGCCTGACAAACCTTGTGGAATTTTTTGAAGAGGCCACCAAGACCTATGACCAGAGCAGGGCTTATGACATCATATATTTGGATTTTCAGAAAGCATTTGACACAGTACCGCATAAAAGACTAATTTTTAAAATGAGCTCCATTGGAGTTACAGGTGGTATTCTGAAGTGGATTCATAACTGGTTGCAGGACAGAACACAAAGAGTGGTGGTCAGTGGTATCTCATCTGAGCTAGGTATGGTGGGGAGTGGCGTCCCCCAGGGATCGGTGTTGGGACCCCTGCTGTTCCTCATCTACATTAATGACCTTGATAGGAATATTGAGAGCAGATTAGTGAAATTTGCAGATGATATTAAATTGGGGGGCTTGGCAAATAGTTTAGAGTCCACTAAAGTGATTCAGGATGATTTGGATAGAATCCAGAACTGGGCAGAAATGTGGCAAATGAAATTTAATGAAGGGAAATGTAAAGTAATTCATGTAGGTAATAAAAAAATTAGACGGGATTACTTCATGGGAGGTTTTTAACTGGAAAGTGCTTCACAAGAGAAAGATCTGGGAGTGATTGTTGACCAAACCCTCACAGGCTCTAGCCATTGCGCCGTAGCAGTTAAAAAAGCCAATCGGATGCTGGGATACATTGCAAAAGTATTGAGTTCAAATCCAAGGAGGTGATGCTTCTTTTGTACAACACATTCGTCAGACCACATCTAGAGTATTGTGTACAGTTCTGGGGACCATACTTAAAGAAAGACATAGAGGCTTTAGAGAAAGTTCAGAGAAGAGCCACGAAGCTAATTCCGGGTATTAAAGATGAAAGCTATGAGAAAAGGCTGAAGATCCTTAATCTCTTTAGTCTTAGGAAAAGGAGACTAAGGGGTGATTTGATTGAGGTCTTTAAATATGTTAAAGGGATTAACAAAGTGAATTATGTAGGATTCCTTCGACCAAGTGTTGTTAGCAGAACTCGGGGTCACAAATGGAAGCTGACGAAAGGTAACTTTAGCACTGATATTCGGAAATATTTCTTCACCCAAAGAGTAATTTCGGTGTGGAACAGCTTGCCTGACCATATTGTTGAGGCAGAGACCTTGGGAGTTTTCAAGAGCAGGCTTGACTTAAAGCTAGATACCATTGAGACATTGAGTATCTGAAGTGATATATTCACGATGGTACAAAGAAACTGGCGAACCTAGTTGGGCTGAACGGCCTGTTCTCGCCATTCATGTTATGTTTTGTTATAAAGGCTTTTCTTTGAATTGAGAAATAAAATCTGTACTGCAACTTCTTCGGTTTCTTGTTTCTTCTCTCACCATCCTCCCCAGTGTCCTGGGGGGCAAAATGCGGTTGTATCTTCTACTCTTGAGGTTTTCCACAGTTCCATACCTTTGGAATTTTTTTAAATGATTGCCCTGACACTGCTCAGTGGCACATTCAATCGTTTGAATCTTCTTGTAGCCATTACCAGATTTATAAAGGTCTATGACCATCTGCCTCTTTTGAAATGACAGGTTTTTTTTCATGGTGTTGGATGATGAAGGGATATTGCATGTGTGTTACATCATTTTTATTCCCTGGTAAAATAGGAAGTTATGTAATGGCTCAATATACTGTAGTTCCTTAACACCTAGATAAAACTTAAATAAGTGAAATTTAATACCAGGTTTTATTTTGGTAGATGTTACTCACAATAATCTTTAAGCGTGCTATTAATTGTGGAAACCTTGATTTGGAGGAAAGTGATTTTTAATTAAAGGGATACTTTACTCACTTATCATAGGGGCAAAGGCTCAATTATTTGCTTGATTATCATTATCTCTACCAATTCTAATATTTTCATTGATTTTCCGAGGTCGTTTACCATTTTAAATTGGTTTTCATTTCATCAATCTGCATTTATAAGTGCCGCCATTCCTACCAAGTCACTAACCAAAACACTATTTTCTCAACCCCGTGTTGTTTGATTTACCTGAAAACAGTGGAAATACACTTGTGCTCAAAAGTTTACATACCCTGGCTGAATGTGTAGAATAGGTAACATATTTTAAAGAAAACATAGCCAGGCAAAATACATTTCTTTTATTTCTTATTGGATTCATATTAGGGATGCACGATATTTATCGGACCGATAAAATATCGGCCGATTTGGGGAGAAATGACGTAATTTTTTATCGATCCGATAGGTACATTTTATCCGATAAAAAGGTCCGATAAATTATTGAAATTGGGGAAATTGTTTGCAGGCCCAGTAGCCCCAAAACAGGCCATGACGCGCTGGTTACGTCATCTATTGCGCCTTACTAGCAGGACCCAGAGCAATAGATAACTCAAAGTGGCGCCACTCATTGACTTTGTTGCTTGCATGGTCACGTGGTTCGTGGGGAAGCGCTATCGTTCCAAACAAAGGCCGCGCTGTCATGATCTCCTATGGGACAGACAGCAGCGACTGCGTTACTGGACGGTAAATATTAAATTAAAACGCACACAATTGCCGCACACATATTTCTCTCAATGAATTACATTTTTTACATACGTTTTATAGAGGTCATGCTTTTATAGTGACGTGGTGACAGCTTAAATAAGTAACTACTCAGATGAATGCTTTGTGTATTACGATCGGAACAACTTCATTCTGAAGTGTTCATACCTACTTGTTGTCTTCATTTAATCCGCCTTTGCCCTGACACAATGGATAACAGGATGATAGGCCATTGCGTGTTGCCCCAAATGGGATCATTGTAGAAGTTTCAAAACTAAGGTATGTAAATGAAACCGCGCCAGTTTCAGTTTCCGCGAATACACTGTTAATAATAAACGAATGAACTGAAGCCTTTTTTGCCAGGTAATTTAACTGGCACCTTTTTGCCAGTTATTTTAACTGTAATTTTACAAAAAGTTTGCCACAGAGTTCAGTGCATGTTCAGAGTAAAACACGGTTAAATGCGCGCAGGACTCCTCTTACAGTTAAATGACAAGGAGACTGCGTTAATTCGATGGCTAAATTCAGTCAGTTTATAACAGTGTAGGCTAGGAAAGCCGAACTTCATTTCGTTGCTCTGTTGCGACAGCGTATGTGCATGGTGCAAACCAGCTTGCCCGGTATACACGAGTGCTTATGAATGGAAATGCATTGTGACGGGACTGGACATTTGTCCGATGTAAGCGAAAATCCGTTATAATAAATCTGGTATATTCAATGTTTATTTAATGGAAAAACATTACAGAAAAAAATCGGGACATCAGCTGTTGTCCGGTATGAGCGAGTTTCCGTTTTATACGAGGACGATTTAGGCGTATGGAAGCCCATAGTGGACAATATTCAAATGAAAATGTAATCCCACTGTTGCATTATAATGTTCCACTTATGCATGAGTTATTTGAGACAATATTAAATTGAAAATGCATTAATCCAATTATCACTTCCATTGTGAACGCCCCCCCGTTTTGAATCTGAACGGGAATGAATCGAAAAATCGCCACCCCGCCAGGGCTACCTTTTCCGGGGGGGGGAAGCTTAACCCTTTTTTGAAATTTTTTAAAATGACCACTTCTTTCCCATTATCAGAGTTTTTAAAAAAAAAGAAAAGCTTAAATCTTTTCATTCAAAACCCATTTTTTCCCCCAGGGGCCATAAAATTAAAAAAATTTTCCCTTTTTTTTTGGTATTAATTTTGGGAAATTTTTTTTTAAAACTTTGCCAATTTTTTCCCACTTCAAAATTTTTGGGAACAAAAAATTTTTTTATCAGGGATTTAAAATTGAAAGACTTTTTTTTTTTAAAAAAAAGTTTAAAGGGGGTAAAAATTTTCATTAAAAAAAAACCCTTTAAAATTTTCTTTTAAATTTAAAATAAAAAAAATTTTTCCCCTAATAAAAAAAAACCCCCGGGGCCCGTTTTAGGGGCCCCGATCCCCCCCGGGAACTTGAAAAAATCGCCAACCCCTTTTTTTTTTCCCCTTTATATAGGGTAAAGGGTGACGAGATGGGAAGGGCCCCAAAAAGCTTTTTAAACCAAAATTTTTTTTCAGCCGTGAGAAACGGTATTTTTTTTAAAGACCTTTTTTTTTTAATATATTTTTGGGGGCCAATTCTTTTTTTTTTAATTAGCTGACTTTTAATTCCTTCAGTTTTATTGTTTCAACGCCAGTTTCTAATTAGAGCTTACAAAGTTTTAAAATAAAAATTAAACGTTTTTAGTCTTGGGTTCCCAAAAGTCAAAATTTTTGCTTCCCCCTTTAAAAAATTTTTTAAATTATAAAAAATCCTTACCAAACATTTTGACAAAAAAAGGATGTTTTTTCCCAATTCTTTTTTGGCAAAATTTTCAAGCACATCCCTTTAAAACTTTTTCCAACCCTTTTAGGGGGAAAGTGACATTTATCCAAGGGCTATTTCCCTTTAATTAAAAATGAGTTGAAAAATTTGGGTTTTTCCCCCTTTTTGGAAAAATTCCCCAAAATTAAAAAAAATTTATTTTTGGGGGTTTTATTTTTAAAAAAAAAAAAAAAAACTTCCACCAATTTGTTTTAAAAATTTATTTCATCTGACGGGCCAACCCCCCGCCCCCGAGTCCAACCAGACCCAAAAAAATTAAGTCTTTCAAAGGGCCTTGCTTGCATTTATAAAAACAAAAATCTCGATTCAGAATAAAGGAAATTTTCCAGTGAGTCACCAAGGAAGCTTGCTAATTTTTTTAAAATTCCAGGGAACCTTATTGGTTTTACTTTTATAAATAAAGGGCCCCGTAAAAAATTTTTTTTTTGGGAAAAGGGGAGCGTTTCTGGCCTCAAGTTTTTTGTTTTAAAAAATTTTTTTAAATAGTACGCCCCGAAAACCCCTAAAAAAAGGGGGGAAAAAGCCCCGGTTTTTAAAGGGGTAGAATGGCCCCCCCAAAAAACAGCAAGCAAACTTTAAATTGGCCCAAGGGGGAAAACAATTTTTAAGAAATTTTCCCCCCGGGGGAGTCCCCAAAAAGGGGCCAAGAATGAAAAAAAGCTGAATGGAAAGAAAAAAACAAAAAAATGGAAAAAAAAGGGGGGGCCCTAAATTAAAACCCCCAAAATTTTAAAAAGCGAAAATAAAGCCCGCAAAAAAAAAAAAGGGACACAAGGGGAAAAAACCTTAAAACATCCCCCGGGCCCCCAAGGACGGGATGTGCAAAAAACCCCAAAAACGGAAAAGGGGGGAAAACCCAAAAGAAACGGAACCCCCAGGAAAAAATTGGGGAAAAAGGGAAGGGGAAAGGGTTGAGGCAAAAATGGGTACAAATGACGAAAACAGGAAATTATATAGGAAAAAATCCCCGGGGAAAAGTGGGCCCTTTCTACAAAAATAAATTTTAACAACGCGGAAAATGGGGAGAAAAGGAAGGGAAAAAAAGGAGGGGAGGTCCCCAAAAGGAGTTTAAACCTGAAAAAAGGAGGAGGTTGGGGGCCGGAGTGGCCGCCCAAAAAAAACCCACTGGGGGCCCCGTCCCCTTTTAAGGTTCCCAAAAAAATTTGGGCCGAAGTAAATAAACCCCGACAACAAGGAAAGTTGAGAGGAAGAGGAAAACCCAGAACGGGGGCCTGGAATGAAAAAGGGACAAAAACCCCCCTTTGGGGGCGCGGGGCCCAAAACTTTGGGAAAAAAGAGAAAACCCTTCCGCCAACAAGCCCCCAAGGGGTGGGGGAGGCTGGCAGACTTAAGGCCAAAACAAAAGGTTTTTTGAATTGAAAAAAACCTATGCAACCCTTGGGTTTTTTTTTTTTTTTTCCCCCCCCCCCCGGGGGGGGGGAAAATGGGTTCTTTTTTTGGGACAGTTATCCCTTTGGTTTTTTTTTTTAAAACCCCCCCTTGCCCTCTAAACCAAGGAAATTTTTTTTTAGCCATTAAGAAAAAAGGATAAGGGGAAAAATTTTTTTTTTTCAGGGTTTGGTGAGAAAATTTTCGGGTTGACTTTTTTTACCGGAAAAGGAAAGTTTAAGGCTCAAAACGTGCCTTAACAAAAAAAACAAAAATAAGTGTTTTTTGGGTTTTTTTTTTTTGGGGGTTTTAAAATAATTTTGCCATTAATTTGGAAATTGAGGAGGAAAGTGATTTTATTAAGGGGAATTTTTTCCTTTCTAGGGGCAAAGGCTAAATTTGTTTGAACATTTCCTAAAATCAAATTTTCAGTTTTCCGGGCGCCCTTTTTTTAAATTTTTTTTATTTACACCCATTATAAGTCCCCTTTTAAAAACCTAAAAAAAAATTTTTCCCCCTGTTTTTGTTTCCCTAAAACTAAATTTTGGCCCAAAATTTTTAATCCCTTTTTTAAAGGGAAAAATTTTTTAAAAAAAAATTTAAAAGGCAAAATTTTTCTTTTTTTATTGGATTCTTTTGAGCCAATTTTACGGAAAAAAAATTACCCCTTTTTGGGGAAAATTTAGGTTTTTTTTTGGAAGGGTACATTTTATAAAAAAGGTATAAATTTTTGAAAGGGGGAAATTTTTGGGGCCCATACCCAAAAAATAATGTTTACGATTTTTTTTTTAGGGGGACCAAAAATTAATTAAAGGGGGAAAAATTTTTTTTTAGGTCACTTTTGGGAAGGGTTTAAAAAAGGGCCCCTTTTTATTTTTTAAAAACGGGAGGTTTACTAAATTTAAAAAATTAAACGCATTTTTTGGGCAAATTTTCTAAATAATTAAAAATTTTTAAAATTGTTTTTTAAGGGGGACAGAAATAATTTTAAAAATTTTCCCCCTGTTTTTTTAAATGGAACAATTAAAGGCAATACTTTTTTTTTTTTCCCCTTTGTCAAAAGGATCGGTGAAAATTTGGAAGTAAAGGGATTTGAAAAAATCTAAAAAGGGTATGTAAATGAAACCGTTTTTTATTTCAAATTGAAAATCAAAACGGAATTTTTTTTTTTAAAGGGCCCTTTTTGAAACAAATTTTAAAAAAATTTTGCCAGATTCGTGCATGTTCGGGAAAAAAGGGAAATGCCAAAACCTTATAAAAGGGACAAGGGGGAATGGTTTTTTATATTAAAACAAAGCTAAAACAACTTCATTTTTTTTTTATACTTTTATGGGCAAAAAGTTGCCCGGGGTTAAAAAAAAAATTTTAATAATGCTTGTGAGGGGAATTTTCCGAGTTTTTAAAACCATTTTTCTTTAATTTTTTTTTTGGGAAAAAAACAAAAAAATTGGCCTCGGTTGCCCCAAATGGGAAGGATCAAAAAGAAGGTAGGGAAGCCCATTTAGTAAATATTAAATAAAATGAATCCCCTTTTGAAATTTAATTTAATTTTTGATTATTTAACTTTAAATTAAAAAAGTTTCCAAAAATTCCCTTTTTTAAATAAAAGGGGAAAAGCTTTTAAATTTTAAAAAAAAACTTTTACATTTTTTTTTAAAAGAGCTGCTAAGTGCAAATTCAAAAATGAATAAAAAAAAACCCCATTTATTGCTTTTAAACCATGTCAACACCTTTTAGGGTGTATAAAAATGAAAAACTTGTTTAAAATTTTTTGGAATTTTAAATTAAGGAACTTTTAATTTATTTTTAAAAAAAATTTTTAAAGGAAAATTCAAAATCGGGGAAAACCCCCGCCCTTGAAAAATCTTTTTTCCAGCTTTTTGGGCATAAAATTTAAAATCAAGTGGGTTTCCCATTTTCTAAAGCCCTTTTAGGGGGGAAACATTTTTTTTTTATCCAAAATCACTTTCCTGGGAACAGGCCATGATAATGAAGGGTGACATTTTTTAGTTGCCTCCGGGGGTTTGGGTTATTGTTTGGGCACAGACCCTAGAAAATTTTTTAAAAAAAAATTTTTAAAATGAAAAAATTTAAAGAAATGGTTTTTTTTTTAAATTAATAGTGCGAAATTGCATTTTTTTCCCAAGGGCCCCCGTAGGGGGAAACAATGCAAAAGGGTTTCGTCTGATTTGTACCCGTTTGGGGAAAGAATTTTTTCCCCCAGCCTTCACGGGGGGTTTTTCGCCCTGTTTTGTTTTTTTTTTAAAAAATTTTATTTAATACCCCCCTTTCACCTTTTCTTTTCCGAAGCAAAAAATTCAAAAGAATGTTTTTTCATCTTTTAAAAGACATTTCCTTTGGGGTTTCCGGAGCTTCCCCAGAAAAAAGATTTTATGTGACAAAAAGGAAAATGTTTTCCATTTTATATTTAAGCGGGTTTTGGGTTTTCCCTTACCCCGCTGGGGTGTTTTGCCTTGCCCCGGGGGCTTAACCCAAATTTTCTTTTTTTTTTTTTTCAGAATAAATTTAAAGGGGGGTATAAATTTTAAATTTTTAAAGCCTAATTTTTTTAAAAGTTTAAAATAAAAAACTTAAACCCTCTCCTAAAGGGAAACTGACGGGGTGGCTGACACAAAAAAGCAAAACCTCGGGCCCCTTAAATCGAAAAACCCCCTCTCCATTTTTTTCATTATTGGTTTTTTTAAGGGTGATTTTGGGGCCGGGCAAGTGCCCCTAAAAGCAAGCTTTGCTAAATTTTTGGGTTTTCGGGGAAAATATTTTTATTTAGAGGTTTAATGAAATTTTTTAAAAAATTTTTTTAATTCAAATGCTTTTTAATTTTATTTATTTTCCTTTTTTTTTCCAAATTTCCAGTTTTTTCTTCCCCAATTCGAACCTTTAAATGCGTTAAAGGGGAAATCGGAAAGCTTTTTTAAAAAAATTTTCTTCCATAATTTTAATTTCTAAAAAATTTTAAAAAATGCGTCAGCAAAAGCGGGGGGCCCAAAAATTGGCCAGCGAGCGCGGATTCCCCAGGAACCCCCGTTAAAACCCCCTTTATCCCCCCAATTTGGGCCGGGGAAAGTGGTTTTATCCGGGCAAAAAAACCCACAATTAAAAAAGTTGCACCAAATAGGTTTTAACCCCCGCTTTTAATAGCCCAATAAAATTTTAAAAAAATTGGGCTTGGGTTTCACTGTTTGCTTAAAAAAAAAAAAACAAAAAAAAGTTAACACCAATTTTTTTTTAAAACATTTATTTTCTACGGGTTTTTTCCATCCCCTTTTTTGAGACGCCCTAGCCAGAAGTTGATCCCCAAATTGTTTTTTATCCCCCAAAAAAAAAATCGGGTTAAACCTAAAAACAATTATTGGAGTCACCAAAAATTTTCCCCCTTTTAAAGGGGGGGGTCCATAAAAAAATTAGGGTTTTACTTTTAGAAAAAAACCCAAAAAAGTTAAAACCCATTTGCAAAAGGGGCCTGTGGTTCCCCAAACCCTTTTTTTTAAAAAAAAAAGGAAAATAGCCCCGGAAAATCCCCCGGGAAAAAAAGGAAAAACAAAAATCCAAAAGTGGTAATACAAAAAAAAACGTAAAGCACAGTTTCCCCCCCAAGGTTGGCGGGGGGGTTTAATTTTTTTTTGGGGGGCAAATCCAATTTTGGGAAAAAAAAACCTGGGGAAAAAAGGGAAACCGGGGGGAAGAAAGTTTTAAAAAAAAAAAATTTTTGGGAAAAGCAAAAAAAAGGGGAAAAAAAAAAAAAAAAATGATCTCCCGGAGAAAAATGAACCCGGGGCCCAAAAATGCAGAGGAGCATAAGGAGGAAAAAATTTTTCGAAAAAATTAAAACCCTGGAGGGGGAAAAAAGGAGTTTCCCAAGGGGAAAGGAAAAAGGAGGGAAATGAAAATAGAGAAAAGAAAATTTAGGCAAAAAAGGGGAAGAAAAAAAAACCAAAAGGATTAGAAAGAATAAAGGGGATCCAAAAATCGGGAGCAAAAGAAGGGGAAAAAACGCATAAAACCCCCAAAAAAAAGGAAAACCCCTTTTAAAAATCCCGGAAAATTTTAAAAAGAGGAAGGGGGCAAGGAGGGGAAAAAGGGGGGGAAAAAAAGGTTTGGGCCAAAAGGGAAAACGGGGAGTTGACTAAACCCAAAAAAAGAACCCGGGGGATTTGGAGCGAGACCAAGGGCATTACCTAAAGAAAAACCAAAGGCACTGTGGCCTTTTAAGGGTTGAAAAATTTGGGGCCTAAGGGGAATTGAAGCCCTGAAAATTTTTTGGGAAAATTTGAGGGGGAAAGATGAGATACCAGAACGGGGCGCGAATCCAGAAACCCAAAAATTGCCCTGGGGAGCGGGGGCCAAAATAAAAGGGGGAAAAGCCCAGCTCGGGCCCTTGGGGACGCAAAAAAAAAACGAGGGGGACTGAAGGGCTGAGCACTCAAGGGCCCAATATTATAAATTTTTTGGGAAAAAAAATCGAGAACCCCTTTTTTTTTTTCCCACACCCCCCACCCGGGGGGGAAAAAAGGGGGTATTTTCTCTTTTTTTTCCCAGCCAACTTTTTTTTTAAATGAGCCCAAACTGTAGGGCCCCAAATAATCACTTTGGTTTTTTAATTTGGAAAAAATCTTACCACCCCCTTTTGTCGGTTTTTTTTTTTATGTGGGGGAATTAAATGTTTTCTCTTTTTTTTCCCCCGGGGAAAAATTTAATTTTTTTGTTCCTCCCTAGTAAATTTAAAAAAAATTTTTTTTTTTTAAGTTAACAATTTTTTAAGCCCTGGTGTTGGAGGAAAGTTTTTTAATTGGGATATTTTTATCCTTAAATAGGGAAAGGCTAAATTTTTTTTTGTTGTTTACCTAAACAATTTTTTTTTATTTTTTTTCCAGGTTTTAAATTTTTTGGTTTTTTTTTCAAAATTTATTTTTAACCCGCCATTTTTACCTTATAAAAAAATTTTTTCCCCCCTTTTTTTTTTTAAAAAAAAGAAAAAAATTTGTTCAAAATTCCTACCCCCTAATTTAAAATTTTAAAATTTTTAAAAAAACATCCCAAAAATAAGTTTTTTTTTTTCATTGATTCAAAGTCCCCAATTTTATGACCAAAAAATTTTTTAAAAATGGTTTTTTAACCGTAACATTTTTCTAAAAAAGGGTCCAAAAATTATTGAAAGGGGGAAATTTTTTTAGCCCAACCCCCAAAAGTCATGCTCTGCAATACAGTGGACAATATTCAAATTCAATAAGCAAAACAGCACCCCCAGCCTATTGCATTTACATTCACATGTCAACACGCTCTTTTAGGGTCAACATGAAAATGAAAATGCTGTTTTCCAATCACTTGGAAATAATAATGATATAATAATGATGACGACATTTGACATTTCATTTTCAAAGACATATCCTGCAATACATGGGACAATATTCAAATGCAGTAAGGGAAACAGCGCCTCCCAGTCCATTGCATTTTCAAATACATGTCACCACGCTCTTTTTGGGACACAATGAAAATTAAAATGCAATCTGTCAGCGTCTCATCAAGACGGGTCTTCCGCTAGGACGTCACTCATTAGGGGCGCGAACGGAAACTATGTTCCTTATTTGCATACCAACCAATCAGCTTCTGGGTAGCGCTTGTACGCGCTGCAGGGTGAAGTTGCCTTCAGACGTCAATTTCCAGGCTGCTCAGCCTGTCAGGCTGCGTAAACACCGCCCCCAAGTACAACCAATCAGATCGTGAGCTAGAGTACAACCAATCCGCTCACAAGGCAGCCAATTCAATTCGGAAGCCTTTACTCGGAAAGTGGGCTTGAGAACATTAATATTGTTAAAAACGAATGCATTTAATCGTGAGTTTTCTCATTAAAGAAACTGATTCGGGAGGTAACGTTAGATATTTCGGCTATTTTGATTATGTTAACCAATGCAAAGAAGTGCTTTTTTTGTCTTACAGTTAACTGATAGACCTAAACTGAGCTAAACAGGTCATACTTGTTAACCTAAACACTTCTACAATATAACTTCAAGTATAACTCTGTTTGAAACATAAAATTGGCCTACTTGTGTGATATTTTGTTCAATAAGCTGTTTAGTTGAGCTTCTTAAAAACTTCAACTGCAAGTTGCTGTAACGTTAGCTGCCTTCAAGGCTGATTGTAGAGACTAGTGCCTTGCAGGCTGGTTAGAAGGCTAATGTTGATTTCATATTGTATTATCTTTAACAGTATTCAGTCAAATGCCTTCAAGGCTGATTGTAGGGACTAGTGCCTTCCAGGCTGATTGTAGAGACTAGTGCCTTGCAGGCTGGTTAGAAGGCTAATAAACTTCAATAGTATTGCCTCAGATGCCTTCAAAGCTGATTGTAGAGCACTAGTGCCTTCAAGGCTGATTGTAGAGACTAGTGCCTTGCAGGCTGGTTAGAAGGCTAATGTTGATTTCATATTGTATAGGCATGGGCACCGCTCTGCATAAACTCTAATGGAATGCGTAACAGCTGAACTGGGGCGGTAAACAAGCCTCAGAAAACTTATTTAAAAAATGACGTAAATACCATTTTCATACAAAAAGAACACCATGGTTTGATTAAAAGCAACCTTTTCAATAGAATACCCGCATTTCATGCATGAACTCCGCGTACTGCAGCCAAAAACGCGATTTGAACAGAGCTATTGTTCGCCCGTAGGATGAATGCGTGACCTCAATTTGCGCCGTGTTTACAAATTTTCTAGGGCACGGCCTGGAAAAAATAACCATTTAGGAGGTAGATTTCAAACAGCCCGCGTCGACGTCTTATCCCAGCTACGGCCCTGATTTGCTGTAAAACCATTTAATTTGAGAAATTACGAGTCTGTTCGTCCCAGGCTAGACCTCGAGGGATGTGAAATAAACTCGACAGAAGTTGGTGAAGTTAAATCGCGAGTCCGCCCGTGATTTCCTCTCAACAATAGCAAGAAAGGTGGGTGTATTTTTTACTGTCCCCTACATAGTTTGTTGACAGAATATCTTGTGACCCTATTTGTGAAGTATCAGTAAAATATACCAAGGAATAAACCGGCGCCAGGCGTTTAAAGCCCCCTGGTCACAATTCGTGCCATCTCCATTTCAACTGGCTGCACGCCAGCGCTGTGATGCTCGACCAGATTTCATCAGCGTGTGAAACGAATTGTCCTACCAGTGCCGTGCGGTTGGAGGTTAGTTTGGTAAGGCAGAATCCTTCCCTTTGCTCGATTAGCAATCAAACGATTAACTAGTTTAATACGACTATTCGGCAGAATTACGGGCCAGTTTAAATTTCCGCGGCGTTATTACTCAGTACATCGAACCTGAAATGCTCACTAGACAGCAGATTTGCGCGTACTTGCTTCCAGGAAGCCGAAGCAATGTCATCAACAACTATGAAAACAGTTCGACTTATGCAGAGTTCAATGCTTAATCAATATACGATGTATTGTCCTTTACATACGCGCTGTTACGCCCAAACAAAAAGCGGGCGCTTATTTTCAGTCTTCTTTCATAATCCGATTAACAATGTTTAAACGTTATACAGAATTACCGAGAGCCGAGAATTTTTCCTAATTAATTATTCAGATTTCCATCCTTGCAGTCTCGAATTGAAGCGTGAATGAATATTTTTGTTATTATCTCCTCTATCAGTATACGGGCTTCCTATGGGCTTGGCCTTAATTGTTTTGATTGTCAATAAGGAATAGTACGAGGGAACAGGTTCACAAAATCCTGTGATAAAAGTTTGGGTCACTGCATTACCTCACGGCACGTCTCTAGCTTCCTTTAAGGAAGTACTCGCAAATCTGCAGTTTCGTGAGAATTTCAAGTTCGATGTACTGAGTAATAACGCCGCGGAAACTTAAACTGGCCCGTCATTCTGCCGAATAGCCTTACTAAACTAGTTAATCGCCTGATTGCTAATCAAGTAAAGGGGAGGTTTCTGCCTCGCCAAACTAACCTCCGACTGCACGTCACTGTGTTTTATTATGAATTATTCACAGTAGCTCATTGAAACTATCATGGGAGGAGCGTATATGGACATAGTAAAAACAGTGCAAAGTTTTTTTTTTTTTTTTATCACCACGGGTTATTGAAGGGGAACGTTTAAGTAGCAGTGGGAGGGCAAACAACTGCGGCATCAGCGACTTCACTGCATTTTATACAGTAATGGGCGAGTAGCGTTAATGTTTGCCCTCCCACCGATAATTTTGACATTTTTGCAGGCCATTGATCCAAAAAAAAAAAAACACAGGCAACCCATTCATACCATTTTTTAATATCAATGCAAAACCTAATGTTTGTTGAACATAATTGGGTGAAATTCAATGCATTTTCCATTAAAAAAGGGCCTAGAGGGCGCTGCTGTACTTCAGAGAAGGGGTTGATGACTTTAGCATCAATTATTTCTGTAAGGGTACCCTAATGGATAATTTGGCCTGGTTTATTTCGGAATAGACTGTATTTTTGAAAATGCCCTCAGGCTTCACCCCCCAATTTTCACAAAGGGTTTTGTTGAAAAATGCCGAAATCAGCCATTTTTGGGACCCTGTGGCTCTGAGACCCTTTCCTATAAAGGCGTTGGACTTGTGGCAAACTTTCCATCTGTGTCTTCTGTACTTACCTGCAAAAAATCATTAGAAAAATATAGCCGCAAGCGGCAATTCCGGGGTTCAAGCCACGAAAGACCATTAGTAGTTGAAAGCTTTAACAGCTTAATTAACAAGTGTTGCCACTAAGCATGGCCATGTCCCCTGCCAGGTGACGGAAATCGACTGGGGTCGGCATATCATAAAATTACACAATGAAGCCAAAGATGAATAAAATCAGTCAAAGCTTTCTCGAGATTTCGCGTTCACAACAAACGGGACGTGACGGACGGACGGCCGGACGGACGGACTGATGGAGCTGAATACTATGTCCCCCGGCCCTAATACACCTTGACCCCAAAGATGAATGGAATCGGTCAAACCGTTCTTGAAATATTGCATTCACAACAAACGGGATGGGACGGACGGACGGCCGGACGGATGGAGCTGAATTCTATATTCCCCGCCCTTAATACACCTTGACACCTAAGATGAATGGAATCGGTCAAACTGTTATTGAGATAACGCGTTCACAACAAACGGGACATGACGGACAGACGGACGGACGGAGCTGAATACTATGTCCCCCGTCCCTTACACACCTTGACACCAAAGACGAATTGAATCAGCCAAACCATTCTTTAGATACCACGTTCACAACAAATGGGACATGACGGACGGATGGACGGACGGACGGAGCTGAATACTATGTCCCCTGTCCCTTACACACCTTGACACCAAAGATGAATGGAATTGGTCAAACCGTTCTTGAGATATCATATTGACAAGGAATTTGTAAGTGGTCAAATGGTTGTAATGACCTTGAGAATAATGGCAAGGTCACGTAAATCGAGTGGGCTGTGAGCACTCCCCTACTACACCTTGACACCAAAGATGAATAGAATCGGTCAAACCGTTCTTGAGATATCGCGTTCATAACAAACGGGACATGACGGAAGGACGGACGGACAGACGGAGCTGAATACTATGTCCCCTACCCCTAATACACCTTGACACCAAAGACGAATGGAATCGGTCAAACCGTTCTTCAGATATCACGTTCACAACAAACGGGACGGACGGACGGACGGACAGACGGCCGGGCGGACGAATGGAGCTGAACACTATTTCCCCCGCCCCTAATACACCTTGACACAAAAGATGAATGGAATCGGTCGAACCGTTCTTGAGATATCATGTTGACAAGGAACTTGTAAGTGGTCAAATGATCGTAATAACCTTGAGAATAATGCCAAGGTCACGGAAATCTACTGGGGTCGGCGTATCACACCAATATACCTTAACACCAAAGATGAATGGAATCGGTCAAACCATTCTTGAGATATCGCGTTCAGAACAAACGGGACATGACGGACGGCCGAACGGAGCTGAATATTATGTCCCCCGCTCCGCTGGCTATCGTGGCGGCGGGGGACAAAAACCACTTTAAGAGTGTGCTGCAGGTATTCATGTGGACCTATTTTGCCAGTGTAATGATTGGAATAACAACTTATGACGCATAGTCTGATTTGTGTTATGTTAGGCTATTTTGTGCATTTATGGCACCCCCTACTGGTCGATTTGATTGAAACTTTCAGGCTATGTTTCAGGTTCTTATGTGGACATGTCCTGTGAGTTTTGTAATGATTGGAAAAACTATTTATGATTTATAGTCTGATTTGTGTTATACCATGTTGCTTTGTTTTGCATTTATAGCGCCCCCTATTGGACAATTTGAATGAAATTTTCAGAGTATGTTTCAAGTACTAATATGAATATATCCTGTGAGTTTTATGGCTATAGGACAAACAACTGCTGATTTATAGTCTGATTTGTGCTATACCACGCTGCTTCGTTTTGCATTTATAGCACCCCCTATCAGTCAATTTGAATGAAATTTTCTTGGTATGTTTCAGGTACTTATATGAATATATCCTGTGAGTTTTATGGCTATAGGACAAACAATTGCTGATTTATAGTCTGATTTGTGTTATACCACGCTGCTTTGTTTTGCATTTATAGCGCCCCCTATCAGTCAATTTGAATGAAATTTTCAGAGTATGTTTCAAGTACTTATATGAATATATCCTGTGAGTTTTATGGGTATAGGACAAACAATTGCTGATTTATAGTCTGATTTGTGTTATACCATTCTGCTTTGTTTGGCAGTTATAGCGCCCCCTATCAGTCAATTTAAATAAAATTTTCTGGGTATGTTTCAGGTACTTATATGAATATATCCTGTGAGTTTTATGGCTATAGGACAAACAATTGCTGATTTATAATCTGATTTCTGTTATAGCGCCCCCTATGGGCCGATTTGCATGAAACTGTCAAGGTATGTTCCTGGTACTTATATGGATATATTCTGCAAGTTCTGTGATAATTGGCCCAATGGTTGTTGAATTTTGTCCATTTATGTGCTAAGCCACGCCCCTGCTGAAGTTCATTGGTCAATATCTTGGAAACGAAATGAGATTTCAGCAAGCTTTACGCAATCTTTGATGAGCTTCGTCTACTGATGATCCACAGCAAATTTCGAAGGAATCGGACCTACGGCCTAGGAGGAGATGTCAAAAATGTGTTTTTCAAAGAATTCAAAATTTCGGACAATCAAATATGGCGGATCTCAGAGGTCCTTATGGGAAAGTTGTAGAGATTGGTCCAAGGAATGTCTGTACCAAGTTTCGTGTGAATCGGACTTACAGCCTAGGAGTTATGACCTTTAAAGTAAAAACCTTTTTTTCTTGAATTATAGCGCCACCATCAGGCCGATTGAGCTAAAAATGCCTTGGTCAGCATTTACACACAACTTACAACCAATGTGCAAAATTTCAGGTCTCTACCATTTACCATCTCACGGGAATTCGCGAAAACATTTCTGAAGAAGAAAAATAATAATAATAATAATAATAATAAATATAGCCGCAAGCGGCAATTCCGGGCTTCAAGCCACAAAAGACCATTAGTAGTTGAAAGCTCTAACAGATTAATTAACAAGTGTTGCCACTAAACGTGGCCATGTCCCCCGCCAGGTGACGGAAATCGACTGGGGTCGGCGTATCACAAAATTACACATTGAAGCCAAAGATGAATTAAATTGGTCAAAGCGTTCTCGAGATTTTGCGTTCACAACAAATGGGACGTGAGGGCCGGACGGATGGACTGATGGAGCTGAATACTATGTCCCCCGGCCTTAATACTCCTTGACCCCAAGGATGAATGGAATCGGTCAAACCGTTCTTGAGATATCGCGTTCACAACAAATGGGATGGGACGGACGGACAGCCGGACGAATGGAGCTGAATTCTATATCCTCCACCCCTAATACACCTTGACACCAAAGATGAATGCAACCGGTCAAACTGTTCTTGAGATATCATGTTGAAAAGTTATTTGTAAGTGGTCAAATGGTCGTAATGACCTTGAGAATAATGGCAAGGTCACGTAAATCGAGTGAGTTGTAAGCACCCCCCTAATACACCTTGACACCAAAGATGAATGGAATCGGTCAAACCTTTCTTGAGATATCGCGTTCACAACAAACGGGACATGACGGACAGACGGACGGGCGGACAGAGCTGAATACTATGTCCCCCACCCCTAATACACCTTGACACCAAAGATGAATGGAATCAGTTGAACCGTTCTTGAGATATCATGTTCACAACAAACGGGACGGGACAGATGGACGGACGGCTGGGTGGACGGATGGAGCTGAATACTATGTCCCCCGCCCCTAATACACCTTGACACCAAAGATGAATGGAATCGGTCGAACCGTTCTTGAGATATCACGTTTACAACAAAACGGGACAGGACGGACAGACGGACGGGCGGACGGAGCTGAATACTATGTCCCCGCCCCTAATACACCTTGACATCAAAGATGAATGGAATCGGTCGAACCGTTCTTGAGATATCACGCGTTTACAACAAACGGGACAGGACGGACGGACAGACGGCCGGGTGGATGAATGGAGCTGAATACTATGTCCCCGCCGCTAATACACCTTGACACCAAAGATGAATGGAATTGGTCAAACCTTTCTTGAAATATCATGTTGACAAGGAATTTGTAAGTGGTCAAATGATCGTAATGACCTTGAGAATAATGCCAAGGTCACGGAAATCTACTGGGGTCGGCGTATCACACAAATATACCTTAACACCAAAGATGAATGGAATCGGTCAAACCGTTCTTGAGATATCGCATTCAGAACAAGCGGGACATGACGGACGGCGGACGAGTTGAATACAATGTCCCCTGCTCCGCTCGCTATCGGGCGGCAGGGGACAAAACCAATTTAAGAGTGTGTTGCAGGTTTTTATGTGGACCTATTTTGCCAGTGTAATGATTGGACTAACAACTAATGATGCATAGTCTGATTTGTGTTATGTTAGGCTATTTTGTGCATTTATGGCACCCCTACAGGTCAATTTGATTGAAACTTTCAGGCTATATTTCAGGTTCTAATGTGGACATATCCTGTGAGTTTTGTAATGATTGGAAAAACTATTTATGATTTATAGTCTGATTTATGTTATACCACGTTGCTTTGTTTTGCATTTATAGCGCCCCCAATAGGACAATTTAAATGAAATTTTCAGCATATGTTTCAAGTACTTTTATGAATATATCCTGTGAGTTTTATGGCTATAGGACAAACAACTGCTGATTTATAGTCTGATTTGTGCAATACCACGCTGCTTTGTTTTGCATTTATAGCGCCCCCTATCAGTCAATTTGAATTAAATTTTCTGGGTATGTTTCAGGTCCTTATATGAATATATCCTGTGAGTTTTATGGCTATAGGACAAACAATTGCTGATTTATAGTCTGATTTGTGTTATAAAACTGCTTTGTTTTGCATTTATAGCGCCCCCTATCAGTCAATTTGAATGAAATTTTCAGAGTATGTTTCAAGTACTTATATGAATATATCCTGTGAGTTTTATGGCTATAGGACAAACAATTGCTGATTTATAGTCGGATTTGTGTTATATCATGCTGCTTTGTTTTGCAGTTATAGCGCCCCCTATCAGTCAATTTAAATGAAATTTGCTGGGTATGTTTCAGGTACTTATATGAATATATCCTGTGAGTTTTATGGCTATAGGACAAACAATTGCTGATTTATAGTCTGATTTGTGTTATAGCGCCCCCTATGGGCCGATTTGCATGAAACTGTCAAGGTATATTCCGGGTACTTATATAGACATATTCTGCAAGTTCTGTGATGATTGGCCCAATGGTTGTTGAATTTTGTCCATTTTTGTGCTAAGCCACGCCCCTGCTGAAGTTCATTGGTCAATATCTTGGAAACGCAATGAGATTTCAACAAGCTTTATGCAATCTTTGATAAGCTTGGTCCACTGATGATCCACAGCAAATTTCGAAGGAATCGGACCTCACGCCTAGGAGGAGATGTCAAAATGTGTTTTTCAAAAGAATTCAAAATGTCGGAAAATCACATATCTTGGGATCTTAGAGGTCCTTATGGGAAAGTTGTAGAGAATGGACCAAAGAATGTCTGTACCAAGTTTCGTGTGAATCGGACTTACAGCCTAGGAGTTATGACCTTTAAAGTGAAAAACCCGTTTTTCTTGAATTATAGCGCCACCATCAGGCCTACTGAGTTAAAAAATGCCTTGGTCAGCATTTACACACAACTTCCAACCAATGTGCAAAATTTCAGGTCTCTACCATTTACCATCTCACGGGAATTTGCGAAAACATTTCTGAAGAAGAAGAAAAATAATAATAATAATAATAATAATAATAATAATAATAAACCAGCACAAAAACAATAGGGTTTCAGCCCTACGGGCTTGAACCCCTAATAATAAAAATAATAATAATAATAATAATAATAAACCAGCACAAAAACAATAGGGTTTCAGCCCTACGGGCTTGAACCCCTAATAATAATAAAAATAAACCAGCACAAAAACAATAGGGTTTCAGCCCTACGGGCTTGAACCCCTAATAATAAACACTTTGTTCTCAGCAACTCAAGAAATGTTGTCATTTTATTCATTTGTATTGCCCATGCCTATATTGTATAATCTTTGATAATATTCAGTCAAATGCCTTCAAATCTGATTGTACAGACTAGTGCCTTCCAGCCTGACAGTAGAGACTAGTGCCTTGCAGGCTGGTTGTTAGGCTGATGATTTCATATATGTGTGTGTGTGTGTGTGTGTGTGTGTGTGTGTGTGTTTACAATTCTGATGCCCTCAAGGCTGACAGTAGAGACTCCCTCAGCATTACTGAGGGTGTCTCTACTGAGTTGGAGCCTTCCAAGGCTAATTTAAAATCTTCTGTTTTTCAGCCCATAGATTTATTACTGTTCGAAACCAACCACGTTACCTCAGAAAACTGACCGAGGTGTTGTTGCATATTGATGTTGTCTTTACTTTTTACACTCTTTTAGGAGTTGAAACGATGTCTCGGCGCCATCGTGGAGCCCTATCTACCCGCCCCGCTAAAAAGTAAAAAAAAAAAAAAAACAGCCCCTGCACCCACCCGGGCCCTGATGCTCCTGCAGCAGGTCCCACCCCAGCACCCACCCGGGCCTGATGCTCCTGCAGCAGGTACCGCCCAGCACCCACCCCGGCCCTGATGCTCCTGCAGCAGCACCCGCCCCAGCACCCACCCCGGCCCTGATGCTCCTGCAGCAGCACCCGCCCCTGCACCCACCCCGGGCCCTGATGCTCCTGCAGCAGCACCGCCCCAGCACCCACCCCGGGCCCTGATGCTCCTGCAGCAGGTACCGCCCCAGCACCCACCCCCCGGCCCTGATGCTCCTGCAGCAGGTACCGCCCCAGCACCCACCCCGGGCCTGATGCTCCTGCAGCAGGTACCGCCCAGCACCCACCCTGGGCCCTGATGCTCCTGCAGCAGGTACCGCCCCAGCACCCACCCCGGCCCTGATGCTCCTGCAGCAGGTACCGCCCCAGCACCCACCCTGGGCCCTGATGCTCCTGCAGCAGGTACCGCCCCCAGCACCCACCCCTGGCCCTGATGCTCCTGCAGCAGCACCACCCCAGCACCCACCCCGGCCCTGATGCTCCTGCAGCAGGTCCCACCCCAGCACCCACCCCGGGCCCTGATGCTCCTGCAGCAGGTACCGCCCCAGCACCCACCCCAGGCCCTGATGCTCCTGCAGCAGGTACCGCCCCAACACCCAATGCTCCTGCAGCAGGTACCGCCCAGCACCCACCCCGGCCCTGATGCTCCTGCAGCAGCACCCACCCCAGCACCCACCCCGGGCCCTGATGCTCCTGCAGCAGGTCCCACCCCAGCACCCACCCCGGGCCTGATGCTCCTGCAGCAGGTACAGCACCCACCCCAGGCCCTGATGCTCCTGCAGCAGGTACCCCCAACACCCACCCCCCGGCCCTGATGCTCCTGCAGCAGGTCCCACCCCAGCACCCACCCCAGGCCCTGATGCTCCTGCAGCAGGTACCGCCCCAGCACCCACCCCAGGCCCTGATGCTCCTGCAGCAGGTACCGCCCCAGCACCCACCCCGGGCCCTGATGCTCCTGCAGCAGGTCCCGCCCCAGCACCCACCCCAGGCCCTGATGCTCCTGCAGCAGGTACCCCCAGCACCCACCCCGGCCCTGATGCTCCTGCAGCAGGTCCCGCCCCAGTACCCACCCCAGGCCCTGATGCTCCTGCAGCAGGTACCGCCCCAGCACCTACTGTTGTGGTTTTCATCCAGACATATTTTCAGATTATGAGGTTCCCCCATCCCCAAGCAATTGGAGAGAGACAGATTCTTCAGACGATTAGGCTTTATTGAGGCATATTGATAAATGTAAAGCAGAGTTCTTTTTGCGCAAGAAGAACTGATTTCTTACTTTTCACACCCAGCTTTTATACCTTTATCACAGGAAATATCTATTTTTAACACCCTGCTTTTATACCTTTATCACAGGAAATATCTTCCAAATATGGTCTTTCCGAATTCTCATTCTCATCTCATTCTTCAATTGGCCAGGCAAACCAAAACGCCACTACCTAATCCTTCAGGAATTCAAAGCAAAAATGAGCTGCACATTACTAAAAAGGAGTGGAAAGTTCCACTCAAGAGATGAAAAGTACAGACAAAGGAATAGGATACAAGTGGATACATAAATGATTCAATTGTTTTTTTCAGTAACAACTAATGATTTTACTGAACAAACATTGATCAAAGCTACAGAAATCAAATGCATCGCCTGATTATGTTTTTGAATCAACTAAACAGAAGCCTGCTTACTAATCAAAGCTACAGAAGCGTGCTACTTATGTGTGTGTGAGCTGCTCATGCATATGTGAATTGAATTGCTTGTATGTGTGTGTGACTGTGTGTGAACTGCTTGTATGTGTGTGTGTGTGTATGTACATGTGTGTTTGCACTGCTCATCCCCTCCCTATGCGTATGTGAACTACTTGTATGTGTGTGTGTGTTACATTGTGTGTGTGTGTGTGTGTGTGTTACTGCTGCTTACATAATATGGTTATTGATTATAATTATTGATTATGGTTACTCAACATGGCAATTGATCTACTGATGAATATGATGAGAAATATTGAAATATAATCTTCAACATTCCTCCCGTTGAGGCCATCCCAATCATGGCCTCACATTAATCATGGTCGAAAAATGGCACAGCATTGTCTACCCCTGGTCTATGACCCCCATACTACACACAAGTGAATTTCTTATGAGCCCGAACATAAAATCATTTGTTGGTCCTTTGTTGGTCCTTTCTGACTGTAACACTTTGAGTAAAAACAGTCTGTCATGTATGTCAGCATGTGAACTCCAGTTGTTTTTGCGTCAAGGTTTCTTTCGTTGCTGTGGTAAATAAAGTCCCAGTCTAATGTTCCACTTGAATCCAGTAATGTTGCTTATTGTAGGTAATCAGTCCAAAGTTAGTCCATTGTCCAAGTCCATATTCAACATTGATTTGTGATTTTTCCATCTGATTGTTTTGGTGAACGAGCCTTCATGACTGGAATCACTGTCTCAGTATATTTGTTCAAAACTTCAGGGAGGCTCCAGGAAGGAGCGGGCCTTGACCGGCTAGTACGCTAAACTGCCACCCGCCCGTCACTGGAGTGAGAAAATAAAATACAAACACAGGCACAGACACAGGCACATGCAGATCCACTCTGTACTCGGCACATACAGAACGAGGGTCATCTGCACCTGCATAATTTCACTTTAAGTCTTACATGTACCAAATTTTATATTTACTTTTGCTGTAAAGACTACGCAGACACTTTTGTGTCAGAACATTTTAAAAACAGTTTCATCCAGGCCTTTCCAAGGATCTACATTTGGAATACCATGCTGCCTCCATGCAATAGCCCATAATAATAATCTCCCAAAAGACTTTAATTTCAACAATGACCTGGGAGTCGACTCACCCCTGCCTTAGGTTGTCTCCTTGATAGGAGATCTTACCCGTCTCTGGAGTGAGTCACAACACACACGCCACTTAGATCCTTCGAACCTCCCTCTCCCAGGGCGCAGTTCCAGGCTAGATCCCTTTCCACAGAGATCTCCGCCAGAAGCACTTCCACAGAAGCACCCCTTGCCTACTGACGCATTCGCTTTTGGCTTGTGGTGGCCTGACTGTACATTGAGCCGAGCGCGGCGGCCACCCTCTCTGTGGTCTTACTGCCATCTGCAACCCGACCGGCCGGTGACCCAGTCGATAGCGATCCCCAGATCCCGTAGTGGTTGCCAGCCACCCAGGTGGGAACCGACGGTCTGATCCCTACCCCACTTCGCTATGGGTATAGAAACTTTGACCGTTTTCACCAGCCTTGCCTGTTCACAGAGGTCATCTACCACGCACCTCTGCTAGGTGTGGGCTGTCACCCACGTACCACGTGTTGCCCTCACTTACATGCGACAAACACGCCGACTAGACGGTACCACGGCAGTATGTTAATTCATACTTCATTAGACACGGGGGCCTTCAGTCCTCTCCCCTGCACTATAGCACATCTTTAACGTGCCCTCGGAACTTTGCAGCCCCGCCGCCGCCTGTTGCACCCAAGGTTCGGGGGGCCTAATCCCCTACCCTCGGTGCTCTGTACTGGGGGTAGGTTTCCTCACCCCTCATAATGGGACAGTTATGAGATCATTCCAGTTGAATTGGGGCTATTGCAGCAGCTTTCTGGGCATAATGGATGAAACAGTTAAAGTTGCAACTCATCAATAACAATTTGAGACAGATGCTGCAATTATAGTTCTGACATTCAGATTCTTCTTTAACCAGCCAAATAAGTCCCAATTCAAGAAATTTGTCTTGTGCATTTTGTCCCCTCGGTCTAAATGTGTTTTACAAAGTCATTATGTCACATCATGTCACCTTAATTATTTGGAATACAATGAGTTGTCAACCACAGTGTATAACCATCTAGTTGTCTAATCAATGATATTTCTTGTTTAGTTCCATTTGCCTTTTTTTTTTTTTGTTTTTTTTTCCAACATAGGAAGTTGCTTTTGCTTTTTTTATTTCTTTTTTTTCCCTTTTTTCCTCTATCTACCAGCTTTCCCGTAATCATCATTGTTTATGTTTTAATCCAAATTTCATTTTCTCGCCAAATTGTTTTTTTTTTTCACCTATTCAATGATGATAGTACATCAATCAAAATAATGCTAAATAATCTTTTTAATACATGCAATTTACTACTTCTTTTAATCTGCCAAATAGTAATGACCATTAATAATAAATTTAACTTATTGCATGTAAACTAGGGGTTATTTATTTATATTTAGTGCACTCTTAACACTCCCAACTAATGCAATATGCAACAAGACCACTGTTCATATCCACATTTACTCTACACTCATGCAAAAAGGGAGCCGCACCCACCCAACAAACTTCCCGTCAAAAAAGCGTCTGTAAATCCTTACTACCAGTCAGTCCACCCTTAGGACCCAGCAAACCTTACTTCCAGTCAATTGTCCTCACAAACCCATTAATCGTCTAGCTCCATACGCCAAATGTGCTGCGCACCCTTTTATAAAAATAATAAACAACAAGACAGACAACACTGCAAAAACGGATCCCAGTACCTCTCTAGGTCATTCAGGCCATATCCCAGTACCTCTCTAGGTCATCCAGGCCGTATCCCAATCTCAAGCGGGGAGGCCTGCAGGTTTATTCCCTCCCTTTAGGGTCCCAGCACAGGCCTCACATATAACAACAGTCATACACCAAACCAGTTACAGAACGCGCTCTGAGTTCCAAACAATTACTCACAGTAACTTGTTGCGAATTCATTGTTAGTGGTTAGTAGTTACATATAAATTCTGTAGATTCTGTCCCTCTCCCTTCAATTTCCCCAATTTTGTGTGTAGATTCTTTGAGCCGAAAGGTCACTTGTCTCCAGTGCTCCAGATCAGGGCCAGGACAACACAAAACAACACCCTCACTTATCTATCTGAGCAAGATAATTAAATCAAATTAATTAAATTGCTCACCTTATCCTTAGTTTGCTGGCAACTTAGGGTGTGTGTGTGTGTTCCTCGCACCATCTCTCAGCACCGGAAGACCACCTTTGCCGACTCCTGCCGCTGGCTCGCCAAATATGTTGTGGTTTTCATCCAGACATATTTTCAGATTATGAGGTTCCCCCATCCCCAAGCAATTGGAGAGAGACAGATTCTTCAGACGATTAGGCTTTATTGAGGCATATTGATAAATGTAAAGCCGGAGTTCTTTTTTTGCAAAAGAACTGATTTCTTACTTTTCACACCCAGCTTTTATACCTTTATCACAGGAAATATCTATTTTTAACACCCTGCTTTTATACCTTTATCACAGGAAATATCTTCCAAATATGGTCTTTCCGAATTCTCATTCTCGCGCTACAATTGGCCAGGCAAACCAAAACGCCACTACCTAATCCTTCAGGAATTCAAAGCAAAAATGAGCTGCACATTACTAAAAAGGAGTGGAAAGTTCCACTCAAGAGATGAAAAGTACAGACAAAGGAATAGGATACAAGTGGATACATAAATGATTCAATTGTTTTTTTCAGTAACAACTAATGATTTTACTGAACAAACATTGATCAAAGCTACAGAAATCAAATGCATCGCCTGATTATGTTTTTGAATCAACTAAACAGAAGCCTGCTTACTAATCAAAGCTACAGAAGCGTGCTACTTATGTGTGTGTGAGCTGCTCATGCATATGTGAATTGAATTGCTTGTATGTGTGTGTGACTGTGTGTGAACTGCTTGTATGTGTGTGTGTGTGTGTATGTACATGTGTGTTTGCACTGCTCATCCCCTCCCTATGCGTATGTGAACTACTTGTATGTGTGTGTGTGTTACATTGTGTGTGTGTGTGTGTGTGTGTGTGTGTTACTGCTGCTTACATAATATGGTTATTGATTATAATTATTGATTATGGTTACTCAACATGGCAATTGATCTACTGATGAATATGATGAGAAATATTGAAATATAATCTTCAACACTACCCCGGGCCCTGATGCCTTGAAGGCATCTGACTGAATACTATGAAAGATAATACAATATCAAATCAACATTAGCCTTCTAACCAGCCTGCAAGGCACTAGTCTCTACAGTCAGCCTGGAAGGCACTAGCCTGTACAATCAGCCTTGAAGGCATCTGACTGAATACTATGAAAGATTATACAATATGAAATCAACATTAGCCGTCTGACCAGCCTGCAAGGCACTAGTCTCTATGGTCAGTCTGGAAGGCACTAGTGCTCTACAATCAGCTTTGAAGGCATCTGAGGCAATACTATTGAAGTTTATTAGCCTTCTAACCAGCCTGCAAGGCACTAGTCTCTACAATCAGCCTTGAAGGCACTAGTGCTCTACAATCAGCTTTGAAGGCATCTGAGGCAATACTATTGAAGTTTATTAGCCTTCTAACCAGCCTGCAAGGCACTAGTCTCTACAATCAGCCTGGAAGGCACTAGTCCCTACAATCAGCCTTGAAGGCATCTGACTGAATATTATCAAAGATTATACAATATGAAATCAACATTAGCCTTCTAACCAGCCTGCAAGGCACTAGTCTCTACAATCAGCCTTGAAGGCAGCTAACGTTACAGCAACTTGCAGTTGAAGTTTTTAAGAAGCTCAACTAAACAGCTTATTGAACAAAATATCACACAAGTAGGCCAATTTTATGTTCCAAACAGAGTTATACTTGAAGTTATATTGTAGAAGTGTTTAGGTTAACAAGTATGACCTGTTTAGCTCAGTTTAGGTCTATCAGTTAACAGTAAGACAAAAAAAGCACTTCTTTGCATTGGTTAACATAATTAAAATAGCTGAAATATCTAACGTTACCTCCGAATCAGTTTCTTTAATGAGAAAAGACGATTGAATGCATTCATTTCTAACAATATTGATGTTCTTAAGCCCGCTACGCTTTGAGGAGATGAAATTGAATTGAATTGGCTGCCTCCTGAGAGGATTGGTTGTACTCTAGCTCGCGATCTGATTGGCTATACTTGGGGGCGGCGTTTATGCAGCCTGACAGGCTGAGCAGCCTGGAAGTCGACGGCTGAAGGCAACTTCATCCTGCAGCATTTTGCACACAGCCGAAGACTTCATCCACTCTAGTGTTTTTTATATCTCTGTGGTTGCAACTCTGAGAATATCTATGGCTTTGGCAGGACCCAAGCCTGGCCCCGTCTCTGCCAGACTAATAATCAACATGGCTTCACCAGTGTGGTCGTTAATCATTTCATATGGTAAATGTTTGGCCTATGAGTGTCTTTTGTTGCTGTAATTGTTATTTACAGCAAATGACCACAAATATTTGTGATAAGACATGAAAAAAATAAATGAACATTTGAAGAGCCAAAACTTTTGTTTGCTGTTATAGATAGGCCAGAGCTACTAAAATATCAGCTTTTCATCTCTGCATCCTAGATTTCTTTTTCTCCTGCATGCACAAACTGCAGATTATATGAAGATTATATTAAATATAAAAAGATGAACTTATCGGTTATCGGTATCGGCCATGAGAAGCAGGAAATTATCGGTTATCGGTATCGGTTGAAATTTTTCATCGTGCATCACTAATTCATATCCAACTGTAGGTCATGAAGAATGGCACAATCATCAAATAAAACATGGCAATAAGGGAAAAAAATGAAATGAATCCCGTTCAAAAGTGTGCATACCCTTATTTCCGGATACTGCGTATTGCCCCCTATCAATAGCATCAATAACAGCGAGCAGTCTTTTGTGATAGTTGTCAATGAGGCCCCCAATTCTCTCAGGTGGTACAGTTGCCCGTTCTTCCTCCTGCAAATTCTTTAGTCGTCTTGCATGAACTGCATGTTTGAGATCTCCCCAAAGCGGCTCGATGATATTGAGGTCAGGAGACTCTGATGGCCACTCCAGAACCTTCACCTCTCTCTTCTGTAACCACTGGAGGGTCAACTTGGCCTCGTGCTTTGGGTCATTGTCATGCAGGAAAGTCCGAGTGCGTCCCATGCGCAGCTTTCCTGCTGGAGAATGCAAACTGTCTGCCAGTATTTTCTGACAGCATGCTGCATTCATCTTGCCATCAGTTCTCATGAGATTCCCTGTGCCTTTAGAGCACAGGGTATTTTATTTACACTGAACAAAAATATAAACGCCCCATGTCAAATTTTTGAGTTTTTATTAACAAAAAACTGGAACCGGGATTCGTCTGTGAATTGCCCTCTTCTCCAGCGTGCCAAAGGCCATCGAACGTGTGCGTTTGCCCATGCGAGTCGGTTCTGACACCGGAGAGCGGTGAGATCCAGACCACGGTGAGGACGCCGAGCGTGCAAGTTGGCTTCTCGCAGGCGGTTATGGACTGTCTGTGGTGTGATGCGTCTGTTGTGCAGACCAACGGTCTCATCCGCTGTGCGTGTCGCTGATCTGAGCCGATCCCGCAGGTGGACGAGCTGGATGCAGCGATCTTGTGCTGGCGTGGTCACACGTGGCTGACGTGGATGAGGTCGATTTGCAGTACTGCCCGTCTGTCAAAAACGAACTCTCAAACGGCCCATCGTCCGATAGTTAACATTCAGCTGCACAGCGACCGCTCTGGTGGACATCCCTGCATCCAGCATGCCAATGGCACGCTCCCGCATGACCTGAGACATCTGAGGCATGATGACTTTTGACAAAATTTGACATTTTGCAGTGGCCTTTTATTGTCCCCAGTATAAGGAGTGTCTGGGTACTGCTCATTCTGTCTGATCACCGTCTGGAAATGCCACCCATGTACTGAGTGAAATCACTGCATCACTGAGCAAATGCTCACTGACAGAGAGACGGATTAAAAAATGGTACACAAATCAAGAGAAATATCCCTATTGTACAAGTAAAAGTCAGCATATGCTCACTTAGAGTTGTTAACTCCATGTGGCATCAATATTTGACATGGGGCGTTTATATTTTTGTTCAGTGTATTTCCTATCTCATCTTTAAAAAGTTGAACTACCTTGTTAAGAGGGTCTTCAGACAGTTCTTTTCCGCTCCCCATGGCTCAGTGTCTGGCCAGATTAGTGCATCCTCTCGGGAGCTGACAAACTCAATGGCTATACAGACACTAGATACAATTTTAAAATCCGCAGGTGTGGAGCCCTTAATAGCCATTTAAACCTGAGTGTGTCACCTTGTGTCTGTATAACAAGGTCAAACGTTCAAGGGTATGTAAACTGATGATCAGGGCCATTTGGGTGATTTCAGTTTTCATTATAATTTAGAAAGGAGCCAAACACCTATGTGATGATAAATTACTTCACATGATCATTAATTTTAAATAAAAGACAAGTTTTTTGCATGATGAGTCAGATTTTCAAAATAAATGGCAATATTTCACAAATTCAGCCAAGGTATGAGCAGAACTGTATTATCCCTCCAGCGTGACCTGGGTCTGCCTCGGGGCTCCTCCCAGTTGGACATGCCCAGAAAACCTCTAAAGGGAGGCGTCCAGGAGGCATCGGAACCAGAACCACCTCAACTGACTCCTCGCGACGCGGAGGAGCAGCGGTTCTACTCTGAGCCGCTCCCGGATGTCTGAGCTCCTCACCCTATCCCTAAGGGTCAGCCCAGCCACCCCGCAGTTATCGCTCATTTCGGCCGCTTGAATTCGCCATCTTGTCTTTTCGGTTGCTAGCCAGAGCTCATGACCATAGGTGAGGGTTGGGACATTGTTCGACCAGTAAATCGAGAGCTTCGCTTTTAAGCTCAGTTCCTTCTTCACCGTGACGGACCGATACATCGCCCGCTTCACTGCAGATGCTGCACTATCCCCCCCGTCGATCTCCCGCTCCATCCTACCCTCACTCGTGAACATGACCCCTAGATACATAAACTTGCGTCTGAGGGGCTCAGGCCAGGGTTTTACTGCAAAGCGCATGGTGACAAATATTTGAGAAATGCACTATATAAATAAAACTTGAATTAGTCACAATTCTTCGATAGAAATTTTGTTTGGAATAACAGCCAGCATACACTTGAGTACATGCACATTACAAGTCTCATTATTTAATTCAGATTTTTTCTTCGATCAAATCTTCACCCATCTTGATGGTTCTCACTAAACGTTATGTGAACGCATCCGTATTCTGAAACGGCAAGCATGGGCACATTGACATTTTGCAGAAGTCATCAGTGTCATCGGCAACAAAAAATGTCATATTTGTGAGAGCACTTGTAGTATTCAAACCAAGAAAATGGACGCGCTTGTAGCAAATGTGTGGATGGGATTTTGCACAGGAGGTACACAAACAGTTTGTCAGCTGTACGTGGTGAGGTCGAGAAGGGGAATGAAGCTAGACGGTCAACTTTTGCAGTTTTAACAGCGCTCAGTGCAAGTGTACTGGCAAAAAGCCTCATTGATTCCGTTCTGACCGTTCTCATTCATGCCGCACGGCACATCAGATTTCTGTCCAATCCAGGACCACATTTGAAAGTGAATCAATTCTGATTTGATGATCGGCTTTACAGATCAAATTTCTGTGCTTATACAGCCGTGAAAACATCAGATACCGATTTTTAATACGTTAAAAAAATCAGATTTGAGTCACCTCAGTTTGGCCTACGTTCACATTACCAGGCTGAAGTGACTGAAATCCGATTTTTTTTGCTTGAAAAACATAATTGAGAAAGTTTAGAAGATGATGCAATTCCATATAACAACTAAGAAAAAATTCAAACCTCATGCTGTCTCTTGAATCCAAAGAAATATTTCCTGCAACAGTTAAAACTAGAGCTATGAAATCGAAGCATGTGATGTCCGTATTTGAAAGGCCATTTGGAAGGATAGGTGCAGCTTTATACGCAACTAGAATTTTTATAAGTTTGGCTATATACAAGTAGGTAAAAATGTTTTTACCAGAATCTATGAACCAAGATAATTCACAAAAGCCCTGTTGTTCCGGCCCTTTAATCTTTCCTTATCGGATTATACCATTTCTTTCTACAAAGATAATCTTTTGGAAAACAATGAAAAGTAAGATCAGCGTGCAATCTAGAATCCCCGTTATACAGCGGGACACAACAGTGAGACGCTGATCTGGACGCAGCCGTTATCTTTGTTTTGCTTGTCAAGCCTCGATTTGGCATTGGAATGTGTGGTATGCGTGGAATTTAAGAGTTCCCTATGGGCAGCTCGACCAAACAGGAAGTGGGAACAGACCAGCAGGGGTCACCACTGAGGGACGAGACATGGACATTACGGCAATCCCTCTGCCCATCCCTACAAAACTATGGTCAATTACGAGCAGTGGCGGCACCAAAATCAGAAACTGGGGGGGCACAGAACATCCCTTTATAACAAAAATTAGTCCTGGCTAGCTCTCAATCATTCCCCTTTATTGACACATTTTCCAATAACAGTAATACTCCAGTGGCAGTTGAAGATACCGCTTCTCTCCTAATGCGATCTAACAGCGAGAAAATAATGGGCTACATTCAGTACAGAAAAATAATTTACTTAAATACAGCCTTCGCTTTACGAAAGAAAAACTGAAATAAAAGACCATTTGAAACGCCTTCTTCCAATTTCGAATAACGCTGATTTAAATGCACCAAAGTGCGTATCCAAATGAATGATTGTCGTCTTACTTTACTGGGGAGAACTAGCAATGCCTGATGGTGTGGAGTGCTTTCAGACTGAATGAATTGTTAATTTGGAAAATGATTGAGACCAACTCAGGACTAATGATCGTTTTAAAGGGATGATCTGTGCCCCCTCGACTTCCAGTTCTGGCGCTGCCACTGATTACGAGTCGCTCTTTTGGAGCTTTCAGCACTGACAAAGTACGGATGATACCTGACTTATGCTCAAAAAGGCAATCATTTCAAGTGATTTATGTTCTCAAACAATTTCAAATTAATAAACCATTCAGTTTGTCAACTACAGCCATTTAATAAAAATGAAAGACCACAAACCCTCATTTTTGGCATCGACATATGCAGTGTTAGAGGACACGGATAACCGTGTTCCCAACCGACATGCCGGATACTGCATGATGAGTCAGCTGTCATAACATCCATGAATTACATCGCTCAAATGATCGATGATCCGCTCAAGTTCTCTCTCCTGCAGGTGAACATTAGCCAACAGTCACTGACTTAAACGCATGCCCAACATAAGATTTGTGACCTTTGACCCCTTACCTCTTGGAGACTCTGTACTGGGCGGTGGTGAGCTCTCCGGTTAGGGGGTCATGCACAGTGGCGCGCCTTAGCTAGCTCCCAGGACATCAAAACCCACAGAAAAAGAGACAGACAAAGAAAGACAAAAAAACACACAGAGAGAAAGGAAGACAGACAGAGAGGAAGAGAGAGCTGGTCACAATCTTTGATGGAAAAACCAGCGCTCATCAGGGAGTTACCATGGAGACGGATTTTCAGACCGTCACACCCATCACACCACAGGCCCCTGAAATAGCCTCTGAATATTTCCACATGCGACATAACCACCATAAGGAAACACTACTGGACCAGCTCCACCGAAACCACAGGGAGCCAATCAGGCTGCCCCGTCACACCAAGGACAAAAACCACCGCGCAGTATTTCAGGAAATTCCACACCCACAGGGAGAATCTAACCCCACCCTATTTTAACAAAGTACCACTGCTCCTCAACAAGACCTTCATAAGCCGCTAGTCACCACAGTGCCTATGACCACCACTTCCCTTCCCAGTGCATTCAAAAGCCTTCCAACCCTCCGGAAATCGCAACTTTCTAGAACCTTCCATTGTTCCAGAACTCTCCCATGGATAATCACAGGTGCCACTCAGAGGAGAGTCTAGTGACGTTTGTTCTGCCGTTTACTGGAGAGCGCCGTCCCGTGCCCTGAGAGGGAGAAGGTGGGGGAGGGGTGTTCGGGGTAAGTTGGAAGGGTGTGAGGGGTAAGTGGGAGGGGTGTTAGGGGTAAGTGGGAGGGGTAAAGCCCACACAGATCAGCCCCCCCTCACAGCACCGGCGGGTCTGACTGATGCGATACCTCTTACCTCTTACTGATGCGATAATGCGCCGTCTCCAGGATGCCGGTGATTGGGTTGGAGATGGTGGCTCTGCGAAGCTGTGGAGCCAACCGGCCGAGAGGCGGGGTTACAGAGCAGCTGCTCATGCTTATATACCCCTGCTCACGCCAATATACCCCTGCTCACGCTAATATACCCCTGCTCACGCTAATGTACCCATGCTCATGCTAATATACACCTGCTCACGCCAATATATACCTGCTCATGCTTATATACCCCTTCTCACCCTAATGTACCCCTGCTCACGCTAATATACACCTGCTCACGCCAATATACCCCTGCTCACGCTAATATACCCCTGCTCACGCTAATATACACCTGCTCACGCCAATATACCCCTGCTCACGCTAATATACCCCTGCTCACGCTAATATACACCTGCTCACGCCAATATACCCCTGCTCACGCTAATATACACCTGCTTACGCTAATGTACCCCTGCTCACGCCAATATAGCCCTGCTCACGCTAACATACCCCTGCTCACGCTAATATACCCCTGCTCACGCCAATATACACCTGCTCACGCCTAATATACCCCTGCTCATGCTAATATACACCTGCTCACGCTAATGTACCCCTGCTCACGCCAATATAGCCCTGCTCACGCTAATATACCCCTGCTCACGCTAATATACCCCTGCTCATGCCAATATACCCCTGCTCACGCTAATATACCCCTGCTCAAGCCAATATAAAGCTGCTCATGCTAATATACCCCTGCTCATACTAATATACCCCTGCTCACGCTAATATACACCTGCTCACGCTAATATACCCCTGCTCACGCTAATATACACCTGCTCACGCTAATATACCCCTGCTCACCCTAATATACCCCTGCTCACGCTAATATACACCTGCTCACGCTAATGTACCCCTGCTCACGCTAATATACACCTGCTCACGCTAATATACCCCTGCTCACGCTAATATACCCCTGCTCATGCCAATATACAGCTGCTCATTCTAATATACTCCTGCTCATGCAAATACACCTGCTCATGCTAATATATCCCTGCTCATGCTAATATACACCTGCTCATGCTAATATACACCTGCTCACGCTTATATACCCCTGCTCATGCTAATATACCCCTGCTCATGCTAATATACACCTGCTCATGCTTATATACCCCTGCTCATGCTAATATACCCCTGCTCATGCTAATATACACCTGCTCATGCTTATATACCCCTGCTCATGCTTATATACCCCTGCTCATGCTTATATACCCCTGCTCATGCTAATATACACCTGCTCACGCTTATATACCCCTGCTCATGCTAATATACCCCTGCTCATGCTAATATACACCTGCTCACGCTAATATACCCCTGCTCATGTTAATACACCTGCTCATGCTAATATACACCTGCTCACGCTAATATACCCCTGCTCATGCTAATATACCCCTGCTCATGCTAATATACACCTGCTCACGCTAATATACACCTGCTCACGCTAATATACACCTGCTCATGCTAATATACCCCTGCTCATTCTAATATACCCCTGCTCATGCAAATACACCTGCTCATGCTAATATATCCCTGCTCATGCTAATATACACCTGCTCATGCTAACATACACCTGCTCATGCTAATATACACCTGCTCACGCTTATATACCCCTGCTCATGCTAATATACACCTGCTCATGCTTATATACCCCTGCTCATGCTAATACACCTGCTCATGCTAAAATACACCTGCTCACGCTTATACACCCCTGCTCATGCTAATACACCTGCTCATGCTAATATACACCTGCTCACGCTTATATACCCCTGCTCATGCTAATACACCTGCTCATGCTAATGTACCCCTGCTCACGCTAATACCCCCGTCACAACGGTTTGGCAGTGCCACTGCGGATTTTTGTCAAAATCGCCATCACCGTAGTGACACTGCCAGTAGTGTTTTCATAGTTTTCCCTTACCCGTCAAACATGAGTTTTTCTTCGCGGTGCTACTGGGGACCAAGGGCGGAACCATGGCGGGGTCACTGAGGACATGGCGATCCCATTGAGTTGCCACTACGGTTTGATGGCGGTGCCACGGCGATTATTGGCGGCAGTACTGCGGTGTTGGCGGCAGCGTTGAGGGGCCAGTGAGGTGCTACTGCGGGGATGGCGGTGTTACTGAGGTGCTACGGCGGTGGTGCTGCGGCAGCAGGGCGGCTCCGTGTCGGCTATAAATGGGAGATTGTTTTCGTTCGAAATTCATTGTAATATTTTGTCTGCTGATGATTTATTCCTATAGTGATGCCACCGTAACCGCCACGGGATCGCTGTAGGGTCGCCAGTCTGCTTTTTTTGGCAATTGCGCGGCAGCTGTACTGCGGAGGCACGACGGTGATGGAGGTGCTACTGAGGTCCTTGAACGGTTCCATGGCGGTCATGGCGGTGCCACGGCGATCCCAGTGCGGATTGGCCCAACCTGCGGTGGCACTGCGGAAGTTTTGAACATGTTCAAAGTTTCCTCAGTGCCACTGTGGAGGTCTGCGGTTTTGACAGTTTTCTGCGGTGCTACGACGATCAATTGCGGAACTACTGAGGAACCATGGAGATCATGGCGGTGCCACTGCGGTTTATGCCGTAAAAGCACCGCAGTAGCACCGCTAATCCGGTGTGACGGGGGTTAATACACCCCTGCTCATGCTTATATACCCCTGCTCATGCTAATATACCCCTGCTCATGCTAATATACCCCTGCTCATGCTAATATACACCTGCTCATGCTTATATACCCCTGCTCATGCTAATATACACCTGCTCATGCTAATATACACCTGCTCATGCTTATACACCCCTGCTCATGCTTATATACCCCTGCTCATGCTAATACATCTGCTCATGCTAATATACACCTGCTCATGCTAATATACCCCTGCTCATGCTAATATACCCCTGCTCATGCTAATATACACCTGCTCATGCCAATATACCCCTGCTCATGCTTACAAACACCTGCTCATGCTTCTATACTCCTGCTCATGCTAATATACACCTGCTCATGCTTATATACCCCTGCTCATGCTAATATACCTGCTCATGCTTATACACCCCTGCTCATGCTTATATACCCCTGCTCATGCTAATATACACCTGCTCATGCTAATATACCCCTGCTCATGCTTATATACCCCTGCTCATGCTAATATACACCTGCTCATGCTAACATACACCTGCTCATGCTAATATACACCTGCTCATGCTAATATTACCCTGCTCATGCTAATATACCCCTGCTCATGCTAATACATCTGCTCATGCTAATATACACCTGCTCATGCTAATATACACCTGCTCATCTGCTCATGCTAATATATACCTGCTCATGCTAATATACCCCTGCTCATGCTAATATACCCCTGCTCATGCTTATATACCCCTGCTCATGCTAATATACCCTGCTCATGCTTATATGCTCATGCACACACCCTGCTCATGCTTATATACACCTGCTCATGCTTATATACCCCTGCTCATGCTTATATACCCCTGCTCATGCTAATATACACCTGCTCATGCTAATATACACCTGCTCATGCTAATATACACCTGCTCATGCTAATATACACCTGCTCATGCTAATATACCCCTGCTCATGCTAATATACCCTGCTCATGCTTATACACCCCTGCTCATGCTAATATACCCCTGCTCATGCTAATATGCACCTGCTCATGCTAATATACACCTGCTCATGCTTATATACCCCTGCTCATGCTAATATACACCTGCTCATGCTAACATACACCTGCTCATGCTAATATACACCTGCTCATGCTTATATACCCCTGCTCATGCTATATACCCCTGCTCATGCTATATACCCCTGCTCATGCTAATACATCTGCTCATGCTAATATACACCTGCTCATGCTAATATACCCCTGCTCATGCTTATATACCCCTGCTCATGCTAATACATCTGCTCATGCTAATATACACCTGCTCATGCTAATATACCCCTGCTCATGCTAATATATATACCCCTGCTCATGCTAATATACACCTGCTCATGCTTATATACCCCTGCTCATGCTAATATACACCTGCTCATGCTAATATACCCCTGCTCATGCTTATATACCCCTGCTCATGCTAATATACACCTGCTCATGCTAATATACACCTGCTCATGCTAATATACCCCTGCTCATGCTTACAAACACCTGCTCATGCTTATATACACCTGCTCATGCTTATATACCCCTGCTCATGCTAATATACACCTGCTCACGCTTATACACCCCTGCTCATGCTTATATACCCCTGCTCATGCTAATATGCCCCTGCTCATGCTAATATGCTCATGCTAATATACCCCTGCTCATGCTTACAAACACCTGCTCATGCTAATATACATCTGCTCACGCTTACAAACACCTGCTCATGCTATTATACACCTGCTCATGCTAATATACCCCTGCTCATGCTTACAAACACCTGCTCATGCTAATATACACCTGCTCATGCTTATATACCCCTGCTCATGCTAATATACACCTGCTCATGCTTACAAACACCTGCTCATGCTAATATACACCTGCTCACGCTACCACTCACCTGCTGTGTACATGTGTACACACTGGCTTCTGGTTACATACACCTGCTGTATAGCTGCGCACACACCTGCTGTGCACCTGTGTGGACCTGTACAGACAGCTGTATACCAACACACCTGTACTAATGCACTGTATATCTGAGTAAACACCTGCTATATCTCACTTACAATACAGCTATAGTAACCCATTTACATTTTTAATTTAATTCATTTAAAAACCCTCACTGAATATGATGGACATTTTTTCAGTTCATAAATTGCGCTGATAAATCTACCCTTCTGTGCCTCCATGCTGCTTTATAACATGTCTTACAATCCCCACACAGCCATAACCCAGTCCAGGTACCACAGAAATTCAGCCTGATCTCAAGCCCCACCATCTCCCGACGCCGGTGATGGGAGTACAGGCCACTGTATTTGTGAAATTGCAGGATCAGCTCTAGATACGGGTGAATGTGAAGGAGCATTAAGGCACAAAACTGTCCGAGCCATGAGAACCGCACAGCACCAATCCCACCATGATGCTCGTCACTGATAATTAATCCAGCACAGACTCTGGAGTGTCGGTGGCCCCAGTAACGGCTCGGCTCCGCACAGCAATGCAGCCCCCCTCAGAGGGCCCCCAATCTCTGAATCGCACCCCAAACAATGTGCCATCCTACCAGACGGGAGCGTGATTAGCATCTATAAATTTAAGAGGGAACCAAGGGCAATTATTCCTCAGAACTTTAAAAAAATGTTAATTTATAATAATTTTGGCCATTTTCCAAGCACGTCCTAATTAAAACTGCAAGGAGTTGAAGTCAAATGGAGTGTTACACTGGTAGAGTTGTTTGTATTTGTACACACAGTGTGTTACACTGGTAGAGTTGTTTGTATTCGTACACACTGAGTGTTACACTGGTAGAGTTGTTTGTATTCTCACACACAGTGTGTTACACTGGTAGAGTTGTTTGTATTCATACACACAGTGTGTTACACTGGTAGAGTTGTCTGTATTCGTACACACTGAGTGTTACACTGGTAGAGTTGTTGACCGCAGTAATTTCATTGGCGCACACAGCCTCTCCTTCACTAATAAAAGGCAGTCAGTCAAGTGAAACACAAAATGGCGCCTTTTCATGGCAAATTATCCAACTGAATGAACGCTAAAGCTCAAACAGCTATTGCTCTGAGGGAGTTTACGTTATGGCAAATTTAAAGCTGGCTTGTATTGCGCAAATAGACTACAGGATGAAAGAGTAGTACAGCTCTTACTGATAGCCAAAGCACTATTAAGATAGATGAGACCAAGTGTCCATCAGTACAGACGCCCCGCCCTAATAAAAATACCGGAGGGAAAAACAGAAGAGGGCTGGTCCCTCCCGCAGGTGCTTTAGCACAAACCGCAAACCTGCCAGCGATTCCTGACCCAGAGCCAGCTGAGGTGATGTGTCCAATTCCCACTGCGCTATCGCCCCTGACCGCAGAGGGTATATCGGCGAAAGCCCCCCAGCGAAATGTCCCAAAAGATGTGTCCCAGAAAATTAATCAGTTAATCTATTATTATTATTAATAACAGAATGCCAAACATCAATCCTGCTTTTCAACTTGTTAAGATCTAAAAACATATAAAATGTGAAAAGGATCTCTAATATAGTTTTTGAGTTATCACATTAACACGAAGGATCAGCGTTTTATCAACCTTTTAACTATTATATCGGCAAAACGATGCTTCTTAAATATTATGGAATGATCGTTTCGCCGATATAATAGTTAAAAGGTTTATAAAACGGTAACCGTAAATGAATAACCATGAAAAATTAAAATACTGCTGAGCCACATGCCTTGACCATTCGCAAGCTCAACAAAAAATAACGCTTAAAGCTAACGAAAAGCTCATTTCACTGATCGCCATCGGCAGACGTCAACTTTGATGACGCAGAAGCAAATAATCTGCCGAAATCTTCTCCACCCTCCCTCGTTCTCTCCTGACTTACACTCCATCCTGTAACGTCCTGGAGGACTGAGGCGACAGGAGGAGGCAGGAGTGGAGGAGAGGAGGTAGGAAATAAAAGGTATTGGGCCACACCTCATGCACTAATTCCAATCACTTATCCTGCTTCCTCACATCCTTTCCTCGTGTCCTCTCTCACTTCCTTAGCTACCCCCAATAGCGGACGCAAGGAGAGGAGGAAAGGAAGGAGAGAGCATGCATTAGGATGCGTAACACTCCATGTTCCTCCTGGCTTCAGAATGACAGGTAAACTGCACAAGAGTCTCTGTACGTGACTCCGGGAGGAAGAATCCGGTAAAATACGGGTAGAGTCACTGAACGCAGCAGCACCTGAGCAGCAGAGGGTCGGCCAATCTCTCTCAACACCAGGAGCAGCAGAACCCCGACACATCGGCGCAGGAAACACAGAACCAGCGATCATCCCTCCCCAACCCCCGGGACGCCGACTCACCCTGGGCTTGGCCAGCCGTTTCACCATCTCAATCTCCTCGTCGGAAATGGCGTTGAGGTAGCGCACGATGTAGGGCCGATCCCACTCGTCCTCCTGCATCATGGGGCCCAGCAGGAAGTAGGGATTGTTGTTGTGATGGTAACGACAGAAGAGTCGGCTCTTTCTGCGCTCGGTCTGTGATCACGAGAGAGATATTTACATTACGCACTCGCTCACTCACTCTATCCACCCGCACATACTCCCCACACACTCCGCACAGCAGACTTCCGCAGTGTCACCACACACTGCAGTGAACATACATGAGCACTGCGGACCTGCTGGGAGCCTGAAATAAAGTCCAATGGCAGCCAGGGACTCCTGCGCTCTGAGCGACACTGACTGTCCATCAGACTCTACAGTCCGTCTGCATGGGAAATGTGAGGACAAATATCCAGCTGTGCATGTGTGTGTGTGCGTGTGTGTCGCGCACATGTGCAAGAGTGTGTGTTTGTGTGTGTGTGTGTGCGCAAGAGTGTGTGCGTGCGTGCGTGCGTGTGTGCGCAAGAGTGCGTCTGTGCGTGCGTGCGTGCGTGTTCCTCACCATTTTGACTCCTTCTCCTCGACAGAGCTGCTCGTACTTCTTCCTCTCTGGGACAGGATCCACGATCTGCTTCCTGTCTGCCTTCATCTTCTCTCCTTCCTGCGCTGCAGCTTCCTGTCTCTGTTTGTCCAGCTGCAGCTGGAAGTAATCCACATTACCCTGAGCGCGCTGGTGCCCCGGGTCTGCACACAGAGCGCAAGAGTCAACGCAATTCACACACAAAAAGCACCAGCCATAAGATCCCAGCAGGCAAACACTTCATCATCCAATAGTAATCCATCTCACACTCAAGTCCCACCCCATCACCAGGAAACAGCAAATCATGATGCATCCATTACTTAAATCAAGGAAGCAAATAAACCTTCAGACAAACAGACAGACAGACAGATGGAGAGAGTAGTTGCCACTGAAAATTAACAAGTCTATCAGGAACACAGCAAAAAATTAAAAATAATCCATCCTACCAAGTTTGTACTTTAGACCTACATTTGGACATAAAACTTTTTTTGTTTCTCAGTGAGACACGTTCTGCCATCATGGTGAGATAATCTGGCCAATTTCCAGATGAGCCAATAGAATAAGAAATCTTGAAAAGACTCGCCGAGACGGACACTTTATGCAGTAAATCCGGGCGACTCACCCAGCAGCAGCAGGTGTTTGGTGTACTCCAGGGCCTTCTGTATCGCCCCCTGCTGGTACAGGGCATAGCTCAGGTAGTCCAGAACAAGGACTTTATCAATGTAAGATTCTTCACCCTGTTCTAGCTGTCGCAGTGCTTGGGACATCCACAGCTCAGTGTGGTAATAATCCGAATCCGTGTAGGCAACCTTTCCCAGCTCAAAACAGTCCTCTACCGTCATGGGGTTCTTGTATCGGACACCTGCTCAAAGGACAGCAACACACACACACACACACACACACACACACAGCAGAGACAGTCAGTCCCTGTATCAATCCAGTCTCCATGGTGACAGTGGTTCAGGGAGTGTCAGCGTGTATTCAGTTTCCGTCTTGAGAGCGTACCCCGTGTCGGGAGGGGTGTATGTACATGCGTCCGTGTATTTAACCCTTATCAGGGACGGTCCCAGAACATATGGTGCTTAGCTGATGGGGTGTGTGTGTGTGTGTGTGTGTGTGTGTGTGTGTGTGTGTGTGTGTGTGTGCGTGCGTGCCAATGTGTGTTTTCTTTGCCAGGTATGTCCCCAGTGGCAATGGTGTTATAGTGGCGCAATGTGTACTATAACACCATTTCCACTGGGGACCTACCTGGCAAAGAAAACACAATGGTACAGGAATACACTGAGAAAACTACACTGACACCATCGTTACCTGAGCATCCAGGCACAGTCGGTCTGGTGTACTCATGGCTAGCTAATGGAAGGCTCGGAGATCTCATAAAGGCCCAGTTCAGTCACTAAATCTGGAGCCTGTCGAGAGCCGGCCTTTTCAGCCAATCACCTGCACCATAGAGTTTTCACAAGAGAAGGGGCGCGGCCCCGGGGCAGGAGTTATAAACAAGGCCGGTTCCTACAGCTGTTACGCAGAATTAGCTGGTTTGCCACCAACTTTCAAACAATCAAGAAACTGAACGTTGCAAACCTAAGGACCCAATTTCTTCAAACCTTATTTTTTTATTTTTAAGTGGTCACAACTTCATTTAGTTTAGTAAGGTAAAACATGTCATTGTTCACCAAGAAAACCACCAAAATACGGAAAAGACTAAACTCAAAACTGGGAAGCAAGTTGTTAAAAAGAAGCATGACGAGATTTTTTTTCAGTCACTCACAACATATTTAGGATGCTTCTTGCATCTCCCCTATGCGCTTCTGAGAAAACATTTATGACCTCCTCTGTACGTCACATACTTCTGTTTGTATATCTAGTTGTTAAACAAAAATCCACCAACTCTTTTTTTTTTATCAGTAGAGAACTGAAACTCAAGCAGGCATTCTCAATCCAGAGTTACAGGCCAAAAACAAAATTATTTGCCAACCTATAGCACTGCAATAAATTAATTAGTGAAATCACCAGCTCAGTTCCTGGGTGGAAAAAACACTGCGAAACACTCTTTTCCTTTGGTCGAAGGTGAAAGAGCTCAGCAGTGTCCGTGTACATGTGTGTCCCAGTGTGTGTACGTGTGTGTCCCAGAGTGTGTACGTGTGTGTCCCAGTGTGTGTACGTGTGTGTCCCAGTGTGTGCACGTGTGTCCCAGTGTGTGCACGTGTGTGTCCCAGTGTGTGTACGTGTGTGTCCCAGTGTGTGCACGTGTCTGTCCCAGTGTGTGTACGTGTGTGTCCCAGTGTGTGTACGTGTGTGTCCCAGTGTGTGCACGTGTGTGTCCCAGTGTGTGCACGTGTGTGTCCCAGTGTGCATACATGTGTGTCCCAGTGTGTATACGTGTGTGTCCCAGTGTGTGCACGTGTGTGTCCCGGTGTGTGTACATGTGTGTCCCAGTGTGTGTACATGTGTTTCCCTCACCAGGCAGGTTCCCAGTAGAGATGGTGTTGGAGTCCAGTCTGTAAGTGTCCTGCAGTCTCAGCAGGGCTTTCGCTGCTCCAATCTGGTCCTCATCGCCGGGGAAGTACTGCCTCTGGACGGTCAGGTTGGAGATGAATCCTGAGGGATACATGGTGTACGGCGACACAAGATCTCAAACATCACGAGTCTATATCAGTGATCTCCAGCCCTGTTCCAGAAGAACCACCATCCTGAGGGTTTTCTCTAAAATCTCTTGAATCAGCTGAGCCAAATTTGGGTTGGAGAAGAAATCTACAGGATGGTGTCTCTCCAGGAATAGGGCTGGAGACTCGTGGTCCTCATGAGCCACGAACATTAACAGTCATAATTAAAATGACCGATCCTTCCTCTCCTCGAAGGCGAGTCTGCGATGATCTCACCATTGGAGGTGTCCTTCAGCACCAGGCTCTCCACGTTGCCCCACTCCGTGTTCAGCCTCTTCATCAGTTTGAAGGCATTGACCGGGTGGCCCAAGAAGCCCTCGGGGTCCTGTGTAGCTGTGGCCGTCAGCGAGTCCAGCATCTCCGCCCACCTGAGGGACGGAGGGACAGCAGGACTGTTAGAAACAGCTTTGAGAGGTCCAGGAAGCGAGCAGTGCGATATTCTCGCGGGCCCTGGGGGGCACGATGGCGCAGTATTAGCCCTGTCCCTTTGCAAACAGGAGGTTCTGGGTTTGAGTCCCAATCGACCAGGAGTTTGCATGTTCTCCCCGTGCACCCTCCAGGTAGTCTGGGTTCCCACACCCCGACAAGCACGCACTATAGGAACACTCCTTCTCCAAACCTCATTTCATGACGAGGACGAGTCAAATGCAGGGGACAATTTACCACATGGTGATTACATCTCTTCTGTGTCCACATCGGCACACTTGGCTTCTATGGATACAAAGTGTGCATCTGAATGACCTTTGACAGGCCAACTCCTCCTCTCCGCTTTACCACCGTTTCACGAGAAAACGTCACACAGGTCGAGGGAAAATTAAGTTGCATTTGGTTCTGCAGGAACTTTCCCCACAAATTAGGATCCTTTGGGACTCCATGCATCTCCACCGCAGGGAACAGGGTCTACGTTACGTTCCGGGGGAGTTTTTTAACCCCCCACAATGTCCCTGCTTGGTAAAAGTGCAGGAATATTTGGGATGGAGCTTGCAGTGCTGAACGACTCTCTGATTGGCTGAATACTTGCCGCATTTTTAACCTTTAGAGCACAAAAAGCAGCTATTGTTGCTCAATGACGTAAGATATCAAAATCAAAGCCATTAAAAACCTCTCATGTGGCGACGCATGATATCACCACATGATAGGTTTTCAACAGCACAAGATAATTAGATTTATATTAAAAAAAAAAATTTCAGTGCTCTAAGGGTTAATGTGACTGCCATTTTTAAAACCCTGTCGTCGCAAAACTAGCTCGTCTCTTCTTTTTGTTCATTGTGTTTCGACTGATCAGCACGGAGCGTCAGAAAAAATCAAACGACAGACGGATCGATGGTGAAGCCCAGGATTTACTGAGCTTTTATGGCGAGGATGATGCAAAAAAAGACGTGTAGAAGAGCCGTAACTTTTTATTATGTCAGCAACCTAATTTGCTTGATCTTTGCTGGTCTTTAGACTGCTGAGCAAACGCAGACAACAATGGGCTGAAGAAACCTTTTAGCTCCTTGAAAAGTGGTCCTTGGGACCTAAATTTCTGAGCATTTTTGTGTGGAAACACCACTTTACAGCAAGATTTTGAGGGCACCTTGGGACACATTTGATAAAAATAAGATGCCCTTTCCCTAAGTGCCATGAGCTTGACGGGGATTGATGATGACGTCACATGACTGTTCCAACAGGAAAACCACAACTGATGACATCAACTATTGTAACCAGCGTCAAAGGGTTGGGGTGACTTTTAGATCATCTTCTTGTCTAAAGGTTGGTCCTGCGTTTCCTTGCTGGAAGGAAGCAGGAAAGGAGCCAGTTGCCGCCTTTGCTTCAAGAAATTGACATTTCTGTCATCCTTATCACGGCTGCCAGCCAAACTATTCCCAGGTTTGGCTCTAAAGGGAGGTTCTCTGCTCTACAGAGAATTCAGATGCACCCAAGTTGAGTGCTTGATAATAGCAGGTAAATGTTCGGATTCAAATATGTTCCAGCTTTTTGGTCTCCTATCAGCCAGGCAAATGCACAAATTAACATGGCCAATCAGAAGCCTCGTGGTCAGGAAGCAGTGAGGGTGGAGCACAGCAGCTGATTGGATGGCCAGCGTTCAGGATCTGAGGGGACGTCTGTGATCACTGGAGTCGAGCCCCGGCATCACGGTGACACGAACAAGGCTCTCACCTTTTCACCTGCTCCAGCTTGCTCTCCTCGGCCAGGATGTAGTCCTTCAGGGAGGCGACCAAGTCCTTCTCTGTGTACAGCAGGTCAGTCATCTGACCTGTAACACACACACACACACACACACACACACAAACACAACATTTGTGTCGTGATGTTACCTGGAGATAATCCAGAGACTGTATCCTCACTCGTACAGAAGTAATCAGTGTGTGATTAGTAGTTAAGCCAGGCTTCCTGGTTCCTGTTCCTCTGAGGTCATCAAATTTAATGAAGCACTAAAGTCCTGAGAAGAGCCTCCTCTGCAGTCGCTGGTGATGCCAGTTACATCATCACATGGCGCTTCGCATTAACTCAAATTCACCCCTGAACAGGTCAGTGTCCCAGTGTGGATTAAAATGCGCTTTCTGGCGGATTATTTTATGTTTTTATTTAAATAATGGCTACAATAATGAAAATGGGGGTTATAATTACAAGCTTGGTAATGCCAAGAACTACACAGCAGGAGGAATTTTTTTTCTTTGTAGAACAGAGATTGAGAGGCCAATACATAGACTGTATAAAAAGATGGATGCAGCACCCGGGTCTGAAAACTGAGGCCAATGCGGAAATCTCTTCAAATTAGATTCTGTTTAATGGCCAGCAGATGGCGATGCCGGTGGTTGCAGAAAGAAGTTCACTGCTACAGAAGTCTATGAGAAAATGACCCTACTTTCCCATCGGATTTATTATTTCAATAATGATTTTCCACATTACTTTATGGTATCTATCGCAAGTTTCAAGTCTCCTTCGATATATCATGATGTTCATTTTTGTAAATTATGGTCCGAAATACACTAGAATAAAAGATAAAGCCAGATATGCTTTAGGGGCGTGGCTATCCTCTGGTCCTTGTCTGCTACGGTAAGATCCACCAGTGGATCCACCCCTCGCTTCTCCCCGGATATTCAGTTCACGCTCTCGTCCAATAGGAATCACATCCAGTTTCAAAATGGCAAAATGGCTCAATTCAAATTGCCAAAATCGAGGCTTCCGCAATGGTATGCTAAAACCAATGGGTGACGTCACGGTTGCCTCATCCATCTTTTAATACAGTCTTTGGTCCAATACAGAGAGCAAGGCTTAGTGTGCGCTGTGACTTCAGCACGGAGGCGCACCCCCAATAGGAGAACCCAGCTCACTGCAGAGCCCCAGGGAGGAGTCGAAGCCGAGCTGAGATCTGCTGCCCAATGTTACCGCTGCCTAAAGTTTCAGTTCACCTGCTAATGTGACTGGGGCAATAGTGGCACTCCGAACCCACGGTCCAGACTATCCGCTCTGCATGAAAGAACAGTAAGCCGAGCTGTCAGGAGGCGCATCTCGTGAGGACTGTTGGTGTTTGAATGGCCCTCTACTGAAGCAATAACAGAGCTACAGAGCTCTGGACGTCACGTGACTCCTTTTGTTTATGCCCGAGCAAAAATGAATGTCGCTAGCACCGATTTTGAACCATCAGAGTTCACCGATCTCTTTATATCCAAAGAAATTGAGCTATATAATTCAAAACTTAATAGGTTAAACATTATTGACCCCTATAATGCCTCAGGTGTGCTTTTCACAAGTACTGAGTCAGCCGATCAGACAATGTTCCAGTCCTGCAGCATCCAGACATCTACAATGACCTGATCAACTTTCCCTCGTCCTGCTCCGGAGAGCCTCTCAAAGCGTACAAGAGCCTGAAAGGATACAAATGGACGCAATCTGGCTTTGTCATGCATAGAGCCTGCGTCCTTAGGTAATGATTTTTTGAGCCGAAAGCTTCAGTTTTTAATGCAAATACTATGAAGTTCAGCACTGACAGCGCTTAACGTCCTCGGCGCACGAAACGCCCTCTGCGCAGAGCTCCAAGCCGCCACTGAAAGATCCAACCCCCGCTGCAGCTTTTTCCCCGCGATGCTCTCGGCTGGAATTAGTTCAACTTTTAGAAAACCCCCGGGCTCACCAGTGTCACTTCTCTCTCACTGGCAAATCAACATCAAAAACTGGGAGGGAATTACAATATCACACCTCAATGAGATGAAACTTTTCCAGCTACCGCAGTCGTGATTCTAATCAATGAGTTAGCTACAGTTTAGGTTTGCTTCCTGTTCCCCATTTAAAGGCAGTAGATTTGCTGACAAGGTAGTCAGTAACTGTAAAGCTCAACAGCTGTAGCTAGCTAGATACTCTGCAATTGCTTCGGTTCCCATATATTTCAATCTGAGTCACTACATTTCCCTAAGAGTGGCTGTGGGCTCCATCTGCAACTTGGCTACGCAGTTGAACCATTGGCTTTATTTGGTTACAATTTCGTTTTTGGGAAATGATCATTAATTAGCTTAGTTGCTACGATTATTCGCAATTTGTTTCATTGAACTCGACAATCTAGACATGTACAACAATGCATAGCAGAAATACTAAAATGGTTTTTGTAACTTTAAAAAAAATTTGCGTTTAGCAATTTAGCAAAAATTAGTTCAAGAGAGTAGCGCTCTGTGAATGTGATCATGGGGGCTTCCAGCTCTGAAAGTGCTGCCTGTGGACACACGTCTTAAGTGTCTCTTCATCACAGTTACCTTAGCATTAGCAACAGGGCAGAATAATGCAACTAGCTATTTGCTGCGCTTAACATGTATGTTAACTAGCCTGTGTCACCACATTATCACAGTTATAATAATTGTCTAAAAGCATCATGTCACATATAAAATTATTCACTTTTCATGAATACAGTTAGCAAAGTTAGCCGTTTGCTATATGCCTGCCAGTGTTTTTAACCGCGCACTTTCCTGCCAATATGGCGGTTTTTGTTTGCGTGACGTCAGCTACCGGAGCTCTATAGCAATAAACAATAGCAGGTAACTCAAATAATTAAGCAGAAAAAAAGAGGATTTAATATATTAGTTGTCCTGAAGACCAAGGTCTCCAGGTGAGGTGACAAATGACTTATTGGGTTTGTAATAAGTCTGCATGAGAGCACCCACCACTGAATACTGCTACGCTAACAGGCCAAATGTGTATCTACTCAAATCAGGGAGGTTCCCCTCCATCGCTAACGCTAACGATCAGCTGTGCTGACTGGAGCTGTACGGCAGTGTCCGTCTTTTCCATGGTTTTGGGATAATACATGGACTCATAGGAAGGAAAGGGGAACGAGGGAGAGGAACAGAGACATGAATCTCACCGGTGGAGGTGAAGAAGTCCATGTGGGCGGAGGAACACTGTAGCTGAAGTAACATCAGCAAAACACAGCACAGAGAGCACATCTGCATCTTCAGCCTGCAGAGAGAGAAAGACACACATCAGGAACACACACACACACACAAAGGGAGCATGTCTGCATTCTGAGCCTGTGCAGAGAGAGACATCAGGAACACACACACACACACACACACACACACACAGCACCAGGCAGCGGCAAAAACATTCCACCTGATCCAGCCCAACCCCAGAATGCAGCTGCAGTCTGGGCTGAGCAGCAACAAGCACAGCCAGCCTTGGGAAATGCCAACCGCTGCCAACAAAAGCAACCAGTAACAGTGACGAACTCGGCCGGGAGAAACCAGTGACAGTGACGGACTCGGCCGGGAGAAACCAGTGACAGTGACGGACTCGGCCTGGGAGAAACCAGTGACAGTGACGGACTCGGCCGGGAGAAACCAGTGACAGTGACGGACTCAGCCGGCAGTGACAGCGACGGACTCGGCCAGGAGAAACCAGTGATAGTGACAGACTCGGCCGGGAGAAACCAGTGATAGTGACCGAATCAGCCTGGAGACACCACTAACAATAACGGACTCGACTGTACCACGTTATCCTAATGAGCAGGAAGTAAGTTGCACTGGCCAGAGCAGAGCCACATCAAGCAGGGCTCGACCCTGGAGCAGCTGAGGGAAATTTCCAGACTCTGCACAGCACGCATCAGCCAGGCATTCCACACTACAACCCAAGACCTTACGCCTCAACTCTCACAAGGAAAGGCACCATTTATTAAATGCATGAATGGAAATGACACACACTCTGGGCGGCAACAGATGCCTTAGCTCCACTTCACACCCCACAGATTTGAATCCCTGAATGAAGGCATCGGCTTTGTGATTGTGACCCGGCAGCCAGCACTTACCCTCCTGAGATTCTGCAAAAGCATCTCACATTTATTAAAACAACACATCTCAAGTGATCTGGAAAAAATATGTCACTCTCGGTAGAAATTGAGTTTCACCTTCACTAGCACTAGTTAAGTGTGGTGAAATTCTTCAAACACTAGCGATTAGTGTCATTTGAAATGTCCAAATCAAGTCTCTACGTTTTTGGTCAGGAAAAGTCCAGAATCCCAAAGTCTTTCTTCAACTGCAGCAATCTCGCTTCAGTGAACTTTCCAGGTTTTTCCAGATCATAGGAGTGATGCATTTGCCTCTAATTTAAGCTTGCTAACTAGCTTGCGTCCCCACCCAGTCAGTGGCGAGACGTCAGGGAGATGAGCCTCGTTTACAAGGAAATTCTAAGGGAGGAAACAGCATTTTCTGCAAGACACGCAAATGTGAATCTCCCTTTCTTCCCTCACCCACTTGATACATTATGTGGATGGCCGGCTGGAAACATTATATGGATCCCAGGCACAAACACGGAGTTTGGCTGTAAATCGGCTCTCTGAGATCCCAGTAGCCACACATCGCAGAAAAACGCCAAACGGTGAGCCAGATGTAGGGAATTCTTCATGTAGCGGCAAGTATCTTAGCCCCAGGTCATAGGGTTGCCTGGCCTTCGCGTTACAGGCAAGCAGAGACATTGTAAAAGGGGGGGGTTGTTGGGGGTTAGAGAAGCTCATTTGTGACGAAGAAAACAAAGCGAGGCGTGTTATTTTGAACACTTCTCAGGCCAGCCGCGCCAAGGGGACAACTCCCAATATAATTGATTTTGGAAGACCACCTTCCATCAATAAATAATTAACAAATATTCAAAGCAAGTTTTACGTACCATAATCATAGACCGAAAATGAAGTAAGTGATCCATTATGACATTCAACTTATAATAGCCTACTCGATAAACTAAAGGCAAAATTACACGTATTTATATGCCAGGTGGGCATGAATCAGCTAATAAAGCCAGCGCGATGTCATAGACAAATCTTCTTAAAAATGATGAAAACAGACTTGCTCCCATTCACAACTAACCAGGAATGACTTATTTCATTCATCCGGACACATAGCTACAGGAAACTGCCACGTCTCCGCCCCTCCCCTAATCGCAACTCCGTCCCGGACCGGGTCACGCAAGTTTAAAATGGACCACCAGGCACAAACGTGCGGTCGGAGGTAAAACAGGGTCGCCAGAACCTTACTTTTGATGCACAGTTATTTTACTGGCAACCTCTTCCTCGTTAACTTATTTAATTGGCAATCATACAATACATTTGATGCACGGTAGTATGGCAGACAAATATAGGCTAGTAGGCTCATATTTGTTCACTGGATCAGAATGCTGTGAAGATCTGTCTGCATTTATGATCATGATTAACTTTTAAATGCTCGTGAAACAACAGATACAGATTTTTTTCCTCAGGCTTAATGTTGCTTCACATCAATATTTCAGTTTCTCATAACTTGCTGGCTCAATATACTCTTAAGATGTCATGCACTTTAAATACATTTTAATTAACTCTAAAACCATCGTAAAATAATCAGCTCATAATCTCGAATGACAACATGATGATAATGGGAGGCTGAATTCAGAGAAAGTTTCAGGCTTTTTTCCAAGTAACGCATTAAATATTCTGCTTATTCTCATCCTAGTAACAATCTCATGTTACAGTCTATTCCCAACTTTTATTTTTCCTGGTTGAGTTTTCTGGTTGCGAAGTAAGCCGCCCAAAACAAGATACCACGCGCTGCTAAATTAATTGATGCGAATAATTTATACCATGAAAATAATGCAGTGATGAAACATAAGCCTCTCAGTCATGCAGCTAGTGCGCACCAGCTGAACGCAGATACAGACTCTGCTAATGAGAAATTTCGAGAAACTTTCCGCAAACTGTCGGAAACTATTCTCCACAGCGCTGCTAACACCGACAACGAGCTGGAGAGCACGAGATCTGTCCTGTCTTACCTTACAAATGCGGAATCTGCGACTGTATAAAGTTCATGCACAACTGCAGCGTACGGTTTGCCGAATTATTTTCTTTTTCCAACCTCCCTGATGAGAGGGAAGAACTGAACTGCGCAGATTTCTAATTTCTCGGTAGTTTTTGTGTTGTCAACGCTGAAACCACAATCGCCATCTGGCGGCGGAAGCATGGAAGCGGTACGTGCAGGCGCGCACACAAGCAGAAGTTGGGGAACTCTTGCCCGATCCAGCATGTGTTCACCAGTCTCCAGTGCGCCGTGGCAAGGTTTTCCCTCAAATTTTGCTGCCGTCCCTCCTTCAAATCGTCCTTCATTGAAAACAGCGAATTTCTCACGTAGCCACGCTGAGGATAAAACGTCAACGTCCATCAAGCCTGGGTTAACTTTCGTGAACAGGGATTCTTAAAATAGTTCTCTAAAGAAAGTTCGCTCATTTATTTTCTGCATGATTGCGAAAAGTGAAACGACCGAATCTGCAAGAACATAGGCTCCCTTGTATGCTTTGCTAGACTCCTTCAGTGAATTCGCGTGTGCTTCGCACAGTATCCGCATCGGCTGTAGGCTTCAAACACCATAAAATAGAAGGTATTAGGCCAATTAAACCGAATACTGCCATACAAATCTGAAGTCTATTTCAGCACGTATCACCTACCACTCAAGGCCCGAGAGCGGCATTGAGAAATACATTCTATAATTTGAGTGCTAATCGTTGTTTTGTAGTGAGACTTTTTCACTGTATTGTTGTGTTATGCAGGCTATTCATATTCAGACGTGAAATTGTCGGTTCCTCCAAGTTAATCTGAGTTAATCGTCTGATCCTCTCACATTAGCCCACATTCCATTCATTCAGCTGATGCTCTGCATTTACTTGATTAATTCGAATAATACAGATGGGCATGGTAAGCAATATTTCCGGAGCAGTGAATCTGTCATCATAAATGAAGCATTAGTGCAAAGGAGTGTGCTGACGGGATCTAGCGCGCAAATTTCTAAATGCACGCAAATAAGAAAAAACTATAAAATTAAAACATAAATAATGGAAATCAAATAACTACACTGTTTGATTTAAATCTTGATTTAAAACTTCAATTCCAAAGAAGTTGGGATGCTGTGTAAATTGTAAATAAAAACAGAATGCAATGATTTGCAAATCCCATAAACCCACATTTTATTCACAATAGAGCATAGACAATATATCAGATGTTGAAAGTGAGACATTTTACCTTTTCGTGAAAAATATTCGTTCATTTTCAATTTGATGGCAGCACATCTCAAAAGAGTTGGGAGAGGGGCAGCAAAAGTCTGGAAAAAGATGTGGCACTAATAAGAACAGCTGGAGGAGCATTTTGCAACTAATTAGGTTAATTGGCAACAGGTCAGTAACATGACTGAGTATAAAAAGAGCATTTTAGGGAGGCAGAGTCTCTCAGAAGTAAAGATGGACAGAGATTCACCAATCTGCAAAGAACTGCGTCTAAAAATTGAGGAACAATTTCAGAAAAATGTACCTCAATGTAAAATTGTGAGGACTTTGAATTTACAGTAGGGGAGACCAGGGCTTGTTGTCACACTTCTTACACTCTTATATATTTCTTGGAATCAATACATCATATATATAAAAAAAATGTGTACCAGATGAAAGACCAAAGTCTCAGGTATATATATTTTGTATTCATGTCATTTTCATATCTTGTGTCAGTGCAGAGTTACAAGCAATCAAATAGAGATTGTCACCATGTGACAAGTTGCCCCACCAACGTGTAAGTTGTCACACTATATGGGGTAAGATGTCACACTGGCTTTTGCAACTAATAAAACAAGGACAAAATTATTGTTGTTTTTTTTTTTACTTGAAAGTGAATAAATCTTAACATAAAATATTATGCAACATGCATTATGAAACTTAAACTAGTCCTGGAAGATCTATTAAAAAAACTCAAACAAAACCTGAACTCACTAGTCAGTCCTGGAACATCCAGTCAGAAAATCTCAAACAAAACTTGACCTCACTAGTCAGACTCCCCATCTGAGTCGCAGTTCTGGCATATGTAGATTGATTTGCCAGGGGTGCATTCTTCATGGGCCCATCCTTTGCATATTATGCACTGCACCCAGGTTTCTCCTAGGCGGCTGTTTCCAAATGGCTCTACACAGACCAGGCACAGGGACTCATCTTATTCCGATGAGGAGTCATCTGGAGTTTTTCTTTTTGTACCTGCCCTTGGTTTCTTCCCTGTGCTTTGCTTCTTTGGTATTTTGGATTTGGTTGCCTTGCCTTTCTTTTTGAATAGCCTTTTTTTCCCTTGTGCCTGCCCTTCAGCTTCAAGTGCCTCCTTCACAGCTGTGTCAGTGAGAATAGCAGTTTTTCTCTTCTTTCTCTGCTGGTTAACTTGTTTTCTTCACATGTGACAACTAACCCCCAAATGTCTGACACAAGTTGCCCCAAACTACCATATACCATCAAAAGAGTCAGAGAATCTGGAGAAATCTCCTGGCGCAAGGGACAAGTCCAAAGGTCAGTATTGGATGCTCATAATCTTCGAGCTCTCAGGCATTACTGCATTAATAACAGGCAGCATTCTGCACTGAAATTCACTGCATGGGCTCAGGGAACACTTCCAGAAATCATTGCCAGTGAACACAGTTCAACGTGCAATCTACAAATGCAAGCGAAAGCTGTATCGTGCAAAGCAGAAGCCATATGTGAACACAATCCAGAAATGCCGCCGTCTCCTCTGGGCCAAAGTTCATTTAAAATGGACTGAGGTAGAATGGAAAAATGTTCTGTGGTCAGGTGAATCCAAATTTGAAATACTTTTTGGAAACCACATACGGCGTGTCATGTGGTCTAAAGAGGAGAGGGACCGTCCAGTTTGTTATCAGTGCACAGTTCAGAAGCCTGCATCTCTGATGGTATGGGGCTGCATTAGTGCCTATGCCGTGGGGAGCTTAAACATCTGGAAAGGCATTATTAATGCTGAAAAGTATATAGAGGTTGTACAACAACATATGCTCCCATCCAGACGTGTCTTTCAGGGAAGGCTTTGTCTATTGTCTATTGTCATCTGAGATGGACAATGCCACAGAGGAATTGCGTATCGTGGTCTGACAAGTCAGTATTTCAAGTAGTTTTTGTTAAAAAAAAAAAAAGCCACTATGTTTTTCGATCAAATATAACATGGACAACCAAAGCTATTGTTGTGGTGTTGGGGTGTGTCAGTGCACGTGGCATTGGTGACTTGAATATTTGTAAAGATGCCATTGATGCGGAAAGATGTACTAATTTTGGAGCAACATACGCCGTCTAGAGGTCTTCTGTACCAAGGATATCCCCGCATTTTCGGCAAGACCATGCCAAACCATATTTTGCACAGATTACAAGTGCATGGTTTCATAAGCACAGAGTGTGGGTGCTAGATTGGCCAGCCTGCAGTCCTGAACAGATTAAAGGGAAAGTTCACCCAAAAATGAAAATTCATTCATTATATACTCACCCCAAGGCTAATTGAAGGGTTGGTTAATTGTCCTCAAAACAGTTTTGTAGTTTTAAGGAAAAACAGCACTGAAGAGAAATCCAAATGAATGGAATCCTATGGTGGCCACTTTTTCAAGCTTAAAAAAAGCAACGTTAAAAAAACATGAAGTGCCTCCATACTGCTTGTGTGACATTTTCGAAGTGTCTGCAAGCCCCGACATTATGATTTGACTCAAAAAGATGTCATTTTCATTATGTTTTTCGCCTGAATGTCCAATGTAGCCACTTAGCCAGGAGCCATGTTTTTTTTCCCTCGGGAAGTAAGAGAAGCGCCATTTCTCAATACCAAGAATGCTAAGAACGGACTTGCATTCTTGGGAAGAACATTCTCGCAAGTCATTCTAGGAAGAGTGCACTTCCAAGGCTACAAGCACTCAGAACGCTGTCAACAGTTTGAGACGATGCGTTCTCGTTGGTATTACGCAATACGCCGACCAGTGAGCCGCGACTTCCTCCGCCATCATCCTTATTTTTTTTCCCAGTAATGTTATCTGTGGGGGAAGAGGGGTCTGTGAGCGTGAGCTAGTTAAGGTGCTTAGCTTAGCTACGTTCCGCCGGCTGTTGCGGAGTTTCTCTGCTCCGAAAACATTGGAGCATATTCGACATAAAACATCGTAAAGCAGCCAATATTCCAAATGTACTCAGATAAAAGTTCCTCGCCTTAAAACTGCCAGAAGAGTATTTAGCCAAGAAATAGCGAACGAATATTGCAACAACAAAAGACTTAAGCCGCTTCCACACTTGACGCGTAACTAATTTTTCGCACGACAGATTACATTCACAGTCAATGCAAAGACGCGAATATACGCGTTTCGCGTGTATCTGCGTCTTTGCATTGATTTTGAATGAAAATCTGTCGCGTGAAAAATTCGTTTCGCATTCAGTGTGAAAGCATCTTATACCGATCCTGGGGTGCATGTCCCGAAATCAAAGATGCTAACTTACATAGTTTGACCCATTGACTGTGAATGGACGAACGACGTAAGTTGCTAATTTAGTTAGCAACTACGCTTTTGGGAGACGCATCCCTGGCCTTCTCTGGTCGTTCTTAGAGGCGTCCTTTTCCCGCTTGGATGCCGAAAAGAATTCTGGGATATGCGTGCTGTCAAGTTCACACAAGTTACCATCCGATGCGTCCTCGGAAAAATGGGCGTGTCAAGAACACTTCCGGGACTGGTAACCGTTCGCTGCAGGGTGAAGTTGCCTTCAGCCGTCGACTTCCAGGCTGCTCTGCCAGGCTGCGTAAACACCGCCCCCAAGTACAACCAATCAGATCGCGACCTAGAGTACAACCAATCCGCTCACGAGGCACCCAATTCAATTCAATTTCATCTCCTCAAAGCGGAGCGGGCTTAGGAACATCAATATTGTTAAAAACGAATGCATTTAATCGTCTTTTCTCATTAAGGAAACTGATTCGGAGGTAACATTAGATATTTCAGCTATTTTGATTATGTTAACCAATGCAAAGAAGAGCTTTTTTTTTGTCTTACAGTTAACTTATAGACCTAAACTAAGCTAAACAGGTCATACTTGTTAACCTAAACACTTCTACAATATAACTTCAAGTATAACTCTGTTTGAAACATAAAATTGGCCTACTGGTGTCATTTTTGTTCAATAAGCTGTTTAGTTGAGCTTCTTAAAACTTCAACTGCAAGTTGCTGTAACGTTAGCTGCCTTCAAGGCTGATTGTAGAGACTAGTGCCTTGCAGGCTGGTTAGAAGGCTAATGTTGATTTCATCTTGTATAATCTTTAATAGTATTCAGTCAGATGCCTTCAAGGCTGATTGTAGAGCACTAGTGCCTTCAAGGCTGATTGTAGAGACTAGTGCCTTGCAGGCTGGTTAGAAGGCTAATGTTGATTTCATCTTGTATAATCTTTGATAATATTCAGTCAGATGCCTTCAAGGCTGATTGTAGAGCACTAGTGCCTTCAAAGCTGATTGTAGAGACTCGTGCCTTGCAGGCTGGTTAGAAGGCCAATGTTGATTTGATATTGTATTATCTTTCATAGTATTCAGTCAGATGCCTTCAAGGCTGACTGTAGAGACTAGTGCCTTGCAGGCTGGTTAGAAGGCTAATGTTGATTTCATATTGTATGATCTTTCATAGTATTCAGTCAGATGCCTTCAAGGCATCAGGGTCGGGTGGGTGCTGGGGCAGGACCTGCTGCAGGAGCATCAGGGCCGGGGGGGTGCTGGGGCTGTTTTTTTTTTTTTTTTTTTTTTTTACTTTTTAGCGGGCGGGTAGATAGGGCTCCACGATGGCGCCGAGACATCGTTTCAACTCCTAAAGAGAGTGTAAAAAGTAAAGACAACATCAATATGCAACAACACCTCGGTCAGTTTTCTGAGGTAACGTGGTTGGTTTCGACCAATAAATCTATGGGCTGAAAAATAGAAGATTTTAAATTAGCCTTGGAAGGCTCAACTCAGTAGAGACTCCCAGTAGAGACCCCTCAGTAATGCTGAGGTCTCTACTGTCAGCCTTGAAGGCATCAGAATTGTAAACACTATATATATATATATATATATATATATATATATATATATATATATATATATATGAAATCATCAACCAACCAGCCTGCAAGGCACTAGTCTCTACTGTCAGGCTGGAAGGCACTAGTCTGTACAATCAGATTTGAAGGCATCTGACTGAATATTATCAAAGTTATACAATATGAAATCAACATTAGCCTTCTAACCAGCCTTAGTCTCTACAATCAGCCTTGAAGGCACTAGTGCTCTACAATCAGCCTTGAAGGCATCTGGGGCAATACTATTGAAGATTATTAGCCTTCTAACCAGCCTGCAAGGCACTAGTGCTCTACAATCAGCCTTGAAGGCAGTTAACGTTACAGCAACTTGCAGTTGAAGTTTTTAAGAAGCTCAACTAGACAGCTTATTGAAAAAAAACTCACAAGTAGGCCAATTTTATGTTTCAAACAGAGTCATACTTAAAGTTATATTGTAGAAGCGTTTAAGTTAACAAGTATGACCTGTTTAGCTAAGATTAGGTCTATAAGTTCACTTTTTAAAAAAAAAAAATAGCACTTGTTTGCATTGGTTAATATAATCAAAATAGCCGAAATATCTAACGTTACCTCCCGAATCAGTTTCTTTAATGAGAAAACTCACGATTAAATGCATTCGTTTTTAACAATATTAATGTTCTTAAGCCCACTTTACGAGTAAAGGCTTCCGAATTGAATTGGCTGCCTCGTGAGCGGATTGGTTGTACTCTAGCTCACGATCTGATTGGTTGTACTTGGGGGCGGTGTTTACGCAGCCTGACAGGCTGAGCTGCCTGGAAGTCGACGTCTAAAGGCAACTTCACCCTGCAGCTAACCGTTCTCGTCGAGATGCAAACTTTGAATTGAGAGAGTACTTGGTCTCAGACGGATGACGTTTCTCAAGTTCACAAGAACAGAAGTACAGAAAAGAACACAAACGGCCAAGTTCTGTTACTTGGAGGACTCAAAACAGAAGAAGAAGAAGAAGACCGATCAACACTGCCATAAAACTAGAAGAAGAAAAGGACCTAGAAAACTTGGTGTAGCCTCGAGCTTGTGTTTACATGCAAGCAGTGGACCCCGTTTATAGTTTACGAAGTGTATATTTTCCCATAAACCGTTTTTACATTTCAACGGCTATTTCGCCATGCCCTCCGCTGCACGTGCGCAGTTGTATTATTTTTGGAGTTGCTCATAGAAATCATTGGATAATAGTGAATACTTATAACTTCGCCATTTAGGCACCTAGCTCGCATATACATACATTAAATATAGCTAACTAAGTTGGCATAAAGGCTCTCTTGCTAGCTAGCTAACGTTATATTTCATGCATTTAAATTTAGTCAATTTAAAATGCGTATAGCCATTATTATGCGAACTAATTTGGCTGGAGTTGCACCGCAAGCATTTAACTAGCTGGCATTAAAATGCGCCGAATAAAAAGATTGCCAGCTAAAGCCGCTTTCACACCGGACGCGAAACACGACAGATTACTTTCAAAGTCAATGCAAAGACGCGAATACACGCGTTTCGCGTGTATTAGCGTCTTTGGATTGACTTTGAATGTAATCTGTCGTGCGAATAATTGGTTTCGCGTCCGGTGTGAAAGCATCTTAACATTGACTAAGAAACCAACAAACTAGCTTCGTAAACTATAAACGTGATAAGTCACCATGCGTGCAGATCTCCCTATCGCGTGCGGCATAGTTCACTGCTTGCATGTAAACACAAGCTCGAGGCTACACCAAGTTTTCTTGGTCCTCTTCTTCTTCTTCGTTTTTTATGTCCTCAAACTAGCAGAAATTCTCTCTTCCCGAGAAAAAAAAACATGGCTCCTGGCTTAGTGGCTACATTGGACATTTAGGTGAAAAACATTGTGAAAATGACCTCTTTTCGAGTCAAATCATAATGTCGGGGCTTGCAGACACTTCGAAAATGTCACACGAGCAGTATGGAGGCATTTTATGTTTTTTAACGTTGCTTTTTTAAGCTTCAAAAAGTGACCACCATAGGATTGCATTCATTTGGATTTCTCTTCAATGCTGTTTTTCCTTAAAACTCCAAAACTATTTTGAGGACAAAAGAAATTAACCAACCCTTCAATTAGCCTTGGGGTGAGTATATATTGAGTGAATTTTAATTTTTGGGTGAACTTTCCTTTTAAGAATGTATGGCGCATTATAAAGCAAAATATACAGCAACAAAGACCATGAACAATTGTGCGGCTGAAGACCTTCATAATGGGGGGGCGGGCAGGGGAATGCTGCTCGCTAGAGTTGACCAACTGTTATCTTCAGTGCTCAAGTGATGTAAAGATATGGACCTGCTGCACAGTGATATACTTTCAATTGTGCCAACTGTTTTGGACTCTGTTGCAGTCATCGCATTGTATATTTTCAAGAAGCAATTAAATTGTATAATAACAGTAAATAATGTGTAATAGTTGTATTTGCAATGCAGGTTACGGTGGATGGACATTTAAAATCAAGTCTTTTTTTATTTGCATTTTTTGTGATGTGCCAAATTTTTCCAAATGGAGTTGTTGGATTGTCATGAAAGCCGATGCAGGACAGTAGGTCTTCAGTGACAGGGCTGGGCAAACCTGCCCAGTTAGGTGCCATTCTGTCAGAGAACAATATTCCTGTTGAGCCACAAGAGTGAAAACAGCAACCGATTCAGACCAGACAAGAAACCAGGCGAGGTCAGTTAAACGCTGTGTAATCAATTGCTTTTATGATGCTTCAACACAAAGTAGAAGCAAGGTTGGCAGATCTTGTGGCCCATTACTGCTGAGAATTAATGCTGTTTTATGGGGAAAAATAAATATATTCAGCCCGGGGCAGGGAGCGTTAGACTCGGGCCATGATACCCCTGAGCTCTCTGGCTTTTCTTCTTGCAAATGTTGCAAATTCTGAATTACAATGACCTATTAATCACTCTTAATTGCACTATTTAATGATTTTACAATATATGAAGGATTTACAATCTTGTCACATAATGTCTGAAATAGTATGCCAGGAAGAAGAATGAATCATGCTCATGGCTTCATGTTCATCAATCAGATTGACTAATGTGTTTTTATTCTGTAGTCTGGCAAAGTACTCGTATGGAAGGCTGCATTTTAACCACTGTACAAATGACAGAATATTTCAGAAGAGGTGACGGCACTGAAGGCCAAACTGCCAGAAGTGTTGACAGAAAATCCCGAGAGCCCAATGAGTAATTGGGATTTCAACTGACATAAAATGCATTAAATGGAGTAGAAAAAACTGTTTTTAAGAATATGATTGATCAAAATATTTATAGAGGTCACTGCACAGTTACTGCAGTACCAAATCTGAGCCTGTGCTGACCCATCTGTGATTTAACTCTCTTCACTCTGTACAGGTGTAGTGTGTACACAGTGAATATCTTTCTTTGGTTTAAATGTGACCTCGTGACTTTAAGAGAATTAGAGTGTGTCTGTGAATATGCCTGCAGATGTGCACATCATTGTGGGATTTTTTTATTCTTCTTTGACTATGATTGACATGCAGAGACGGCAGTGATATCCTGGGGCATTGGTCCAGAAGTCCCACAATGCACTGCAGATATTGCAGAATATTTTCTAGACAGCAAATTATTACAGGCATCATTGTCAAGCCACATCCAGAGCAGTCACTCTCAATCACCATCAATATAATTTATACTGACCAGACAAGAAACCTGTAAAAATGTCCTCAGGAGGGCACTACTGAGCAGTGCCTTGGGTTGGGTTGGTGAGCATGAAGTTATGTGTGTGTTTATGGCCTAGGGGTGCCAGTCTGTGACAGAAATGTACATCATATCACATGATTGGCTGCACCATGGTGTGCTGCATTTGCCATTAGCGGACATTTTCTTAGCCAGAGAGGATGTTAACGGTTGAATGAGAGGAAAATCAATTAAGGATTAGACTTCAGCCACAAAATATGTAAAATGACCCAGAGAATCTGACTTAATTTTCATCAAAGGCAGCGAAATGGGCGCAGGGACTTTAGAGTTCAAAGGCAGAGTGAATGGAAACGGCGCAGCAGCGTCCCTGGCTGCTCTGATAGGATTCGAGCTCTGCGCATCAGAGTTTCCCTGATCATTCTTAATATGTTCAGCCATACTGTGAAATCACATTTCATTCTGTCACATTGAATTTACATAGCCTGGGTGTCAAAATGTGCTGAGCAGTTCACTTCAAAATATTCACAAAATAATAACGATAATTATAATTTCATGGGTCTTTTCAAAAGCCCTGAATGACAGTGTCAATCAAATGAATGGTTCACTACTCTCCTGGTTCACATTTGGACAAAGTATAGGCTACTGCTCAAAAATATTATTTTCAATCTTGCTATTAAATAATATTCGGCGCACATGAAGGGTTTTGTGTGTGGAAAATACCTCGTGTGAACAGTAGGTGGCGCTCATTTATACTTTTCAATCATGAGAAAAAGGCCACCTTCCTGTTCAGCCCATCAGCACCGCACCTTGTCACATACGATTTTAATCTTCAAATTCTATGATTTCTCGGGATTTGAGATGTGAGGACGAGCACTCGAATCTCACGGGCTGGCTCATGTCTGCGGTGGGATTGAAGTTGGGATTTGAATTGCTGCAGGAAACATTTTAATGATGCGACCGAGCATCTGTCTGTATTTTCATCTTCACCCTCGTTTCTTCTCTTTGAAATTTGAGTAAAAGGCTCTTATATCTGATGCCATGTTTGGAATAGAGCACGACAGGATATACGGCCTCAGGTACGACAGTTTTAAAGACTGACTGCCACATTTATTTGAAATGGAAACATAAATATAGATTTTTGAATTGTTACAGTGCATTATAACCGTGTCTTAAAAGGGAGGGAAGATTCTGATTTTGGTATGAGGGATCCTTCGGAAGCTCAGTTTAATAAAAAAAGAAAAAAAAAACAGCCAATAAAGCTGTTTCTTTAAAAAAATGTTGATTATAAGTTGTAACCTTCAAAACTGAAATTGAACAAGAATCTCTCATATTCTAAAAACTCAATGCTTTATATTATAAATATAAGTTTGCTTTTGTATTAATTTAGGGTGCACCATATAGATGAGAACTGGTCTGCTCTAAACTCAGCACCTTCAGAAATCGACTGCGCCTAAAATCAGGAAGTGGGAGTTCGGTGCCGCCCCTGCAGCAGTGACGCGTCATCTCAGCAGAGTCCTGTCTGTCAGGGAGAAAGAGCTGGTGTCATCAGAATTCCACCGAATTCAGGGAATCAGTAAACACAAATTCAACTATTTTGTTGATCAAAATCCCCCGGTAAATTACTGACGTATCACAGTGATGATCCCTTTACTGAGCCGAAAGGTAAACCCTAAATTTTCAAACGAGCCCTTTCACATTACATATGATAAATGCACATTAGTTTTGCTGCCTGTGTGGAAAGCTTTTTTTACGTCAGTTTGCTAACAGTTTGACCTTCATTCTGTGCCTCTTGGGATCTTGGGAAGACAGTTTTCTCCACAGTGCACTGCACCGAGTAAACTTTGCCTTTCTGTGGAATTTAGCACTTTCTCCCTTTGGAATTTGAGTGAATTTCCTGAACTGACTGTGCCACAGTGTGGCAGAAGCTCATGACGGTCTCTGTCGTGACGCGTTGCGGAAGTCCATGATGGTCTCTGTCACGATGCGCTGCAGAAGCCCATGACGGTCTCTGTCACGACGCGCTGCGGAAGTCCATGATGGTCTCTGTCGCAAGGCAAGTGACAGAAGCCCATGACGGTCTCTGTCACGACACGCTGCAGAAGCCCATGACGGTCTCCGTCGTGACGCGCTGCAGAAGCCTATGATGGTCTCTGTCATGACACGCTGCAGAAGCCCATGACGGTCTCCGTCGTGACGCGCTGCAGAAGCCCATGATGGTCTCTGTCACGACGCGCTACAGAGGCCCATGACGGTCTCTGTCGCGACGTGCTGCGGAAGTCCATGATGGTCTCTGTCGCGACGCAAGTGACAGAAGCCCATGACGGTCTCTGTCACAACGCGCTGCAGAAGCCCATGACGGTCTCCGTCGTGACGCGCTGCAGAAGCCTATGATGGTCTCTGTCACGACACGCTGCAGAAGCCCATGACGGTCTCTGTCACAACGCGCTGCAGAAGCCCATGACGGTCTCCGTCGTGACGTGCTGCAGAAGCCCATGATGGTCTCTGTCACGACGCGCTACAGAGGCCCATGACGGTCTCTGTCGCGACGCGCTGCAGAAGCCCATGACGGTCTCTGTCGCGACGCGCTGCAGAAGCCTATGACGGTCTCTGTCGCGAAGCGCTGCAGAAGCCTATGACGGTCTCTGTCACAACGCGCTGCAGAAGCTCATGACGGTGTCTGTCGCGGCGCGCTGCAGAAGCCCATGACGGTCTCTGTCGCGATGCGCTGCAGAAGCCTATGACGGTCTCTGTCGCGACGCGCTGCAGAAGCCCATGACGGTCTCTGTCGCGACGTGCTGCAGAAGCCCATGACGGTCTTTGTCACAACGCGCTGCAGAAGCCTGTGACAATCTCTGTCGTGACGCGCTGCAGAAGCCCACGACGGCTGCAGAAGCCTCACAGGTGGATGTCCTCCAGCGCGGTGAGTCGGTGGCCGAATAGTCGCTCCTCGTAAGCAGAGAGCTGGCGCAGGAAGCTGGCGTTGGGCGCCACACAAGCCCGCCTCTCCTTTAGCCAGCGGAAGGCGTTCAACAGAGACCATTGGCGGCACTCCATGAGGAAGCCCAGCGTGAGCACAGCGCTTCGGCTGCGTCCCAGACTGCAGTGCACCAGCACCCGCCCCGTCCCGCCCTCCAGCGCCCCTGCGATGAAGCGCGATGCCAGCGGCAGGGCCTGGCTCAGATCCTGCTGCGCGTCGTCCGTCAGACGCAGACCCAGGTACAGCAGGATGCTGGGGAAACTGTCGGGACACTCGGCCGCGGCGTTCACCACGTGCGTGATGCACAGGTTCTCGATGATGCGATAGTCCTGAGCCTGGATGGCGGAGCCCTGGTACAGCGCCCCCTCCAGGATCTCGGAGGGGTAGATGGAGAGAGCGCGGCGTTCGGGCTGCAGGAGCACCATGTTGGGGGTGCACAGGAAGGGGTAGAGCCGGTGGAAGGCACTGTACCCCCCTAACAGGATGACGGGGTCCATCCCCATGGCACTGAGTTGGAAGAAGCAGCGATGCAGCACAGGAGAATCTGCCCGAGCTCTCTCACTGCCCACTGACACACACACACACACACACACACAAAGAGACCATGAGTCACAGCTCTGCCCAATGACAACGCCATGATGTTTACCATCAGGACTGGCCATGTTCAATCAGGTGAATCTAATCAATTACACATGTGAACTTGATAGAGTAATTAAGGTACAACTTGTTTCCCTGAGGGTTATAAGGATTTTTTAATTAGATAAATTATCATTTTAAATGCATTTGTGTTTAGTTAGTTTCCATTTGGCGAATATTACTTTATGTCTAAGGGACTGAAACCATCTATTATGGCAAATAATTGTTGTAAACCTGCAGGCCCTCAATCATTTGCGCTCAGTTTTAGACAGTTTCTCTGCGTGTTTCTCAGCGAGCGACTGTGTTTCTCAATGTGAAACAGTTTGTGTGTTTCTGAGCAAGTTCCAGTGTTTCTCAATGTGATACAGATTTTCTGTGTGTTTCTCAGCAAGTGACAGTCTTTTTCAGTGTGAAACAGGGTCTCTGAGAGTTTCTCAGTGAGTGACCATGTTTCTCAGTGAGGGACAGTGTGTTTCAGCGTGAAACAGGTTCTCTGAGAGTTTCTTAGTGAGCGACAGTGTCTCTCAGTGTCACCTCAGTGCTTCTGATACCTGGACTCTGTCCCTCTTCAGCATACAGCAGGATGATGGAGAACTCCTGCAGGTTCACACAGCTGATCAGACACCCCAACTCAGGGTGCATCACTGTCACGCTCGCCCTCGCTGTCACTAGGTGGCTCTCCTTGTACCTGACACACAAATGCATACACCCACACAGGCTTTAGAGAGATATCAGCCCCATGTGTGCATACTTCCACTCACAGTGCACTTAGTATAATTATGCAGTACTCTCTATCTCTCACTGTCTCTCTCTCTCTCCCTCTCACACACACTCACACACAGACACACACATACGTATCAATATTGCACACTACACATGTGATCAATTTTTGGAAGTTTTAAGCGAATGTATCGGCCTATTGGCCGCAAAAGGACCTACGATAAAATTAGAACTAGCGGCCTTTATCTTTACTGTGCACTGATTATAAGTGGTGGTCCAAAACTCTTGCTAGTAAATGAAAGAAGGTGATGGATGTAGTCATCCATTGAGATTTTATGTACGGTGTGTGGTGTGGATCTATGCATGGTAATGCATCAGTTAAGTTCCTTATCAATCCGGAGAAGCACTGTAGCAGCGCATGCAGTTAGATTAGCGTGTTTGGCACTGAGAGCACGTGGGTGGGCAGTGACCTCTCTGCGCTGCGGCAGTCCAGGATGAGGATGTAGTGTGGGTCATAAAGAGCAGGCTCTCCGGCCTCAGCGCTCAGGAGGTTGTAGACCTGCTGCGGCGACACGTAGCCCCGCTCCACATGTTTCCTCTCCGGCAATGAAGGGGTCAGCACTTCCTCCAGACCCGGCTTATAAACATCTGCGCACACACAACACACACAACTGAGACACAATACACACATGCACACAAGCACAGATAACACAACTCATACAAACAAACACATATACACAGCGCATGCAAAACCACAAGGCAACTTCAAAATCGGCTTCGGTCGTTCTAAACTCCATAAACATCTGTCCCTTACAAGTACTCTGAAGATTAGTTCAGAAGCAGAGAATGAGTGTTTTTTTTAATAGAAGAAAACAGACTGCAGCCATCAGGATTAAAAAAAGTGCTTCTCATGTTTGTTTAAGACATTTTTTTAAAGATATGAGAGAGGCCTGGTGTGGCAGCTTACCTTCAGTGAGGGGGAGTGCTGGCTGCAGAGCTGGACAGTGCCAGTTGTTTCCAAGGCCGTTGGAATCCCTGTAGAGGGCGCTGTTTGCTGGCTGCCAGGAATTAGGCGGCACCCTGGAGGGCGCAATCTGACAATGACTCATTCTGAAGGACAAACATAGTGTCTCATTTAGATGACTAAATGACATCATATCAAGTCACCATGTGATCTTTACACTCTAAATCAGGGACCTGGCCTGGCCCTTGAATTCAAATCCTGCCCTGTTTTTTTTCTCTCTCTCTCTCTCTCTCTCTCTCTCTCTCTCTCGTAATTAACTAATTACCTGAACAATCTGATTCTGATTAGCCAGACTGTCTTCGCACCTGTCTGCGAGGTAAAGGGAGGGCGGAGAAATAGCAGTTCTTGGCCCTGGAGGATTTAAAGCTGATGATCCCCGCTCAGAATCATAGCATTAAATGTGCCAATCCAACATATGTACTTGTCCTGAGGAATCTGAGCATATACTGTCTGTATCCAACAGCGCCCTATATAGTCAGGATTGTGCAATTCTTGCAATGTTCTGGGTGGTTTTAAGGTAATTAGAAGGTAATGAGAAGTGCCCACATCCTAAATGACAAATCTGATGCAATGGGCAGTTCTCTTCCATTGGTGAAATACTCTGAATCTGGGGAACGGTAAACCCATCAAATTTGTGAGAGAGATTTTTTAGAACATGTGAATTGCAGATAGAACATTTATTACTGAAAAAAAATCATTTTTCATTTTGAATTACTGTCTAAGGTTCTATTTATTAAAACAAAGAAATCTTTTTTTTTTTTTATGAGAAAATGGACCCATAACTCTTAAAATTGTAGTGGTCGTATCACTCAAATAGATGTAAGGAGTATCTGCGCTCCTTGTGTAGTTCTGTGCTGGTGCTGCAATCCAAAGAAGATTACAGTTCAAATGAAAAAAAACAAAAATAGCTCAACACTATTAATTTTGCAAAAACTCACTAACTTTATCGGTCGCACAAACTTCATCAGTTATTTTACAAAAAGAATTCTGATTTAAAGCATCGGCAGTGGTCAGGGTGAGCACATCTGGTTTTCCACCCAAACAGAACTGTCACAACCCTCCTGTGAATGCCTCTTGTGTCCCCTCCCATCCGGCAGCTTGCGTGTGCATTACAGTAGAAGCATTGACTCTTCTGATTTGTTTAAGTTTTGTGTATTAGAAGCATTGACTCTTCTGATTGGTTTAGGTTTAGTGTGCTTTTCTCACTGGCTGTGTCTTATTCATGCTCGCCTCCTCTCGTGTGTGCGTTTGCATATTTATACCCCTTACTTTGAGTTTGTAAGTTGCTGGATTGTCACTTGCTATGTGCTCTTTGGCAACCAGTCAATATTTGCCACTAAAAACTCTTTGTCTTTGAAAATAATTTGTGATCTTTAATGATATTAACATGCGGAAGTTTGCTTCCGAGCTCAGTTGATAGGAACAAGCTCCCGAGTCTTTCTCACAGACTCCAGGACTGGGACCACATTCCTGTTAATCTACTCTCTGTCTGTTCATCTGCCCAGTTTATTAGGAACAACCTCCCAAGGCCGCAACGATCATCAGGACTGAGACCGTTTGCCATAAACTCCTCTGTCCTGCCATAGGACAGCTCGGCTCTGGTCGAAGTGTGCAGTCCGTCTGGCAGCTGTCGCACACAGGATACATCCACACATCCTCGCCCGTAACATCTGAACTGAACTGTGTCATCCTGCTCTTGGCTCTGTCCGTCTGTCCGGCCGTATTATTATTACTATCAATGAACCCTCCTGTGGGACTGTACTCAACCTCCGAATTAGGTTCCTGGTTTGGATCACCACACAGAACGCAGAGTCCACCTATTTGCCTGTTTTTATCGATAATTTTGATGATTCTGACCGACTATGAACCGTAGAAAAATAAAAGAAATAAATAACCTGAACACAAATAAATAATTCCAAATATCTTATCAACAAAAATAAGATGTCAGGAAAACTGCTTATTCAGTGATAAATACTCCAGCACAGTAAAGTGTTCAGAGTTAAATGAACTCTAAGTAAGTCTATTTGGTTCCACTCTGGGAAGCCCCTGTTCTCTAATACTGAAATTAACAAAGAAGAGCAGCCAAGATAAATCAAAATTTTTTGTGAGTTAAAGTAGCAACTAGTTAGGGAGTAAACTGTACTTATGGAGGACTCTGCACTTTATGCTGTAGTTTAATGATAGTTTTTCCATTGAGAATCAAAACTACTGCTAAATCAAATGCATACTAAGCATTCAAACACAGCTAGTAGCCGCCAAGTAAGACCAGAGCTTTTGTGATAATCAGTCTCACTTCTTACCCCAAATTCCTCACAACCTCTGAGGAAATACTCCACTCCAGAAGACGTGATCTCTTGTGTATGAACTTCAAGACATAAGTTGATTGGTGAAAGTTTTTTGAGAAATATCCAGCCATCTCTGATAACTGTATACAATTAGGCTTTAATAGCGGATCAGATGTTTTTAGCTCCTCAGAATACAAATCTGCAAACTCTTGAGACGCTTGAGTTTGGTTCTCTTACAGCATTACTGCAGCTATTCTCACAACACAAAGAAACTGTCATTGGCACAGTGACATATATCATACAGACAATTCAGCTCACAACAATCATCACTGGCTCTGATATGGCGCAGCTTTCGCAGGAAATCTCAAGCGGAGGAGAGGCTAACCTGACAATCGGCAGACTCACCTGGACAGCAAACCACCCATGGTTTCCAGAGAAAGACATTCGGATGGTGCTATTTTCTCCTGACAGTCAACGCTGATTCAGAAAGGGTTAAAATGTTGTCAGTCACACACAGGCAGGCACCCACATCCTTTCCTCAGGCTTAGAAAAATTCCCCATGGTTCTCAGCATGAGGTTAGCATCATTTGTGCAATATGCTTTTCCACATTTCTAAGCCAAACACCACCTACCCTCTCCAGGCTTATTTTAGCATGTTGCCATGGTGACCCTCCAGTCTGAAGAGGCGTCAGACGGTGACCAGCGCGCTGCCTTTGACAGGTGGGTATAAGGTAGGGCCAAAGCACAAAGAAAACAGCCAACCACCTCACCCAAACCTGATGTGCGGAATCAAGGTGTCAGGGTACGACAAAACCAACCTTAAAAAAGCAGGCACCAGCTTCCCATGGCTTTTTGAGCATGCTGAGCAGGCCGCTGTCCAAATAATAAGTAGGCTAGGCTACCACTCACAAGCCCAACTCAGAAAATGCTTGAACGGTACGGAAATTCCACATAAAAATAGCAGTGATTTCTTAATTTACTCTTGCATTTAATTGCAGATGGTAAGTAGACAAGATTTTTTTTTTTTTTTGCACCAAATGTATACATAACGCCTTATTTAAATAAATTTAAATAATGCCATCACAGAGCTATATTAAAAAAAAAAAAAATCCACACACAGCAATAATGGCTGTTCACTCCTGAAAGCAAAGATAAACTGAAGTGAATACTGGTGGAACTTTATTTTTATTTAACAAATTTGTAAAATGGTTCCAAACATCTGTCTATAGTAACTTCTAAATAATTCCTAAGGTTTTAGACTCATTTCATGAATATAATTAATTGAGGGTTACATCTGGGGGTTGTTGCACAAAAGCAGAATGTAGAAATCTAGGATAACTGTGAAAGCGAGGCTTGACCAATTCTACTCAGTGCATCCTGGCTTAATCCGTCGCATGAATGCCAAACCGGGTTCAGGAGGAGCGGCGATGTCAATCCAGGTGGAACAAATTCGGATACTTGCGCATTCGAGACTCGCTTAAGAGACATTACGTGTCAATTGGACTAACCTTCCCGGATGACCATCTCCGAATTTCTTCCGACTTTGATATATCATATATTATTTATCAATGTATCTGAAGTACTCTCCCCAAATATTTAATCAAAATTCCACACAGTCCTCGAGTTTCAGGCCTTTAAGTAGGAGGGCGGTCTGCGCTCCCGAGCAAATCCTTATTTCTGGGCCATTTTGAGGGGGCTACTATGAGAAATCCAAAAGTGGTACAGGTCTAAGTTTAATTACACAAGTAGTACTACTTATAGAGACCAGGGAAAAAATATAAAATCATACCCCTTGTGTCATGGGCTGATGCACCGAGGCTCAGAAAACGGGGAAAAATCAATGGGCCATAACAAATTTTAAATCATCAAAAATTTGTCAAAATTAGAATTCTATCTCCAGCAACTAAATCTATGGGCTACTAATTAAGGTAGATATGGAGCTTGTATGGGCATAACAATTATTCCTTAAAACACCATACAGGTGGCGCCACTGATGGCCAAAGTCAGCCAATTTAGTGAAATAGCCTAATTTCAGCGGCCATTAAGGCCGTGTAGCCCAACTTTCATCAATTTGCAATATTTTTTCCTTGAAAGACTACATTTTTGGCTTTCGATTGAATGTGGTTCCTACGGTGTTCCATATTTCTTTCTGGGTGAAATAATTTTATCAAAGTGCAGTATTTTGTGTATCATTTTAAGCTTGTTCCTACCATTTCCCACATAGACACCTTAGCATACAGCTGTAACCAGTGAAAATCACACATATCCCTCATCAATCCATATTAAGACTCACCTATGATGACCAGATTTCTGTTGATTTTCTTTTTCCACAACATATAACATGACTATAATGATCTGTTAAAACAGGGAGATAATCAATTAACAGATTTAGACACTGATTGGAATGCTGGTCCAGATATTAAAATATTGGAATGAAAGAAGAATGAATCAGAACTACACTATGACTTCAACCACTCACAATGGTCACTAGTTGATCACTCATCAAAAAAAAAAAAACATAAAGCTATATGGTACAGATGATGCATTACATCTCAGAGCCAACAGAGGGTGGACTCGTAGCCAAGCACATCTCCACTGATGATAACATTACATTGGCACATGTGCAAGGCTGTCACACTGCAAGACAAATCACTACCCCAAGTCCTGGACAGTTTGTGGCTTCTGCATATGATGGACACTGGCGAATTGGAATGGTTCTTGAATTTTGTACAGACAATGAGGACTATAGCATCAAATTTATGTCACCCAGAGGTCCAACAAAATCGTTCAGGTGGCCTGCCAGGGAGGATATCTGGTGGATCCCAAAGGGTGATATTCTATGTGTAATTACACTACCAACTACCAACACAGGAAGGAACTACAAAATTCAGAACAATGAGTTCAAAACAATTTGTGACACTTTTGAGCAGAACAATCTCTACTGAAGTTCAGGTACAGTATGACTTTACAGACTTTGACTAGAGTAGTCTCATTGCTATTGAACCTCATGACCTATTTTCATCCCAATAGTCCTGTTAGCTGTTATTATGATGAATGTAAAAATATGGTGAGATATTTGGGGAGAGTACTTCAGATACATTGGTGAGTCTTATTCCTGAGTTAGAAGGAAATCCAAGATGGTCATCTGGGGGGTCTGGTTGAGTTGACACAGATCCAGGCACATTGGAGCTTATATTCATGCCAAAATATGGTGGCAGCCCATGATTTTTTTTATTCAGATATATTTAGTGGGCATCAACATGTCCCCTGGTACCTATTTTAGTGCTTCTAACACTGATTACAGCTGTATCCTAAGGTGGTCCATGTGGCAAATGGTAGGAACAAGCTTAAAATGATAGACAAAATACTGCACTTTGATGAAATTATTTCACCCAGAAAGAAATATGGAACACCTTAGGAACCACATTCAATCGAAAGCTTAAAATGTAGTCTTTCAAGGAAAAAATATTGCAAATCGATAAAAGTTGGGCCACATGGCCTTAATGGCCGCTGAAATTAGGCTATTTCACTAAATGGCTGACTTTGGCCATCAGTGGCGCCACCTGTATGGTGTTTTAAGGAATAATTGTTATTCCCATACAAGCTCCATATCTACCTTAATTAGTAGCCCAAAGATTTAGTTGCTGGAGATAGAATTCTAATTTTGACAAATTTTTGATTATTTAAAATTTGTTATGGCCCATTGATTTTTTCCCATTTTCCAAGCCTCGGTGCATCAGCCCATGACACAAGGGGTATGATTTTATATTTTCTCCCTGGTCTCTATAAGTAGTACTACTTGTGTAATTAGACTTAGACCTGTACCACTTTTGGATTTCTCATAGTAGCCCCCTCAAAATGGCCCAGAAATAAGGATTGGTTCAGGAGTACAGACCCCCCTCACACTTAAAGGCCTGAAACTCGAGGACTATGTGGAATTTTGATTAAATATTTGGGGAGAGTACTTCAGATACATTGATAAATGATATATCAAAGTAGGAAGAAATTCAGAGATGGTCATCCGGGAAGGTTAGTCCAATTGACACAGAATGTCTCAGCAGTCTTCATGAACTCAAACCTCATGAACTCCATACTCCATGTATGCCACCATACAGTGATAATAATCATCACATGAATGATCACTACAGTTATAAAAAATAACTGTAGGGCAATGTAGACAATGTTTCCGTGGTATTTCAATTCAGGTAAAAAAAAATGAAGCAAAATACAGCAGACCATGGAAAAAATTAAAAAAACATTTATTTCCAGTCTTAGTGATTGTTGACTGAATAGATAAGGAACCAGGATTAATAAAGCCTGGCTGTTAGCCTGGTCTGGAACAGGCTAGCTGTACAGAATATATCTCCATGGTAACTTAACCGGGTTTAATTTAACCTGCTTTCATGCCACTAAGTCAGGGCTAAATTAAGCTGGGATAACTGAAAAAGCCCAGCTTAATCCCTTATCTTGGTTATGTGCAATAGCCCTCTGGTTGAGTGAATAAGTTGATATCACATTTTTATGTAAATCTAACATTCCACTTTTTTGAATGTAGAAATTATTAGATATGAAATGGAGTCCTATCATTGGGACCTTTGAAATACCAGTGCGTTTTAGAACGATTCCAGTCTGTATATCAGGAGTCTCCCGGGTAAGGAGGATAAGACAGGATCAGAGTCTATCCTGACCCCCCCATACACACACACACACACACACACACTCGCGTACGCACACACACACACACATACAAACGTGCGCGCGCACACACACACACACACACACACACACACACACGCACACACACACACACACACACACACACACACACACACAAAATCGAGATGCTTTAGTTCATAGCTACTGTCTTTCTTCGAGTGAACGGTAAAGTATTGGCTGCAAATCACAATCATGACTCCACATTAAAGCAGAACTACAGAAGCGGAGACCTTGCAGTTGGTCACAATTCAGACTCCAGCATGAAAGGCTTCCTCTACAGCGGACCTGAGGAACAGACCCAAACATGGGAGCAGGGGACAGGAGGACACTGGAGTAGAGAACAGACCCCTGAAAGTCCCGGTTCTGCTGTGATGAGTTACGGAGTGAGGTATGTAATCGCTCCTGCTAATATACACATCACCACTTTACTGTGCTCTGTCCCGTCTCATCTATTCAAACTGCACCCTGTTCTTATGCACAATGTGCTGACAGTTCAGGCTGCAAATGTGTGGTATTTAAATGAACTGAATCATTTCCCAGGAAGGTGCTATACAGTCCTGAGCCTCTGAGCCACAGCCGTCGCTGGTTGGGAGAGGAGTGTTCCTCAGCGTACAGAGTACTGTCCTCAGCCCACTGGCAACCTCTGGCTCCAAAGTTTCAGATGGGAGCTGCCCTGCTGGTGCTGGTGCTCTTCTCCATGACAAACGTGCTTTACGGATTTCTGTCTCAGCTTTTAGTGACTCAGTATCGATGTCCCTACATGGTGCCCCTCCCTTTTGCTCAGGTAAGATCAGAGTGCCGGTGCGGATAAGCCACTGTCCGGGTTGTAAAACTGTGTATGTGGGTTTAATTCCAGTGCTGGAGGACCGTAGTACCTGCGGGATTATCTCCGGCCCTATAGGTCAGAGTATCTCTGTGTTCCACTGCTCATGTCTGTCCCTCTCTTCATTCAAAACCGCATAAATTCATCCCCAGATGTAGCTGATCAGTCAGTGACTTTGATTAAGCCAGTTCCGGAGCTATTGGGCTGTCATACTGTCCACATCGTCACAGACAAGCTTCACTGAAGCAGTATCTGCTGCCGTTCTTTCATTTCCTCTGTAATATCACTGTTCACCAGAGCACCTGAACACAGATCTATGACTCTCTGCTCCAGTGCATTTCCTGTTCAGTCACCAGTAGAGCACAGCATCTGTGGCTGCGACTTTTTTTCAATGTTCATTAATTTTATAATGCAAATCGACCGAATTAAAAATGAAATTTAACTTCAACGTACACTTCTATGTCAATTCTTGAATATACAGTATTGGCACAAATAAAGGAAACTTTGCTTGAAGTAGTTTAGTAATACTCTTGCAGCATTTATGCGTGATGGTTACCTGCTTGACCATAAGTGGACAAAACATTGAATAAGGCATTTTCACACACATACACACACACACACACACACACACACACACACACACACACACACACACACACACACATACAACATGTATCTATGTATATACCCCCCCAAAAAAAAAAAAAAAAACACTATTTTGGGTCCGAATACATTCATATAGATCAGAAATTAAACAAATGCTTTAGTAAATTTTTATTTTGTTTTTATTTTTCATTTTACCCTTGAAAATAAAAAATTGCTCACATAAAAAAAAAATGTATATATAAAATCTTACAGCTATATGTCTTGAGCACAGTTCTGAAGTCAAAACAACTGACCTTCCAATTTCAGCGTAAAATTCCTTCTATACAATAAGCACAAATTTAAATTGCAATTGATTGGTTCAGAAACACTGAGGCAATGAATTGGAATTGAGCCCATGAATTTGAACCAAGTTCACTCCAACTACTTAGATCCTGGCAGCATTCCATCTGAATTTGAATATTAAACAGAAGGTAGACAGGTTGATGAAAATTAGCAATGACATAGTTTTGTTAGCAATTGAAATGTTCATGGTCACCGGTGCAAGTCCGGTTTTACAAAAAGGCGTGAGAACCTTTATTATTGTGCATCTTCTGTTAGGCAACCCTTGAAGGTAACAAGTACATTTTATCTCTAAGCTCTTCATGTCCTTATCTTTTTGCTGATAATTTCTGACAGAAAACCTTCAGAAACCCAGAATACCAAAAATATTGCAGATCAGAGTTCATTCTACAAGGTTAGTACTCAGATACAGTTTGTGTGTCCATGTGTTTATTAAAGCGTCCTGTGTTGGAGGTCCCATGTCAAGCAGCCCATCTCAATTACAAAGGAACTTGATTTCAATCTTGGTCTGTGGGTAGAGTGTAAATTAGTTCATGCATGCATGCAAACATATACCATGCATTTGTGTTCATATTTCTGATACACTTCCACAGGTCCTGGTCACGCTGCTGGCGCTGCAGCTTCTCCATGCATCGGGGCGCATGACGGTGCCCCAGCGCTCCTTACACCTGACTGAGCGACTGCTGGTGCCCTCCATCTGCAGTGCCATCCAGTCAGTGTTAGCCCTGTGGACAGAGGTCTGTGTGCCCTGTGGCCTGACCCCCATGCTCAGCAGCCTGCTTCCTCTGCTCTGTGTGGGCTGGACCCATGTCCTGGGCCTGGTCTCGGCACCATCCAGGCTCACCCTCCATCTTTGTCCATCTCCACACTAACATCTGTCACAATCACAGGTACCAATGATTTACTATTATCCACTTCACAGTCCGATGCTCCAACACAGCGCACTATAGGTGTGTCCAAATACCCACAGGGTTACTATAGAGTAGGCGATAAGCTGTGTGTGAAATGTGCAGCATGTCCTAATCCTACAGTGCTGTGAAAAAGTATTTGTCCCCGTCTCACTTTCTGGCCCGATTACTGCCAGTCCAGCTGAATCTAAGCACCACCACCTGTCTGGCAATGTGAAGCAGGTAAAAAGCAGCGCTCTATGGCCTCCAGCGAACCGTAGTGAGAGCTGTTATCTACAAATGCAGAAAACTTGCAACAATGCTGAACTAACCCAGGAGTGGTCGGTCAACAAAAATTCCTACAAAAACGCATCGATGACTCATCCAGGAGACAACATAGAACCAAGAACAACATCAAAAGAACTTCAGGCCTCACTTGCCTCAGTCAAGGTAAGTCTTCACATTTCCACAAAAAAAAAAAAAAAAAAAAAAAAAAAAAAGACTGAACAAAAATTGGAATCCGTTGCTGCAAGGCAAAATCCACAGCTGAACAAGAACAAAACAAAGGCTTGTCTCACACTTGATGGAACATCTTGATGACCTCCAGGACTGTAAACCGATAAGCTAAAAGTGGAACTTTTTGAAAACATGGGTCCCATTACATTTTGCGAACTACTAACACAGTATTTCACAATAAGAACATCACACCAACATTCAAACACGGAGGGGATAGGGGGACGGCCTGGGCTGCTTTGCCGTGCCAGGATCAGGGCAACTTGCTATAATTGAGGGAGCCATGAATTCTGCTCTATACCAGAAAATCCTGAGGGAGAGTCTGACCATCAGTTGGTGACCTTAAAGGGCATCTAAAGTCGATTCTCAGACGGGACGTTGAACGTCCAATGTTTACAAACAAATCACTTGCTTTTGTTGACATTTTGCATTGTCACATGACCAATTTCATTCATAAACCAATGTTTTGTGTACATGCGTAGATAATCCTTCCATTTCGGTTTGTTTGTGCAGGTGCGGTTCGCTGATTAGCCGATAAACAAAAACAATGGGAATCGACTTTAGATGCCCCTTAAGGTCAAGCGCAGTTGGGTTATACAGGAGGACCAAAGCGGGCACAAGCACACATCGAGTCCAAGTCCTGACTTGAATCCAACGGAGATGCTGTGGCATGACCTTAAAACAGGCAGTTCATGCTCAAAATCCCTCTAATGTGGCCGAATTAAAACAATTCTGCAAAGAATGATGGGTCAGAATTCCTCCGCAGCAATGTAAAAGGCTAACTGCCAGATATCACAAATGTTTGATTGCAGTCATCGCTGCCAAGGGCGGAACAACCAGTCATTAGGTTTGGGGAGACAAGTATTTTTTCACAGGGGTTTGAGCAACTCCTTACCTTCAATAAATGTTTAAAAGCAACCCAACCTCACCTACGCCTTTGAAACTGAAGCATATTCCCACAGAAGTGTTCCAATACTAACTGAAGAGCAGAGTTGAGGCCTTGATGGCAAAGGCTTGACCGACGCTGTGTTGATGTGAAGGTTTTCTGGTTCGGTGTTGGATCAGGGGTCTGAATACTCTTCACCATGCAGTGTGTGCTCCCTACTGACTCTCACATCGTCTCCTTTTCAGGTATGAGGGGGGATCCTGGTACCGCAGGCTTTGGGCCTGTTCTACGCCCCGCTCACCCTGCTCCTGCATAGCATCGCTCTCACCTGGCCAGCAAAGGTAGGCGAGGACGGAGAGGCTGGGACTCTGCAGATCTGCTACACCCTGATGGTCGCGAAGAGCCTGGTGTTGGGGTTCCTGTCCCTGTTGCACCCAGCTGGCACAGCGGCCTCTTCCTGGGGTACCTGCTGGGGCAACTTCTGCTCGGAGCTCTGCAGCGCCTCCTGCTGGATGTGACGGCACTACGCTTCTCCCCACTGGCTGCTGCTCTGCTGACCTCGGCGTACGACCTGATCACACCACTCTACAGCCTCCTGTAGCTCACGATTCACGAGAGAGCACATCTCGCTGCTGGCTAACGGGAGACGTCATCTTTGCCCTCCTAAAAAGTTGATCTCCTCAAAAAGGCCAGGCAGGGATGCAGCATCATGAATAAGAGGCATCCAATAAAATTTCAAGGAATTTTGAGCGCAGCAAGAAAACCTGTACTCCGATATCCTCTGGAAACCTCCAAACTTACACCAATTAGAGGCAACCGAATGGCTCATATGTAAAACAGGAAACCTCGGGGCTCAAGGGAATCTCAACACCTGCTGTAAGGTTTCGGACAGAAATGAGCAGCAGCCCATGGCTTTAAGACTGCAATCGCAGCACATACAAGAACAGGAAATGGGGATGAAAAACCAGTGGAAGAAATGAATGACAATCATTTGGAACAAATCATACATTTTCTTCACAAAATAGCTTTATTATACTTTCCAGTTTGCATCATGGCACAATGATAAACACGGTGCAAAATAGTATCTCCTTAACCCAACTGACTTCTAAGGCCACAAATAACCTCGGCCAATCTTGGGCTTGGAAGAGAAGTTTTTGACTGGACTCTGGACAGAGTAAAGTCCTATTTTTCAACAGTACCTGAGTGATACTGAGCATGTAAGATGGCGACTGGTGAAACTGGGACTGTTCATGTCAGAATGTACTCCACAGGAGCGAAGACGATACGCTGTGCTGAGCGCAGTGTGTAAAGATCTCACTGAGGCGCAGGGGCCCCTTTGAATGTGCATGACCGAGCTGAGCATTAGACGTGTGACGGACAGCGAGATGAGCCCTACTGTGTGTCCAGAGAAGCAAGAGTGTGTCAATGTAAGCGAGGTGTGCATAGGCATGAGTGTGTGTGTGGGTGTGTGAGGGATGAGTGTACGCAGGTGTGCGCGTCCAGAGCTCGAGGTGTAATGTGGATGTTCAGTAAAGATGACAGGCTAGAGGTGTGTGTGTGTGTGTGTGTGTGTGTGAGTGTGACTCTCTGTGAGTGCGTGCGTGTGTGTGTGTGACTCTCTGCGAGAGCGTGCGCGCGGGTGCTCACTCAGCGGTCTGCATTAGGAGGTAAGTGGATTCCCAGACTCTGCAGCAGGTTAGACGCAGGTCCAGCCAGCCCCTCCTGAGAGCTGAGCGACTCCAGCATGTTGGTGAGCAGATTGAGGTCCAGGTCCAGAGGCCGGAGCGGCTCCTCCTCAGCACCAGGCCGCTGCATTCCCTCCCCAGCTCCTGCGGTCCCGTCGCCCTGCTGAAGACATTTCCCATCTCACTCTGACGCTCAGGGGAAGATCGTGCACAGAGAAATGACAGCAGTGATCTCACACTTACCTTCTGGGTGAAGCTCTGTCCGATGCTGGTGTCCTTCAGCTCCCGATCCATCTGATCCATGTATCTCCTGAGATTCCCCAAAGCTTCCACTCCCTCCTCTCCGCCGTGTGCAGGACCTCCACCCTCAGCCACGCCTTCATCATCATCATCGTCGTCATCGTCGTCGTCATCATCTTCAAGATCATCAGAATCCAGGTCCTGGGTCGGGCCCCCTGCAAGATCAGTAAGAGTGAATCACCTGTAGCCTCATGGCTGGCAAAAATGAAACCAAATGTGGCAAAGGGGTCAACATTTTTTCCCCCCTTGACATTCTGTGCTTTTCATGTGTGGCATGATGGGGTGACTGATCAGTTTTGGACACATGGCTTGTTTAAAGCACAGATGTATCATGGAGGTAGTAATCGAAAAATCTGACAAAAGAGACCCGTGAGAGTTTGTGGCAGTAATTCCCTCTGGAGCCAACAAGATCTGAAAATCTACCACAGTCCCGTCGACCCTGCGCTCACAGGCAGGAAGAGCTGTGGATGAGGAGGGCGGGAAAAAAAAGCACTGGAGGAGTCAATAAAGTGCAAAACTGCAGCGGACAGCGAGAGGATAGAAGCCAAAGGGCTGTGACGTGTGCCCTGGAACAATTAAGCCTGCACATTAAATTCAGCAAAAATGTGAATGGACAATGCAAGTTTTGATAGTTTTGGCATGGTGACCTAGCCATTGAGCCAGTGCGAATTTGATATTGCAAACTGGCTCCATGCCCCATGTGGTAGGACTTTTGGCTTACAGATGCCGTTTGGTCTCATAAGTGCTCCTGTTCTCACTCCCACTGACCTCACAAGGGTCACCACGAGCAAGCCAATAAGGGTCACTACAGCCATATAAAGGGTCATAAACATCGGCCATTATGAGGGGTTTCACTCATACAAATGCTCTACAACTTCCAGAGAAAACACAGAACACCTTAAACAACAGTTCTTCAGATATCATAAAAGAATATTACAACAAAATGCTCATTTTCATTTAATCAAAAAAATAAAGGCTGAAAGCAGTTGAATTTTTAAACAAATTCAGATCTGGTTTGTTGTCAATGTTTGTTGAAGCCAAACATTTTTTTCAGAAGCTGTTTCCAGCCTCGAGTAAATATAAGAGTATATGATGGATTTTTTAAATATGAAAGTATTCTGCAGAAGGTGGCCATTAATACCATTAGAATTCAGCAGTTACTTGCCTATTACACCTCTGTAGTATAAAATATCTTAGTGGTTTACCTATAACAGTACTCTTGCTTGGTTCCCTTATAAGGAAAGAAAGAATAACTGTTTTTATAGCCATTTCATGGTGCTCAGCCTTGCTTCTCACAGCGAGAAACCTCAGCAGAATGCATCTTTCACACAAATTAATCCAAAATTATTCAAATTAACTGACTGTGCCCTTTGTTTGTTTTATAAAGCGGGAAGCTAACAGTTGTACATGATCTGTGAAATAGCTGCCCCCACCTTCCAAAAATGAGCAAGAGTACACCTGGGCTGCCCTTGACTAAGATGGGAATGGGAAGTGACCTCATTCATATCCTGGTTTTTATGATGCGATGCCCAAACGCTTGTGGGTAATTTCCAATTCTGGACATAAGCGAAACAATAGATAGATATACAGACAGACAGATATACCTTACAGGTAGCACGAGTAATGATGGGCAGTAGCTATTGAGAGTCAGATTGCCACATGTAGGCCTTCATCTTTCCAAATATAATCTCCAATAAGTAAAATAAGAGATACCATCTCAGCTATTAAATGTGTTGGTAACTAAACTGCTTGAATACTCCAGCGATCGTCACCTCTCTCGCCTTTGTGTCACAGCATTTAGTCAATCAGCCTCCACACCGGTGGCATCACTTCAGGCCAACCACTGACACGGCAGACTTTGAAAAGAGGAGGAGCAGTGCGCAAGTCTCGACCAAACATTGCACTTTACTCTCTTTTTCACATTTGCTATTGGTGACGTGAGGGAATTCAAGCTTAAGAACAGGTGAGAATTAGAAGATTCCAAATTTGCGCTGCTCTTATTTGGGAAAGAAAAAAACAAACATGCCTCTGATGTCACCGTTTATACTGCGTTGAGTCACACACTGAATGAATATTAGCACTGGCAGCACACAGCCAGTCACAGCTTCAGGGAGGTGTTACCTAGCAACCTGTCCAGTGCAGTGGCCATGGAGTCTGGATCAAAAGTAAAGGGCTCTGTTGAATGGGACCTGTAGATGAGAAATGGTTAAATTCAACACATAAAACAAACCAGAAAAACACACAAATCTAAAGCACCAACCGTCCACGTTCTAAATCCCCAATATACTGCTTACATTCAGAGGGTGACCCCTCCTTGTCCTATTAAAAGGACAGGAAATGACATACAGGAACCTGCTGGCAGCACAGGGGGAGTAACAGCTGTATGGAAAGGACACTCCTCCGGTATCCCAGCAGCCTCTGCTCCACTCACCATGGCAGCTCGGCTCCCTCATGTGAGGACACCGTGTTGATGAACTTCTTCATGCCCCGTGTCACTGCCACCAGGCTGTACCCAGACTCCTCCTGATTGGCCGTCCCAGTCTTTTTGCTCTGGTGCCGGTCGGAGCTCTGTGTTCCCTGACCTGCCGTCTCCTCCAACAGACGCTCGAGGTCCTGGGGCGAGATGTCGAGCCAGCTGTCGCCTGCACATCAAAATACAGACAAATGTGCACACATAGGAACGTAAAAATTTTACATTTTCTACAGAGAAAAACGTAGTTACTTTAATTCTTGTATTTTTCCAACATGACAGCGAATGCAGAGCATCATCATATCAATATCCAACCTCTCGATACTGAAGATGGCTTTGGACACAAACAGAGATACGCGCCACAGGCACGACACGATCAGCCATATCAGATACTACAGGGACTCCTGGGGATTATTAAAAGAATATTTTACAGCTTTCAACGGCCCATAAAATGACTGTGGCATACTGCGGGTGCTGGGTCAGAGCAGTAACAGAGGCAGTGAGAGACTGCAGGTGCTGGGTCAGAGCAGTAACAGGGGCAGTGGGAGACTGCAGGTGCTGGGTCAGAGCAGTAACAGGGGCTGTGGGAGACTGCGGGTGCTGGGTCAGAGCAGTAACAGGGGCTGTGGGAGACTGCGGGTGCTGGGTCAGAGCAGTAACAGGGGCTGTGGGAGACTGCGGGTGCTGGGTCAGAGCAGTAACGGGGGCAGTGGGAGACAGTGGGTGCTGGGTCAGAGCAGTAACAGAGGCAGTGGGAGACAGTGGGTGCTGGGTCAGAGCAGCAATAGAGGCAGTGGGACACTGGGTGCTGGGTCAAACTCACTGTCCTCTGGAGGGAGGTCAGACTCCAGCTTCCGGAGTTCTTCTACGCTGAAGGGGCAGTTCTGCAGGACCTGCAGCACCTCCTGCCCAGGAGATCTCACACTGGAGTCACACACACACACACACACACAGACAAAAACAAGCTAACGTTAATCGTAAATGAATGTAGCTGGGTACGTACGGAGGAGCGGATAGAGACATTAAAGTAGGGTCCCTTGTGTGAGGTCCTGATCTTTAATGGTTACACTTCATGCAGATCAGCAGGTGGCGCTGCTCACCTCTCAGGGCGGGACACTGACAGCCTGAAGAAGTTCTCTGCCGCAGCCATAAGCTCCCTGTAGCGAGAGGATCCCTCCATCTCCCCCTACCAGAGACACGAGAGCTTTAAGCACCGTCAGCGACAGGACGCAAGACAAAGATGGAGGGACAGGAATGAGGAATTCAAGAAAAGCAGGAAGGAGAAAAGAGAGGGACACTGAGAGGAAACATGAAGACAAGGGGACAGGAACAGGAAGAGCAAACGAAAGCAGGAAATAAAGAGCAGAGCATGAAGGAGGGCGAATGAGAATAACTGTCAGGAAGAAACAGGAAAAAGACACACGGAGAGGAACAGGAAGGAGGAAACATTAAAGCGGAACAGGAAGGGGGAAACGGGAAGAGGATAGTGAAGGAAGACATGAGTAAAGGATCAGTAATTCTCACTCTGAAATAATCGTTCCTCTTCAGGCTGCTGAGAAATCCCCTCCAGAGGGGGCTACAGGTCACCGGGACGTCCGACTGGGTCCACGGCTCCTGGCACTTTGAGCACAGGATCTCGAACCCGTGGGCCTAGAAGGGAGCGAATGGGTCAGAGATGAGAGGAGGAGCGGGGGGCAGGATGGCGGTGCCGGGGGTGCGGGGCGCTCACCAGCTTCATGCCCAGCTCGTGGGCGCGGTATCGGGGGTGTGAGGGGGCCGGGAGGGTGAAGCCGCTGCGCCGGTCCGGCGTGAAGGGCTGCTGCTGAAGCTGGGCGTACAGACATCTGGTGAAGGTCACCTGTGCGCGCGCACACACACACACACACACACACAATGCCTTTTTTATTCGTCCCAGGTCAGCCACAGCAAATACACTGTCTGAATATTAGCCTCAGAGTCAGTAACCCATTTCAGAAACAGATAAAACTTGAATGGATCCTGTCATTCTGTAACCATAGAGCATGTGCGCCACTATCCGAGTCAAAGGTTACCATGAGGAACTTGTGACGGACCATCAGTGTGACGGAGCGTCAGTGTGAGGACGGTTACTATGGCGAGAGTCCATGAGAGTGTAAGAGTGAAGATTGTGGTATCAGTGTGTGAATAGCCACTGTGGTCAAGTGGTCAGTGTGATTGAGTGTCAGTGTGAAAGCAGCTTCTGTAGTCAGTGTGATTGAGTGTCAGTGTGAGAATGACCGCAGTGGTCAGTGTGATTGAGTGTCCGTTTGAGAATGGTTACTTTGTGGGACAGACAGTGCTCTTACCCTGGTGAGAACGCGGGTCTCCGGGGGAAAGTTCTGGAAGGTGCGACAGGCCTGCAGGTCCAGGGGGTCTCTCAGGTAAAAAGCAGACACAGCGGGTGCCAGCAGGTCTGGTCGATGGGCCAGCAGAACTGCGATGCCCGCAGGTACAAAGCAGTGCGCATGATGCAGGCTGGCTTGAATCCTCCCCGGGTATCTGGAGACAAGAGACAGCTGAATGACAGGACACGCTCAGCGAGCTCCTCACTTTAGCACAAGGGCTCAGCTCTAAACTCAAAGCCATTCAAGAAAGCTTCAGCATCCTGGCATTACTGGAACAATCACAACTGTCACGCAGTACCAAAAAAACTGAGAGAAGACGTTTACTCTTAAGCTGAAGGCGGGATGATGTGCATGGTATGGACCACAGCGCCGCTACAAGAGGACCCCGAGCGGCAGGAGAATCTACCAATACAATAATCAAACCCAAGATTCTGTTCCTTACATAGTGCAAGGCTAGCACAAACCCTTACGGAAAACTACCTCTGCACCAAGCGAATATTGCTGTTTATTAACCCCTTGAAGAGTAAGTTCCATAAATTTAATTAGTGTCCTTGAGATCCACTTAGGGCTGGGACGATTCTGAATCGATTTTTTTTTTTTTTCGGCATAGTACCACCGCCTGCTACCATGGGGCGAACATCCGAGCTTTCCCTTTTCCTTTATTAAACCCGAAAGTGTCAAACATCATAGGGCATGTGAAATGCTTCCGGCAAAAAAAAAAAAAAAAAAAACTTGACCGACATCAGTAATTTTCGGCGACATGCTGCACGGAGCAAAGTAAAGGACTACAGAATCGTCTCCTATTAACCAATTAGGCTACTCTAAGAAAAGTAACCTGTTCCAGTTTACTTGCTTGATTAGCAATCAAACGGTGGATGCGTTTACTCTCCAAGTTGAATGAGTAGAGCTGTTTATTAAGACAGCATGTTTGATTGCTGCATTTTCAAATTTAAATGGCCATAGAACAGCACAGCAAGAACACGATTGCCATTGCCACGGCATTTCGCGTGACTGCGATAATTTGAATCTCACATTCACGTTTCATCCGCTTTACAGAATGTTTTCCACCTTGTGTATTTTTTTAGATGCTTGAAATCCAGGGCGATCTTATAACAAATCTGTTTTAATGTCCTAAAATGCTACAACAAGAGATGTAATTCAGAGGAAGATTTTTTTAAATTATTCATATTATAGACATTCTTTCACTCTAACACCGTAGCCCAGTTAGGTTTGTCAGCTTCTCACTATCCCATCTTAATCGTTATAGGCTACTGAAATTGCTTGATTGTTATTTAGGACAAGTACATGGGAGCAGATTTAGGGACGGGCGGAGCACCTGCAATTCGCAAAATCTAAACTCAGGCTTCTTCCCGACGGCATTTTAAATCGTTTTAAGCCGCTTCAGGTGTGTATGTTTTAAGAAATTACACGCGGATGCCTACACGCCCCATGACGGCAACTGGTCTTATCACACTTTAAAAAAAAATCCTCGTTCAACATCGCCACATCCCAACTCAGCATTTCATCTCTCATTGTAGTATTTTTAGGAGATCTATAATGATAAAATAAAAATAAAGAGATTTGTTTTCAGATCGCCCTGGATTTCAAGCGTCTAAAAAATACACAAGGTTGAAAACATTCTGTAAAGTGGATGAAATGTGAATGGGAGATATAAATTATCGCAGTCACACGAAATGCCGTGGCAATGGCAATCATGTTCATGTTGTGCTGTTCTATGGCAATTTAAATTTAAAAATGCAGCAATCAAACATGCTGTCTTAATAAACAGCTCTACTCATTCAACTTAGAGAGTAAACACATCCACCGTTTGATTGCTAATCAAGCAAATAAACTGGAACAGGTTACTTTTCTTAGAGTAGCCTAATTGGTTAATAGGAGACGATTCTGTAGTCCTTTACTTGGCTCCGTGCAGCATGTCACCGAAAAATCCTGATGTCGGTCAAGTTTTTTTCCGGAAGCATTTCACATGGCCTTTGCTGTTTGGCACTTTGGTTCAACCTGCGTCGGGTTTAATCAAGGAAAAGGGAAAGCTCGGATGCTCGCCCCATAGCAGCCTGTGGTGGTACTACGCCTAAAAAAAAAAAATCGATTCAGAATCGTCCCAGCCCTAGATCCACTGCTTTCAATTTCCAGTGGTGATTTTGGAATCAGGTGTAGGATACTCGGTCAGGTGGACTCAAATCACATATTTACAGAATTAGAACTTAAATGGTTAAGTAGCAGTGCTACACAGAAGAGCCAGCCGAACTCGTTTATTAGACAGGTCGTGTTCTCAGGGCCGGTGGTGCAGCGGCTGTGAAGCTTACCCCTCCAGCCGTTTCTCTACGCAGGATCGGATCTTGTGACTGGCCAGGCAGGCCTCTTTGTGGGTCGAGAGGAGATCCAGGGCTTGGGTTAGACTGGGCGTAACATTGCGGGGGCAGCCAACATCTCCGGCACGGGCAGGAACCGGGATGATGTGCAACTCTCCCTGGAAGAGGAACACCTGAAGGGAAACACAATCACCACAGCAGTCACTCTCAGTGGTGCAGAATAAACAGTTACACCTCCCACTGTCTCCAGTACACCACAAAAACACGCTGCGTCGAAGGAACAGATCATTCAGTTCATTGTAGTTATAACACCCACATCTTTTGTGTGTGTCATTTTCATATTGTGCAGAATTTGGTGTTGCGGCAGGATGTTCTAAATTTGCTCCAGAAATGAAGGTGGACTGAAGGATGGAATCACCCTGTTTTCACTGCTCTCTGGGTTCAGCCACTTAGGAAGGTGATCGGCTGCTTCAATCAGCAAGAACTGGCCGTCACTGTCCTCCACACTGCGAAAAACAACACGCCACAGGGATTCAACATCATCACCACCCAACTTCCAAAGTCTGGAACTAAGATTAAGGGTTATCCACACGCCATTCATAGAGAATGTTCAATGTCCTTCAAGGAAAGAGTAAATCTATTATTGACATGGAGCCTGAATGAAAAAAGGCAAGTTATTTTTGTCAATTAAGTTTCCAGAATGACACAACAAAACTTCCCTCTCAATGACACTCTGAAATAGTTAACAGTATGAGGCAAGGAATACTAATGACAGCAGTACTACTACAGCTGTACTGCCATCCCTTTCTGTCAGCATTGCTGTCGAGGCATGCAACGATTTCACTGACTCTTATTCTTTGGCTCTAAATTTCGAGATAATGGAAATGAATTATGGGGTTTTATTGTGATAGGACTACGATAAAAAAATTGATATCCAATAAAACAAAATCACACAATGTCATGAAATAACCCTTTTTTAACATAAGCCACGAAACACTAAAATTAATGCGCCCATCATGAACTCAATGTGTTGAACTCATCGAACCCCTGGTGAAGCTGACAAGAGGGAAGGGGGTCGATTAATTCAACAGGGGTCAATGGAAATGCTCGCCACGGTACCTGGCTGCCAGCATAGGGAAGGCACGCGTGATTTGCTGCAGGAGGTACACGATGAACCACTCGTCCTCCACATTGTCCCCAAACTGTGTGGAGCCCCCAACGTGGGCTGGAACGCCACCTACAGGCAGTACAACAATAATAATCACATAGCATTCCACGACTTCTATGGCACTTGTTTATATGAACATCCAGTGGAGAAAATGTAAAAACTGGGTGGAAGTTTTAAATGATAAGACGGGCGAAAAACTGTTAAAGATGCAGCGTTACCTTTCTCAGGGTAGTGCTTTAAACTGAATGCTTGGTTTTGCCAGATGTATTGAATGAGCAATGGGGCAACCTCCGCCAGTATCTCTTGTACGACAGCCTCTAAAGACTGTTCACCCACTTGCTCTTTCGATGGACTTTCCCGGACTTGAAACAGTCGGTAAAACACCGCATCCTCAGGAGCAGCAGGTCTTCTGAGGGCATCCATAGCCACGGCGCCACGTCGCTGTCCTACATGCAGCACAACGAATGCACCACACAAGGCAATGGACTAGCTAATGAGCAAAGATCCCACAGAGAGATAAACACTGACTTGTTTGGCTCGATCACCGAACTGAAAAGAAGAGGATGCCACCAAACTAGCAAGATGTCCGCGATACACTGCGTATCAAATGCTGAACTCGCGTTTCGTTAAAGCTCCGCATCATTGGGCAAACATGTTGGCGTTATCCCGTGTGACTTTGACTGCATACGAACAGAACAGACGGGTTTTGTTCATTATAGTCCTGTCGTACCAGCCATTACCGTAACAGGTACCCAGTAATAGTGTTCATTAGCTTGCTATATTGGCAACAAGCTAAGTTACTTCGTTTTTGCGTCAATCTGTTTAATCACCTCTTAAGAGGAAATTTAAATATCTTCGCTTCTAAGGTTGCAACAAACGCAGTAAAGTGTTTCTCCGTGAAAAATAACGCAAAATTACGAGACATCACATAGAATTACGAATATAAATTAGCTTTGAACGTCAAAGACACGATGGATGTAGAAACCGGAAATGTCCGCTCTGTATTTGTGTCCTCCAACTGAAGCACGCTCAAAATGTCTCTCGTGTGAGAACCGGGTTTGCGAACAATGGTTCCGAAATATGGAGAAAACGGGAATAGATCACGAACTTTTTGAAGGATCAATTATTCGGGGGAAAACTGCAAATAAGCATTGCATTCTTAATCTGAGCATTTTTAACCACCGGTTCAGTTACTGCACTTTAATGACATATATACAAAAATAACCACGTTGGCCCTTAGCTAAACCTTTTGGGAGGTGATGTGGGGACATCTTTTATTTATCTCATTGCGTGGTCTGGTCCCCCCAGTTGTGAAATCTCCCTCACTGTCACGAAAGGGGCGCACAGTCTTAAAACAGGGTCGGGAATGAGATCAGTGGCATCTTTTTCTCAAAGGTTTATCCACGGTCTCCGCGAATATGACTCTCCCGTGAGCCATTGCGATGAGAAGCGGCGTATCCATGACAGCCAAGTTGTTGTTGTTGTGGCGCTAGCTTGCTAGCTAACCCTGAAAACCGTTAGCTAAAGCCTTTGCTCTATGGTTGTACTCCTAGCTTGCGAAGCGCATCAGATGGTACCTGTTCTTCAAAGACATCAGCGTACCATTTCAATCGAGCTAGCTAGCTACGAAAATATGCGTAATTAACGATTGCTCAGGGTATTTCGGCTAATACGTCAGTGAGCTAGTTTAATTATGGTTTAACTAGCCAGAAAGAGGCCTCAGGCTCCGAGTAAATTAATCGTGAGCTTCATTAGTTAGCTTGCCTGCTAACATAAACGATGCTTAACGTTAACCTCAGGCAGAAGAGTCATCTGGACCGGGTACGGAAATGTAGTCCGATGAAAAGATTTCCCAAATAATGATGTATCGATGAAATCGGAGAGCAGCTGCAAGGATGATTTCGCGATGTACAAGGCGGCCGGTGTCGCACAGTCTTGAGATGTAAGTATATGCCTGAGATGTGAGTATATGTCTTGATGCATGCGCTGTCGGCTTCCATGGCCCACAGGTACCAGCTAGTATATCATTCAGCCTGAGATGTGAGGTATATGCCTAATATTACGCTTATAAGTGATGCATCGCGCTGTCCTTCAGCTTCGAACTGGCCCACAGGTATACAGCTGGCCCTACATTACGGTGATTCAGCACGCTATCATCCCACAGGTATCAGCTATCATCAGTCCTGAGATGTGAGTATATGCCTAATATTACGCTTATCAGTGATTCAGCACGCTGTGAACTGCTGCTGGCCCACAGGTATACAGCTATCATCAGTCCTGAGATGTGAGTATATGCCTAATATTACGCTTATCAGTGATTCAGCGCGCTGTGAGCTGCTGCTGGCCCACAGGTATACAGCTATCATCAGTCTTGAGATGTGAGTATATGCCTAATATTACGCTTATCAGTGATTCAGCGCGCTGTGAGCTGCTGCTGGCCCACAGGTATACAGCTATCATCAGTCTTGAGATGTGAATATATGCCTAATATTACGCTTATCAGTGATTCAGCGCGCTGTGAGCTGCCGCTGGCCCACAGGTATACAGCTATCATCAGTCTTGAGATGTGAGTATATGCCTAATATTACAGCTTATCAGTCAGTGATTCAGCTCTCTGTGAGCTGCTGCTGGCCCACAGGTATACAGCTATCATCAGTCTTGAGATGTGAGTATATGCCTAATATTACACTTATCAGTGATTCAGCGCGCTGTGAGCTGCTGCTGGCCCACAGGTATACAGCTATCATCAGTCTTGAGATGTGAGTATATGCCTAATATTACGCTTATCAGTGATTCAGTCGCTGTGAGCTGCCGCTGGCCCACAGGTATACAGCTATCATCAGTCTTGAGATGTGAATATATGCCTGATATTAAGCTTATTTGCAGCTAATATTACACTATCATCAGTGATTCAATATTACGCTGAGCTGCCGCTGGCCCACAGGTATACAGCTATCATCAGTCCTGAGATGTGAGTATATGCCTAATATTACCCTTATCAGTGATTCAGCGCGCTGTGAGCTTCCACTGGCCCACAGGTATACAGCTATCATCAGTCTTGAAATGCGAGTATATGCCTAATATTACGCTTATAAGTGATTCAGCGCTCTGAGCTGCCACTGGCCCACAGGTATACAGCTATCATCAGTCTTGAGATGTGAGTATATGCCTAATATTACACTTATCAGTGATTCAGCGCGCAGTGAGCTGCCGCTGGCCCACAGGTATACAGCTATCATCAGTCCTGAGATGTGAGTATATGCCTAATATTACGCTTATAAGTGATTCATCGCGCTGTCAGCTTCCGCTGGCCCACAGGTATACAGCTATCATCAGTCTTGAGATGTAAGTATATGCCTAATATTACGCTTATCAGTGATTCAGCGCGCTGTGAGCTGCTGCTGTCCCACAGGTATACAGCTATCATCAGTCTTGTGATGTGAGTATTTGCCTAATATTACGCTTTATCAGTGATTCAGTGATTCAGCTATCATCATGTCTTGAGATGTGGCCCCAAGTATATGCTAGAATATTACAATTTATCAGTGATTCAGCTGGCCTGTGAGCTTCCGCTGGCCCACAGGTATACAGCTATCATCAGTCTTGAGATGTGAGTATATGCCTAATATTACCCTTATCAGTGATTCAGCTCTCTGTGAGCTGCTGCTGGCCCACAGGTATACAGCTATCATCAGTCTTGAGATGTGAGTATATGCCTAATATTACACTTATCAGTGATTCAGCGCTCTGTGAGCTGCCACTGGCCCACAGGTATACAGCTATCATCAGTCTTGAGATGTGAGTATATGCCTAATATTACACTTATCAGTGATTCAGCGCGCTGTGAGCTGCCACTGGCCCACAGGTATACAGCTATCATCAGTCTTGAGATGTGAGTATATGCCTAATATTACACTTATCAGTGATTCATCGCGCTGTGAGCTGCCGCTGGCCCACAGGTATACAGCTATCATCAGTCTTGAGATGTGAGTATATGCCTAATATTACACTTATCAGTGATTCAGCGCGCTGTGAGCTGCCACTGGCCCACAGGTATACAGCTATCATCAGTCTTGAGATGTGAGTATATGCCTAATATTACACTTATCAGTGATTCAGCGCTGTGAGCTGCCACTGGCCCCACAGGTATACAGCTATCATCAGTCTTGAGATGTGAGTCCTAATCAGTTCCTGAGCTGCCACTGGCCCACAGGTATACAGCTATCATCAGTCCTGAGATGTGTGAGTTATGCCTAATATTACCCTTATCAGTGATGCATGCTGGCCCACCCAGGTATACAGCTATCATCAGTCTTGAGATGTGAGTATATGCCTAATATTACACTTATCAGTGATTCAGCGCTGTGAGCTGCCGCTGGCCCACAGGTATACAGCTATCATCAGTCCTGAGATGTGAGTATATGCCTAATATTACGCTTATAAGTGATGCATCGCGCTGTCAGCTTCCGCTGGCCCACAGGTATACAGCTATCATCAGTCTTGAGATGTGAGTATATGCCTAATATTACGCTTATCAGTGATTCAGCGCGCTGTGAGCTGCTGCTGTCCCACAGGTATACAGCTATCATCAGTCTTGTGATGTGAGTATTTGCCTAATATTACGCTTATCAGTGATTCAGCTGTGAGCTTCTGCTGGCCCACAGGTATACAGCTATCATCAGTCTTGAGTCTTGAGATGTGATTCATATGCCTAATATATACAGCTATCATCAGTCTTGAGATGATTCAGTGATTCAGGCGCTGTGAGCTGCTGCTGGCCCACAGGTATACAGCTATCATCAGTCTTGAGATGTGAGTATATGCCTAATATTACACTTATCAGTGATTCAGCTGGCGCTGTGAGCTGCTGCTGGTATACAGCTATCATCAGTCTTGAGATGTGAGCCTATCATCAGTGATGCATCTGAGATGCTGCTGTCCCACAGGTAGACAGCTATCATCAGTCCTGAGATGTGATTATGCTAATATCAGTGATTCAGCGCGCTGTGAGCTGCTGCTGGCCCACAGGTATATAGCTATCATCATTCTTGAGATGTGAGTATATGCCTAATATTACCCTTATCAGTGATTCAGCACGCTGTGAGCTGCTGCTGGCCCACAGGTACACAGCTATCATCCGTCTTGAGATGTGAGTATATGCCTAATATTACACTTATCAGTGATTCAGCGCGCTCTGAGCTGCCGCTGGCCCACAGTTATACAGCTGTTATCAGTCCTGAGATGTGAGTATATGCCTAATATTACGCTTATCAGTGATTCAGCGCGCTCTGAGCTGCCGCTGTCCCACAGGTATACAGCTATCATCAGTCTTGAAATGCGAGTATATGCCTAATATTACGCTTATAAGTGATTCAGCGCGCTGTGAGCTGCCACTGGCCCACAGGTACACAGCTATCATCAGTCTTGAGATGTGAGTATATGCCTAATATTACACTTATCAGTGATTCAGCGCGCTGTGAGCTGCCGCTGGCCCACAGGTATACAGCTATCATCAGTCCTGAGATGTGAGTATATGCCTAATATTAGGCTTATAAGTTATGCATCGCGCTGTCAGCTTCCGCTGGCCCACAGGTATACAGCTATCATCAGTCTTGAGATGTGAGTATATGCCTAATATTACGCTTATCAGTGATTCAGCGCGCTGTGAGCTGCTGCTGTCCCACAGGTATACAGCTATCATCAGTCTTGTGATGTGAGTATTTGCCTAATATTACGCTTATCAGTGATTCAGCGCGCTGTGAGCTTCCGCTGGCCCACAGGTATACAGCTATCATCAGTCTTGAGATGTGAGTATATGCCTAATATTACGCTTATCAGTGATTCAGCGCGCTGTGAGCTGCCACTGGCCCACAGGTATACAGCTATCATCAGTCTTGAGATGTGAGTATATGCCTAATATTACCCTTATCAGTGATTCAGCTCTCTGTGAGCTGCTGCTGGCCCACAGGTATACAGCTATCATCAGTCTTGAGATGTGAGTATATGCCTAATATTACGCTTATCAGTGATGCATCGCGCTGTGAGCTGCTGCTGTCCCACAGGTACACAGCTATCATCAGTCCTGAGATGTGAGTATATGCCTAATATTACGCTTATCAGTGATTCAGCGCGCTGTGAGCTTCTGCTGGCCCACAGGTATATAGCTATCATCGTTCTTGAGATGTGAGTATATGCCTAATATTACCCTTATCAGTGATTCAGCACGCTGTGAGCTGCTGCTGGCCCACAGGTATACAGCTATCATCAGTCTTGAGATGTGAGTATATGCCTAATATTACACTTATCAGTGATTCAGCGCGCTCTGAGCTGCCGCTGGCCCACAGTTATACAGCTGTTATCAGTCCTGAGATGTGAGTATATGCCTAATATTACGCTTATCAGTGATTCAGCGCGCTGTGAGGTGCCGCTGTCCCACAGGTATACAGCTGTTATCAGTCCTGAGATGTGAGTATATGCCTAATATTACGCTTATCAGTGATTCAGCGCGCTCTGAGCTGCTGCTGTCCCACTGGTATACAGCTATCATCAGTCTTGAGATGTGAGTATATGCCTAATATTACGCTTATCAGTGATTCAGCTCGCTGTGAGCTGCTGCTGGCCCACAGGTATACAGCTGTTATCAGTCCTGAGACGTGAGTATATGCCTAATATTACGCTTATCAGTGATTCAGCGCGCTGTGAGCTGCCACTGGCCCACAGGTATACAGCTATCATCAGTCCTGAGACGTGAGTATATGCCTCATATTACGCTTATCAGTGATTCAGCGCGCTCTGAGCTGCCGCTGGCCCACAGGTATACAGCTGTTATCAGTCCTGAGATGTGAGTATATGCCTTATATTACCCTTATCAGTGATTCAGCTCGCTGTGAGCTGCCGTTGACCCGCAGGTATACAGCTATCATGTGCCTGAGTGATGCGTCAAACAGTCCAGTTACTTCCACCCTGTAGCCAGCTAATGGTTGACTTGTTTAGGTCACATTTTGTAATGAACTTTTAATATTTAAATTTTTCATGGCACACAGTTATCTGGTCCTCTGTTAAGCAGTTGGGGTGCATGTTGGAAAAAAATTGCCATCGGCCTTTTTGTTTAAATTCAGTTTGTAAATGGATACCTAGCAAGCTAGTTTGTTTGCGAACCACCTGGCCTGGTAAGGTTTGTCTTCGGGAGCAAAGCAAATACAGTGTCTAGAAAAGCTAATTATTAAAATAAGGGACACCCTGATCGAGATGACGAATGACGAACAGAATTCGGCATATTCATTGGTCCCCCATCATTCAGATTGTGAATGGAATGACCGTGATATTAATTGGACTGACAGTGATTTGTTATTTTGATCAATTATTACACTTTCAGGATTGAATGGCACTGATTTGTGCTGGAATGACATCGATGTTTTGTATTTTCATTAATTGTATTACTCCTCACAGATGGAATGACAATGATTTTCGCAATTTAAGCACCTGTAACGCCCTCGATAAATGGAATTACACTGATTTCCGCTGGAATGACTGATTTTCACATTGCTGTCTCCTGTATCGCCCTCGGCATATGGAATGACTGTGTTTTGAGTTCGAATGACGTTATCTTCTGTATTGCATTCACCTACATCATGCTCCACAAATGGAATTACACTGAGTTGCGCTGGAATGACGCCATTTTCTATATTCCTGTCACCAATAACACAATTATTTCAGCATGAATGACAATGATTTTTGGCATTTTGATCAAATACATCACCCTCCACAAAGGGAAAGTTATTAATTATACTCACACTAGTTTTTGTGTCGTATTGTTTGTATTTTTGTGTTGTTATCACCTATATTTCTCTCCACAAATGGAAAAACTGCCTGAATTTGATAGGGTTAGGCTGCATTTAAGTATGAATTATGTTTTCACTTTTCTTGATTGGCCTAATATTTCAGAAATTTCAGAAGCTGATTTTAATGGAGTGCCATTAAATTAAGTGACATTTATGCCTCAATCCTATAAAGTATACTCTGGGCTGGTTTCACAGATGTGGATTAAGCTTAGTCTTGGCCCTCTATTTCCTCGGTTTCAAAAAAATTTAAAGAAGTCCAATTCAGATTCCTGTTGAAGATCTAAGCTCTGTCGGTCTTGTTTGCATGGATGAGCTGCAGAAATGACCTCTGACTGCCCTCCCTTTGTTTTTGCAGTCGCGGAATCTCGCGCACCAGCCTCGACCATCACCCCCTTCCCGAGGAGGCGGACGATGAGCTCCTACCTCAGCACCTCCTATGCAACCTGCAGGAGACTCGCTCCTCCTGCAACAGGTCAGCAGCGCCTCATCAGCCATATCACGATATGGATTTATGTTGGTTTAACCTTTGCTGTATCTATCTGCACCTCATCCTGAGAAGCTTCCTGTGCTGGAACTGCTGGTCATCATTCAATTTTTTTGTATTTGGTATCAGCATTAGCCGTGGTGAGGTCTCGATGCCTAATTAATTAAGGTTCTAAATGGAACAAACCTGTAAAGAAATAGCCCATATCTCACTTCATGTCACATTTAGGGCTTCGGTTGGATATCATATATTGAATATTAATTCGTGACCATAGAGTTGACCTTTAAATGGCCTGTATCTCGACATCCTGATGATTGTTATTATTGCATTTGGGGCTTAGGGTTGTATTAGACTGATTGAGGTTGTGTTTTACCCACCATTTATTGACTTTTGATTTGGCCTTTTACTGTGACCTGAAAGCTCAACAGAAAAACATCTGCCATTTTGCTTTTTACTGCATTTGGTGCTTTGGTTTGTATTGGAGATTTAAAGGAAGTCTTGGATTAGGCATCAGATCATGACCTTGGATTTGACATTTGTTGTTGTGTTCAAGGTCAAGCAGGAAAATGCCCTGTATCTTGCTTCTTGCTTATTATTGCATTTAGAGCTTAGGCATTTATCAGGAAGTCATATATCCTGCATCTTTTTTTTTTTTTTTGAAAAAGGAAAAATCTAACTTTTGTTTAACAGCTGCTGAGTTGGTCAGTTGTAAACTCATTTTTGTTCTCAGTGTTTGGAGGGTTAATGTTGGGGTCTGATGCCGGTCACTGTGCTGGAGTCAGGTGCTGGGGGTGACGAGGTGACCGTTCTCTGTGGAGGGGCTGTGCTGACGAGTCTCGACACAAATGAGAGTATACGTGAATCTCCAGTGGGGTGGTGGTGTGTTGTGCACGGCAATGTTGGAGCGTTTGAGATGTGCTCTCTCTCTCTGCCGATCCCTCCTCAGCTCGGAGGCGTCCGGGGCCTCGGCGAGGTCTGGCTCTCCCACCGTCACCAGCAGTGACACGGAGAGATCATGGACCGGGATCAACAGCTACACGGGAACCGGGGTCTCCACCGAGAGGAGCTCCGTCTTCTCCTGGGGCTACGATGTGAGTCTCGCGCACTCTTTCTCACACACGTGCACACACATGGAAACACGCACGCGCACACGCAGAAACACGCATACACATGCAAACACACTCAGAAGCATGTGCACACACACGCACGCGTAGAAACAGGCATACATACATACATACATACATACATATATACATACATACAGTGCAGTGGAAACATATTTGCCCCTTTTGCAAGTTTTTCTATTTTTGCTTATTTGTAATATTTAAGTGTTTCAGGTCATCAAACTAAATTTAATACTGTGCAAAGGTCTATAAAGATACGTGAACATTTTTTTAGAGTTAAGAACTTTGTTGCCTTATGTAATATTTTAGATAGCTGGGAAATATGTTTGACAAACTTGTCGTATGGAATCAGGTCTTATGGAATCATTCATAAAACAGCAGTTCATTCAGAAATGAGATATTTCTAATACAGACTCATTTATGAGTTTTTGGTCATGAAAATGTGTTAAATATGTGGGGAATTGACCCATGCCCTTTATGCCGATTCTGCCAAGTTGGGGTGGAATCCGTAAAGCATTTGTTTTGGTATTGTCTGTTTTATTTGCCTTATTTTGGACAAAGCTTCAAGGAATGTTGTCTATGCATGTAACTCCTCTTCGGTTTGACTTGTTTACAGTGTTACTGGGCAATATATCCAAACACTTTCTGGCGTTATACAACATGATTATGTTGCCAGGAAAGGTAATTATTTTTTGATTGACATCAGTTAAGGCTTTAAGAGATGAGAGAGTATCGAGCTTTGGCGAGTGTCGCTGTAAAACTGACGATAGTCTCAAACGATCATTTAATTTATTGAAGGGAAAAAATTATTCAAGATCTACATCGCCCGTGTGAAAAAGTAATTGCCCCCCTAAACCTGTTGTTGTGACACACTTGGCGACAACAACTGCTATTAAACATTTGCTATAACTGGCAATGAGTCTTTCACATCGCTGAGGAGGAATTTAGGTCCACTTCTCTTTGCAGAATAGTTTAAATGCAGCCACATTGAAGGGTTGTCGAGCATGAACTGCCTGTATAAGGTTATACTACAACTGTGGACTGAAGTCACTTTGACTGGGCCTCCCTGAAACCTTCAATTTGTTTTTTTGTTTTTCTCTTAGATCATTCAGAAGTGGTCTAGCTTGTGAGCTTCAGATCATTTATCTGGTGGATAACCCTGCTGCTCTTTAGCTTTAGGTCACAAACTGATGGCTAAATATTTCCTTCAGGATTTTCTGATTGAGGTTATGTTTTTGCGGATGTTGGTTTGTCTGTCTGTCTGTTTGTGTTCAGGATAACTGATAAAGTAATGAATGGATATCTCTGAAATTGTGTGGGTGGGTTGCTGTTACATCAGGGATGGATTGATTTTGACTGCGATCGGTCAAACAATATGGCCACCACAGCAACCATCCGAAATCCTATGTTGCAGATCCCTTAACTTTCTTATGAGCCATTTCACCCAGCGAGATTTCCACTGTGCTGCCTTGGCGGAGGTTTGCACTCTCTGAGTGCCTCTAGCTGTGGAATGCTGTGTTTGCTTAATACGTGACCTAACAGGACCCATGTCTTCCAAAAAATTCCACTTTCATCTGATCTGTCCTTGGATTATTGCCTCAAACATCTTGGGGGCCATCAAGACTTTTTTGGCAAATGTGAGACAAGCCTTTATATTCTTTTTGGTCAGCTGTGGTTTTTGCCTGGTTGCTCTCCCATGGATGCCATTTTTGCCCAGTCTTTTTCTTGTCTAGGGATCCTGAACACTGTCCTTAACTGAGGGAAGTGAGGCCTGCAGTTCTTTAGATGTCTGTCTGGATTCTGTACTTGACTGCTTAGATGAGTTGTCGATAGATTCTTGGAGGAATTTGATTTGGCTGGCCACGCTTTGGAAGGTTAGCCATTGTTCCCAGTTTTCTGCATTTGCGTATAGTGGCCCTCACAATGGTTTGTCAGAGCCCCAAAGCCTTAGAAATATCTTTGTAACCCTTTCCAGATGGATGCACACCAACAACTTTGTTTCTCATTTGTTTTTGAATTTCTTTTTATCATGGCATCCAGTGCTGATTTTTGCCTACTTCACATTGCTAGATCAGTTCTACGTAAGTGATGGTGAGATTCTTAGATTCAGCAGGGCTGGCATTAATAATGCCAAGGTGTATCTTGTGTAGTTGAACCTAGTTATGAATTCAGTTTGCTGATTTAGCAACTAAGGAGGCAGTTACTGTTTTTCAAAGGGCCAGGTTGGGTTGGATTGCTTTTTTCCTGTCAATATCTGTAATCGTCATTTAAGAACTGCATTTTGTATTTACTTGAGTTATCTTTGTGTAATATTAAAATTAGTTTGATGATCTGAAACATTTATGTCTGAAATGTATGCACAAATAGGAGAGATTGGGAAGGGGGCAAATAGTTGATCGCAGGCACGCAAAGCATGCACGCTCAGCATGTCAGTCGATAATATGGTATTTGTTGGATTTGAGTGGTCACACTATAGAAAATGACTGCTTTTGGTAACACTGCATTGCATTCAGGTTTCTGACCCACTCCATGAGATAATGTAAAAGCATTAATACTTGAGTTTGTTCAGGAGTCGGTCGAGCTGGAAATTGAATCTGTAAATTGTAGGAAGTCAACAGCAGGATCACTCAGTCTGCTTGAGCACTGGGATATGTGATTGAATCTGTTAGTAAGCAGTAGCACTTTGGTAAAAATAATTCCGTGACTTGAATAGCTTCTTGGTGAGCGAATGAGAGTTGACTTGTGACATTTTTTTCATTTTAATTATGAGCACGCTGCTTTGTGCGGCAGTGGGGGTGTCTGTTCCCCCAACAATCTGCCGAGGATTCTTTGAACTCCCATCTCTGTGCTGTTTTTCATAGCTGATCCAGAACAGCTCTCCTCTCTTCGAATCCTGCAAACAGCCTCTGATTTATTTACACAGAACCGTGTCCTTGTGTCGCCTTTCAGAGTCTCTCACTCCCAGCCTCGAGGGAATTGCAGAAGGAATCAGGCTTTGGTGAAAAACAGCTGCTCAGAAATGATCAGGTCTTTAGGAGATGGAGCTGTGCAGTGGAACGAGGGAGGGAGAATGTGAGAGGGAGGGAGGTAGAGTGAGAGAGTGAGGTGGGAGAGAGAGAGAGTTTTTCAGAAAGGACAGTTCAGACAAGGTTGCATCTTTATACTTCAGAAAATGTATCCTCTGTCCTAATACCTGAGAAGTTGCATCCTTCCCTTGTGTCCTTCTCCTCTCTGGATGTAAGGAGAAAGGAGACGAGTGAGGGAAAGGTGAATACTTTACCTTGAGTAATTGGGAGAGGTATGTCGGTGGGTGGGATCGAGGGGTACAGGCGTAATGACGAGTGGAAGCAGACACGACGGCACGGCGGTAAGGTCCTCACGCCTCTCTGCCCCTCACACAGGAGTTCGACAAGGCGGCCTCGCGGCAGGTACAGCAGATGTTTGAGGAGATTGAGGAGGAGCTGTATGAGGGGCGAGGCGGGGACCAGCTCCGGGGCCTGCAGGAGGAGTGTCAACAGTGGGCCTTAAGGTTCCCTCACCTGCGGTACGTCGCTCTGTGTTTACCCCTCACCTGCCGTACATCCCTCTGTTTTTACCCCTCACCTGCCGTACATCCCTCTGTTTTTACCCCCCACCTGCGCTATGTCCCTCTGTTTACCTCTCACCTGTGGTATGTCTCTCTCTAATGGCCAACTATGCAGGTTCTGCTGCTGTGGGTTTCATCGCCTTATTTTTGATGTTTTTTGCGTTTTGTTGTTGTTTTCCTCCCCTGTATACGGTTGATGGTTACTGTAAACACAGTTCTGCTTCATTTTATTCTACAAGTTGAATTACATTCCTTCTCCCCTGTGTGTGAATGCCAAATCAAGCAAATCCTTGCCTTCCTGCGCCTGTAATTAAGGCTTTGTAACTCATGATCTGAGCGTCATAGAGTCCTCGGAATTACTTTCATGAAGCGCGACACGTGCACCATGCTGAATCCCAGCTTATTTTGGTTTACAATTATTGGACAAGGAAGTATTGCCAAAAAATTTTATTTAAATTTAACATGGTTCTATTCGTATTGGTGTACTCTTGAACAATGTACAGGGTTACCCCTGGGTTTTGAAAAATATTCTCCACTTTTTTTCGTGGAAGTGAATAAAGTGTTGTTGACTTCACCTCAGTCTGAATTTTTTTTATTCACTCACGGACTCTACATAGCTTTGAACAGCCTTTAAATCAGACTAATTGCCAACAGCACGCTGAAGGTAACGGCGAGTAATTTCCCTCTCATCACTGATGGATCATGTTCGTCAATAATGAAAGTGACGGGCGGCAACAGGAAACCTGAATTTATATTAGTGCTGTGAGTTTAAACAAAATTTTCTAGATTAATAAATATATGATATCCTCCCTGGTAGACAGTGCTGTCAGATATGAAGGCAGGTTACTGCTGGGGCTTGGATGGGGAGGTTTGATTCATGCTAGTCTGACGCCATCATTTCAGACTTCATTACTTCAGTTTCACAATAGATCCAGCGCACCACCTCGTCATCAGCATTCAGTGTCTGGGCACTTATGTATTCCAGGTGTGATTATAATGCTTAAATCAGATGAGCCATGATCTAGACTGAGGCGTCGATGTTCTGCTCATCTACAGTGCCTGACAAAAGTCTGGTCACTTATCCAAGTTGTAGGAACAACAAATAATAACCTGACTTGTAGTTGATCAATTGGAATCAAAAATGGCTTATATGAAAGGCAAAGCCCTCTAGATTATGCGAAATATACCAAAATAGAGTTTTGTGTCATTGATTGAGTTTTATAATTTAATTTGTACAGAAAGGTCAGATTTTGCTTGGACAAAAGTCTTGTCGCATTGAAAAAACATGTGGAAATTATACATACACTTTATTTTGAATACACAAATATGCCACTATAATATCAGAACATAAAGCCATGGTGCCTTGGAAAAAAGAATTAATATTGCGTATGACTCCCATGAGCTTGGAGGACTGCATCCATACGTCTTGGCAATGACTGAGATAACTTGATGATGAAATCATCTGGAATGGCATAGAAAGCAGTCTTGCAGGACTCCCAGAGTTCATCAAGATTCTATGGTTTCATCTTCCAAGCCTCCTCCTTCATCTTACCCCCTGAAATGCTCAATAATGTTCATGTCAGGTGACTGGGTTGGCCAATCCTGGAGTACCTTCACCTTTCGTCGCTTTCGGGAACTGTGACATGGAGGCAGAAGAATGAGAAGGAGCAGCAGTATAAGTCGGGCAGCAAGAACTTCTTGATATTTCAGGCTGTTGATGTTGCCATCCACTCTGCAGATCTTTCTCACACCCCCATACTGGCTGTAACAACAAACCATGATTTTTCCTCCACCAAACATGATTGTTTTCTGGGAGAATCTTGGGTCCATGAGGGTTCCAACAGGTCTTGTCTGGCGACTGGCATGCAGTTCAGTGGATGATTCACCAGAAAAATAAACTTTCAGCCACTTTTCCTCTATCACTCCTTTCTGCAAGCTGTGGGCCTTGGCAAATGCAATGCAGGTTTTTTGTTTTCTGTTTAATGCAGACTTCTGTGTACTAATTTGGCTATGAAAACCACTTTGAGAGAGAATTTGACAAACTCTTCTTGTAGATACCGGGATTTTTGGTGACATTTCCTCATGTAGCTTTGCTGTAGTTGAAGAAGGGCTAGCCTTGTACAGTTGAAGCAAACAAACGGTCCTTTCAAACAGTTGTCATACCGGGTCTGTCTGACCTGCGCTTGCCATGAACGTCACCAGTTTCTTCAAATATTTTTCTCATCCCCTCCACTTGACATTTGGATACATTAAAGATGTCTGCCACCTCAGCAGCAGACTCAGTCCTCAGGCTCTTGATGATCAGCACTTTGGTCTGTGGTTGAATCTTTGGTATGTTGTCAGAGGTCTAGTCGCACCTCATATGAAAGTCTGGTGTGCTGGGATTATTTCTATACACATCTGGGAATGTGTTAATTACAGTATTTGTCATAGGTTAAACTCTAATCTGCGATTTGTTGCATCATCTGAAAAGACAACAAGACTTTTGTCCCAGCAAAAACACATGTTATGGGCTTAGCCAAGCTGTGAACATCAGAACACTTTTTGACGGTTTCATTTTGCACCAAATTATTAATGTGAAAGCCCTTGACATTAAAATGGACCATTTATTGTAACAATTGATTGCTAAGAAATAAAGTTATATGCTATTTTTCGTTACTATGTCCTTATGCGACAAGACTTTTGTCAGGCACTGTACAGTCCAAACCATTGTAAAATTTCAAAAAACTCGGAACGCTCATCCATTCCTCTTAACCTCAGACCTTATATTCAGCTGAAGCGGGAAATCCCTCTGCAATAAACCTGTGGATGTCCGGCTTGTAACTGCTAACCCAGGGCTGCACACTTGCTTACGGGATTTAGGATGATAAACTGTGGACCCTGATCTGTGTGCATGTTTGTGCCTCAGAATTTTGGGCTCTCAGCTGCTGTGCCCCACAGACGAGGGCTTCCAGTGGGTCAGCACCGCAGGCCAGGGAGCAGCCGGCAGCTCAGCAGGGAGGGACGGCAAAGACAGGAGCAGCAATGAGTGAGTCAATTCAATTCAATAAGCTTTATTGGCATGACTGTATTATATACAATATTGCCAAAGCATTTTTGGACAGACAGGTAACAAAACAGTGAGTGATGATATGCATACGGGTGTTTCTACAGAAAAGGGCATGATTACAGTAAAGACATTCCATCAAAAATTTTCTCTGGGATTCCACTTTTTTTTTTCTTCAAATAGGCCTTTCTAAGTACTAGTCAGTATTAAAATGGCAAAGCTGGGTTATGGCTGGTTTCATTTTTTTTTCAACAAACTTTAAGATGGTCAGATGTCTTTACCGTAATTGTTGATTACGGTAAAGACATCTGACCATCTTAAAGTTTATGAAGTGACATACCTCTTTACCGTAATCAGTGTTTTTGGTAAATTGTACTGAGGAAAGGGGTATCATACTTCTTGCATGAATCTTTTGGTCATTCAAACATGTCAAAGGCATTGAAATGTTCATTGTTTTCTCTAGTCTGAGTGTGAGAAGGCGTGTCTCCACCTTTGCAGTCCGAACATGCACTGGCTGTAAAGGGTGAGGAATTTTTGCAGGCTATGTTATTTTGGGGGTAGGGCCCTAATGCCAAATTAACTATATTCCAACATGCCCCTGCATAATTTTTCTATACTGTAAAGTACCAGTAATTTATATGTTCCAAAATGGTCTGTTTTGCCAGAGCCTCAAATATTTCACCCTTCACAATCAATGCATGCGTCAAGACAGTGAATATACAAGTGAATCAATATTCTACATAAAAAGTTTATTTTGAATAAATGCAAACTCGAAGCACAAAAATTTTTAACATGGAAAACAGCAGTATCATCAGGACTGCAGTCATATGTATGTAACAGCAGTATGTATTTTAAGTAGTTTTTTTTTTTAGTTTTAGAAGCTGAGTTCAAATTTGAAAACCTTTTTGTCACGAGAACATCATGTTGGACTCTGATAAAAAGAAATTTCCACATTCCAGGATTTTTTTCCACTTATATACACAACACCGGATACCTTGGCAGAGCAGTTGATTACGGTAAAGACGCCGGTAAAGACATATAATGCAGCCCCATGGAAATTTGCAACCAATGTGAGGGCTGAAGTTTCCCTTATTTCCTCCCTCTCTGAAAAGGTTTCTAATCAAGCATAACCTCATCAAGAAGCACTAGCAACAAATACATATTTTCATGATTACGGCAAAGACATTTAATTTGTGTGACAAGTAAAAATTCGGATACTACTTGAGCCTTGGCACTCAGCCACCACACCCAACAGGTTTCAAAATGGCCTCTTTTTGTGTTGTTGGTGTTTTTTTTGTTTTAGGGCAGGATTGACATCTGGTGGACAGCTGTAGACCTAAAATAGCTGACTGATTACGGTAAAGACAGGGAAAACCAAACTTAACGGACACTTGCTTTTGGTCGGGGGGGGGGAAGGGTTAATCCCTTTTTTCCTGAACCAATAGCTTTTCTAAAGTAACTTGAAATACTAAAGAAGACTTGTTCCTGGTGGCAAGTCTGAGTCATCAGTGAAAAGGGTTTGATTTTCAACTTAATTTTCTGTTGGCTCAATTTTGAATGATTACAGTATGGACATTTGCGTCATAATCTGACCTTGGATGTCAAGGTCATTGGAATGAGTGTCCCTTTTAAAGTTGCCCCTAATTGCAAATATCATGCCCAATATTTCTAGCCCCCAAATGAATAGGAAAGCTAAGTTCCATTGTCAAAAAAAATGGGTGGACCGTCTTTACCGTAATTGTGTCCTTTTCTGTAGAAACACCCATACACATACGAACAAAAAGGTAGGGTAGGGGAACAGATTGCAAAAAGTTGGTTCGTGCTCATCAATCGACTTATCATGACTTTCAAGATGGCGGCGACAGGAAACTACCTCAAGGTACTGTCTGCATAAATAGTCTTTTTTAATAAACTACCTGTGCATTTTCAAAGTTCTCAGTGCCTCGTTTTAAATGTCAGGGCCCTCGGAATTCTACCAATGAAGTGTCGAGCTACTTTGAGCCTTGTTAATGATGTAAAAATAACGATTTCTTTGCATGGCAACGCTATGCCCCATTCACTACCATTGTGAGCCTGTTGGGAGCTTCGGCTAAAAAGCCCTGTGTTTCAAAATGCTGGGTGCGTACGGAGGTGGGGTATTCGACAAAAGTTAGTACTCGTTATCTTGTTTCAATACACCCCAAGTCAATTTCACACCGGAGTTCCCCTTTAAGTGTGTAAGTATGGCTGTGTCCGAAATCATTCACTCATTCACTGTTCCCTACTCACAATAAGGGGACTCACTATGTAGGTGACTATATACTGAGCTCGCTGGCAGAGGGAAGAAACGCTTTCGGACACTACCTGGCTCATTTTGTCGCAGCTGTTAATAGCATCATTGCTTTCGCAAAATTAAATCGTACCGATTCAACTTCAGTTGAAGGATTTGGACATATTTCTGTAATAACCGAACGGAGTATATTTCCCACTGTTTTTGTGTTTACCATTATCGTTTAAATAATAAAATTTGCCGTAATTTTTTAATATCGTCATCTATTTTTTGTCCTCTAACTCATCATTATTCGTTATAATAGTACCTAAAAGTCCGTTTATATCCTGTGTAAAAAAACGAGTCTCTTAAGCTGCTTGGTTTCCAAATAAAAAGAAAAAAACATTTTCGCGCCTGAAGCTAATAAATGTCTCGTGCCTGTTTTCAAACTCCGTTGACCAAATGCAGCCTTTTCGGAGCTTTTCGGTTTGTGTGCAGTACTACATGATGGGACGTATAGCTGGGTTAGTGACCATCGGATGTTCACTACATTGATTCTGGGATGTAATGAGTTCACTATATAGGGGATAAAAATTCTTACAAACAATTCAGACAGCCCTACAAAATGGCGAACCTATATAGTGCACTATATAGTGAGTAGTGAGTCATTTCGGACACAGCCTATGTGTCTCTGTCCCTGCGCAGATCTAGTGTACTTAGTTATTTAAGTGTGTAAGTACATGTCTCTGTCCCTGAGCAGGTTGAGTGTACTTGGTTATTTAAGTGTGTAAGTACATGTCTCTGTTCCTGGGCAGGTTGAGTGTACTTGCTTATTTAAGTGTGTAAGTACATGTCCCTGTCCCTGGGCAGGTTGAGTGTACTTGGTTATTTAAGTGTGTAAGTACATGTCTCTGTCCCTGGGCAGGTTGAGTGTACTTGATTATTTAAGTGTGTAAGTACATGTCTCTGTCCCTGGGCAGGTTGAGTGTACTTGGTTATTTAAGTGTGTAAGTATATGTCTCTGTCCCTGGGCAGGTTGAGTGTACTTGGTTATTTAAGTGTGTAAGTACGTGTCTCTGTCCCTGAGCAGGTTGAGTGTACTTGGTTATTTAAGTCTGTAAGTACATGTTTCTGTCCCTGGGCAGGTTGAGTGTACTGGGACAGAAGGCAGTCATGTCCAGGTCTTGGTTGGAGGATGATCAGCAGCCCAGCTCCCCTGGCGGCTCAGGGTTCGATGACACGCCCAGAGTGATCGAGGCAGAAGGACTGATGGAGGAGTACCTGGCCTTCGACTGTCGAGACCTGTGAGCCCTGCCCCCTCGCCGCTTCCACCATGTGACCCCTCTGTCTGCGGGGGAGTTTATACTGGGGTCATGTGACCCCTCTGTCTGCAGGGGAGTTTATACTGGGGTCATGTGACCCCTCTGTCTGCAGGGGAGTTTATACTGGAGTCATGTGACCCCTCTGTCTGCAGGGGAGTTTATACTGGAGTCATGTGACCTCTCTGTCTGCAGGGGAGTTTATACTGGGGTCATGTGACCCCTCTATCTGCGGGGGAGTTTATACTGGGGTCATGTGACCCCTCTGTTTGCAGGGGAGTTAATTCTGGGGTCAGACAGGGAACATCCTGCAATGTGGATCTTTCTCTGAGTGTAAAGCTGGTCTCTCTTTGGTTCTGCCCTCTGATTGGAGGATTCCATTAATGAGCGAAACCAGGTGGTTGGAACAATTCCTGGGGAGGCTGTTTACTTCACGAGCCTCGATTTTACATTAAGGTCCATTAGTATTTGGACAATGACAAAATTTTCATTGTTTTGAGTCTGTTCGCCACCATAATGGATTTGTAATGAAACGATCAATATGTGCTTAAAATGTAGGCTAGCGGATTTAATGTAAGATTTTTGGAAAAACTATTGTTTGCACCTTGTGAAAATTCCAAAGATTTTATTTACATGGGCTCCTTAGTTTTAGGGGCTAGACAGTTAGTGGACACACTAACGTAATCATCACTTAAATTGTCCTTTTCAGGACAGGGTTGGGAATCAGAGGCCATATGAACTCAGGCTGCTTTCCTTCACCGGTGAGGCTCTGCCTGGAATCTTCTCTTCCTTTAAAGGGTTATTTTGGGTTTTTGAAGTGGGGACATAACAGGCACTTATTATTATGCCCCCGACCTCGAAAGAGTCGGTCGGGGGCATTATGTTTTCACCCCTTTCGTCCATCCAGGCATCCTGTCGTAACTTTTCCTTTGTCGCGCTCTAACGTGAACACCGCTCGACGGAGGTTTATGATTTCTGGTGGGGTGAATGGTCATACATAGAGGATGATGCCTATCAATTTTCAGCTCGCTCCACCGACCAATATGGCCGCCGTGGCAGGCATCTTGAAATCTTTGTCGCGCTCTAAAGTGAACACCGCTCGAAGGAGGTTTATGATTTTTGTTGAGGTGAATGGACGTACATAGGGGATGATGCCTATCAATTTTCTGCTCATTCCGCTAACCAATATGGCTGCCACGACAGCCATCTTGAAATCCTTTAGCGCACTCGCCGGAGGTTTTTGCTTTTTGGTGACCTGAATGGTCATACATAGCCGATGATGCCTAACACTCGCTTTCTGTACATGTTCTTCAACTGTTTCAGTTGGGGGCATATGCCACGCCTTGCGTTGCTCTTGTTACTCGGGCCGGTAGGCCACGAGTCTAAGTTTCGGCTCCGGATCTTCTTTTTTTTTTTTTTTTCCGGGGTCGTGATTGTCCTGCTCATGCGCGCGCGGTTTCGCGATTGGCCCATAGATATACATGTAGAACACTACATGGCTGATAGGGTACGCTCAAGTGAAGCATCTGTCCCAGAAGCGTATACACCGGGAAGTTAAATTCGCACGTACACTCCCATTCATTTTCACCTACTGTAAAATTATATTTTCAAAAATACTTGCGTGCGACTCGGGGTGATTTTGGTATCGCTGTGCAGAGCTACATTTTCTCTCCCTAAATATGTGCTTTTTCGGAGGATGGAAAGCAGCACACTTACTCAAGGGAGGATCGAAATGTTACTCGGTGTCAACATTAAATTGCAAGCAGAAAAATTCAGTTTAGGTGACCGAGGCTTTTAATCACCCTCCGATAAGATAATTGTTTCGAAGTTTTCGCCATTATAAGCAACGTCGATGATTGTCCGTATACATTATCAAATTACTCTCTGGTTTCCTCACTTCATTGTACCCTGATTGAGCATATCTGCCGTTGACCGAATTGTTCATTCTGAATCATATGGCTAATGCCAACATTGTTAAAAGGAAGCGCTAGTTAACTCTGGCTACTCCTTTACTAAGCGTCATCTTTGCCCCTGTCCCATTATAACACTGCTCTCAAAAAATGATCACTGTACAGCACGGATGGAGGGGATAGAGAAAGGTTTTTTTTCTCATGATTTCTAACAGCCAAGCCTTTCTCCCCTCCTTGTCTTTTGGAACTCTGTATAAACAGACAAGGCGACTTGTCCATTGTTTTTAATATTATGCAGGTAAGAAATATTGTCCTTGAATGTCAATTACAAGTAGCTAGCTAGTTAGCCACCTTGTTCATTTTATTGACTGCTTAGTCAATGCAGTCCCCGCAACGGTAAGGGTACCAAGGTAGCTCGCTGGAGACCGTTATCGATCGCTAGCGTTTGCTTTAGTCAGCGGTCTATTTAAGTCAATGGGACGGCTAATTACCTAGCTAGCAAGCAAACGCGATTTTTTCTATTAAAGAGACAAATTTGCTTTTCTACGTTAACTTACGCATTAAACGTTTTATTATAGCCCTTCAAATGACTATTGCTGCAAAAGGCAGCCACACATCTCGGCATTTTAATGCTTATATTGACTTATTTGAAATTGGCCTCATAGGAAATCATTCATTTTTATGAAGAAGTTGGGTGTATCAATATGGCGGCCGGGTGCTTCACTTTGGATAATGTAAATATGACATCATCAGCAATCTCGTGTTCTAAATATATCTATGGATTGGCCCAGGCCTAGACCTGGCCCGAGTACAGGCTCTGAGGAGCCTCTTGTTGTTAATGCAGCTGATTGTTTGTGCCTGAGTGCCTGCTCGTGTGTGTGTGTGTGTGTGTGTGTGTGTGTGTGTGTGTGTGTGTGTGTGTGTGTGTGTGTGTGCGTTGTGTGTGTTTGTGTGTGTGTGTGCGTGTGCGTGTGATTGTATGTGTGTGTGATTGTGTGTACACATGCGCTTGTGTGTGTGTTGCAGGGATGAGGAGTGGGAGGGGACGCAGGCTGGACGGCGCCGGTGCTGTTTGCCTCCCGTCTCGCCCTATCGCTGCCGGCAGCAGGCGGTTCTGGACCTGCTGTTTGATGACGTGTGGCAGGAGCTGATTGGCTGGATGGAAGAGCTGGTGCGTCGTCACTGGGAGAGCTGCGTCTCGGGTAGGTATCCGGTCCTGCCCCGGGAGATTTTATGGCCGTCTCGCCAATGATGTTCACCATGGATCAAAAACCAGATTGTCCCGCCTAAACTGCCAACTGCGCTGACGACTGTACCGCGTGACGTGATGGTACTTACTGAGAGGCGAAGTCTGAGGGCAACATTGGTCTAATGTGTATGTGCTACACAAATGTGTGTCAAAATGTGAGGAGTGTTACACACTGACGCAGCTGCTGTTTAGAGTAAGGCCTGATGCTAGCTCCGTACAGCCTGGAGCTACAGCTGAACGCGAGGCTACATACAGACCTGAGCATGCCCTGCGGCAGATAGCCTGTTAGCTGTGTGGATAGCAGATTATTCTGCAGTTTTTTTAGTGATTTGGCAATATTTCCACCTACCTTTTCACTTCTCAGTGTTTTTCCATTTTAAGAGACCCCTGTGCTCACCGACCACTTTATTAGGTACATGGTCTGATACTGGAGGAGACCTCATTCTCCCACCAGAACAGTATGAATTGTTCACAACATACTGAAGACAATTTTGTTAGGAATCTGGGTACATGCTGACTCAATAGCGACATTAGTTTCCCTAGTTTCCGTATTCTTGTCAGCCATTTTTGTCAGTTTTTTTCTGGAAGCCTCTGGTTTTACCTCTACCCTTCGGTGGTAAAATGGAATGAGAGCAGGGTCTGTGCTGGTTGTTTTAGGGAGCGTTATTCACAGTAACGTTTGTGTGACCAGTATGAGATGACGTGTGCTCTGTGAATAGACCGATCCATAGCTCCGTCCACCCCCTAACTACTCATAGCAACAGCCGGACCTAGGTCAAGCTGTGCTGAAGATGACGCCAATGTCCCTTATAACCTCATTGGAAGCGCTTCCTGAAAACATCAATCTCGAGTTTTTAAAAACGGATCGCATCGCAGCAAAAGACAAGGGTTATAATTATTTTTTATCTGGGTATATTCACAAAGTGTCATTTTCTGTTATAAACGCCCGTGAAGTTGAAGCGAAATGCAAATACTATCGCTCAATGTTGAAGTCCCAGAAGCCACACTCATTGATAATAACGATCGACAAGGAACAGAGAAGCATTGTTCATGGCCAGTGCTCTTGCAAAGCAGGGATCGTAGCATTCAATTTACATATGGTGTAATAAGATCGAAAACCTTTTCTGGAGCACCCAAGTGTTATTGCCCAAGACAGTCTTTGATTGAAACAGAGCTCTGTGTGAAGCCCGCATTAATCATATCAGGTGTGTTTCTGCTCTATTTGAATGAAAACCTGCAGCCTCTTGACCCTTTTACGCCCCAGTGCAAAGCCATCCAGAGGCGTTATTGTTCGTAAACAAAGCGAGTTGAGCTTTCAGAATAATGAGTAATTATTAGCAGATTAATTGCCATATCCAGCCTCCTGAAAGCAGTGTTTACGACCCTGTCTGGGTATCTCGTGTCCGATTTACACTCACCGTAACAAAACCGCTTTACCATTGTGTGAGATTTTATAATGACAAAAATGTGAAAACAAAGCGCGAACGTACTCTTCCCAATAGAGAAAGCAGTTCGGATAAGTGTTTGTTTGTCCGAGGTTATGGCGAGCGCTAGCTGGGTGCGGTCACGTGACTGCAGCCCTGGATCTCATTGGCTGGATAGGCCTCGGTGGGCTGTACTCTGGATTGGTCTATTGACGCATTAGCCTGCTGAATGTATCTGTCTGACGGAGGCTAGCTAGTGGACATACGGGATGCACATGGTCAGCGACAATGTTTACTGTCACATTCAGTGGTGTTAAGTTGGTATGAAGAGGCCCAATTTGTGCCAAGAAGACATTCTCATTCCTTTATGCCTCTAAAACCAGAGAATGATGGACACAGTTTAATTTATCTGTGGGTTCATGCCATTTACTGTAAATTCTGACTGTACCATCTACATCTCAAAACAAAAAAAATTAAGATTTGTTTGACCGGCAAAGTTCTCCTAAATGTTTCCCAAACCTGCCCAGTTTTTGGTCATATCCTGCCCACTGGCCACGTCACCTTGTTTTTTGCTGAGAAGAGTGGAGCCCTTGGTGGTTTCCTGCTGCAGTAGCCCATGAGATTTAGGGTACACCATGTATTTTTACCCCGCCCATCTGGGGGGGAGGGTTAGGGTATTATAATCAAGTTGGTCTTTTGGTTTGTTTGTTTGTTAGTTAGTTAGCATGATTTTGCGAAAACTATTACCTCAGTTTACACCAAATTTGGGAAAAAGCTCGGCTCTGATCCAGAATAGATCCCATTAAATTTTGGAATGAATTGGGTCAAGGTCAAAGTGACAGAAAAGGTCTAAATCATTTTTTGTACAAAACATAGGTCCGCACACCAGAAACTGCTCCTTTGAGAATTTTTTAATGGTATCACCACGTGTGATGTATCGGGCATCAGCCCTTCATCAGACATCGTGGTGACACCATTAAAAAATTCTCAAAGGAGCAGTTTCTGGTGTGCGGACTTATGTTTTGTACTTTTGTATCTTTTTTCGTCCAGCACCCAGCACTCAGTGTTTTTGGATGTGCTGCTGCTTTTTCTATCTTTTAAATTATTTTTTGGCCATAACTCTGTCCAGTACGGTCTGATTTACTTCAGACCAATGCCAAAATGTTCTTTTTTCAGTTTGTAAAATATAATCATTAAATTGCTGTGTGAAAAGTGCATTTTAATGATCACTGGGGGTCAGAGTTCAGGGGGGGTCCAATTCATTGATCAGAAACACCAATTTTCCAATATATCTCAAAAACCACTGCAGATACGCATTTGGTTACTATTGATCACACATAGGAAGTCTTATATGAAGATTAAAATGACATTATAATCTTTAACCTTCAGTGACCTTGAAAGGTCAAACCCCAGATCACATATATCATAACAGGTGATCAGCTTAATGAACAGCTAAAATACTTGCTGGGGGCGGGCTTTGCCTTGCCTAGCGCTGCTTGTTATATATTGTGATCACCCCTGCCCGTCCACAATTTATTGTTTTTTTTTTATTTTTATTTATTTATTTATTTAACCTTTATTTAACTAGGTTGGTCCCTTTGGGATTCAAATCTCTTATCCAAGGGAGATCTTGTCAAGACTAACAGTGGTACATGTAGTTCATCAACAAACTCCCATCAGGAGAAAACAAACTATACAATACATTAAAAAGTGCAGCTGTCACAACACTATTAAAATGAACATTTTCAGTTTTTGACAGACTTTTGCCACCATACACTTTATAATGGCTTTAAATTCACCGAGTATCACTAAATATCAAAGCTTAGTATCCCTCTGTAGGCTGTTGTAGGTTGAGGGTATAGAGAACCTGAAGGCCTTCTGGCCTAACTCAGTCCGAGTCTTCGGAACGGTCATTAGCTCGATGTTTTTAGACCGCAATCCATAGGAGCCACTTTTCCAGGATGTGTAACACGATAAATAACAAGAAAGTCTACCAAGAATAGCCTTATAGACAAAAACAAACCAATGGCTATGCACCAGATCACCATAATCAAGAATTGTGGAAAAATGTGGCTTCCACAAGTTTTTTTCTGTCATTGAAAGAAAATCTCTACAGTCTCTAAAATAAAATCCAAATCTTAGTTTCAACTTTTTAACAAGATTGTGCATGTGAGGTTTAAATGAAAGTTTGTCCCAGATATACTGTATGTAAATAGAGACGGTGTCAATTTGTTTGCCGTGAAGAGTAACAATGCCCTGATTCAAAGAGATATTCTTGGAGTTTTGAAAAGACCATGAGTTTGGTTTTTTCTGCATTTAGAACAAGCTTTAATTGGCAAAGTTGAGCCTGCAAAAAATCAAAAGTTTTTTGGAGATACTCTAAAGCCTTACTGAGAGCAGGTGTACTGCAATAAGTGACTGTATCATCTGCATAGAAATGGAAAGCTGCATTCGGAATGTTTTAACCTAGGCAGTTGATATACACAGGAAATAAAAATGGACCCAGAACTGAACCCTGTGGGATTCCATTACCGACTGTTCACATATTGGATGCAAGACCATCAAAATGGGTATCATGAGTCCTATCAGAAAGATAGTTGACAAATCAACCACCAGTATGATCAGAAAAAAATATTCTCATTCTACAGTCTACCATTATTGTTGGATTCTTTGCGTTTTTGTTTTGTGGGTCAAAGGTGATAAGAAGAGGATCCCTCTTCGGTGATGATCAGAAAGCAGATTTTGTTCAGAGATGCTGTGCTGTGCACTGCTGTTGTAAACAGTAATTATTTTTGCATCTGTGAACAAGTTTGTCTTTTATGCTTTCAATGCTCACACCAACCATTGACCTACTACCCACTGGATTTTTTATTTTTATATAATTGCACTGTTCTCTGTAAACTTTAGAGACAAGTGTGTGATGATTCCAGGTGGGCAGCTGTTATAGGGTTTCCATATCTAACATGGTTTAGGACAATTAGATCATGCACCTTCCCCATTCTGAAGTTTACTCTGGCAAAAAAAATAGACCCTCTCACCATGTTTGCATACTTGATGTAATGAGTTGTTTCAATATGATTCTGTGTTTTGGGCAGCAGGTTATGTTACCTTGCCTGATGAAGTGTTAGTGAGTGTAGCGAGCTTGGTGGGGCACTGTGTAAAAGTGTTTTTGTGCAAATATACTCAGTTTTTCATAGGCTTTGATTTCATAGTCTCTGACGACAATGACTCTGGTGAAGGAAGAGAAACCTCTAGCGGAAGGACATCGCTCTAGTGGAAGGACATTGCTTATTTAAAGGCAGTAGTTTGTGCATCACATGAAAATGAATGAAGAGATGAAGTGTTCCAACTCTCAGACAGAAAAGGAGACTGAACTGCATTGGGCTTGACCAGTGTGCTCACCCATGTGATATCTTCGACCAATAGCAGGGGATTTCCGCGTTGAAGTTGGTGTATTAATGTCCTGGATAGTTTTGCCTGGAGCAATGCGCGCACACACTGTAGAGGCGGAAGTGAATGCAGTGCATCATTTTCTCTGGGATTATGTATTTTACTTTATTTAGTATAAACGAGCCAAAGCTTAGTTTGACAGCAAATAAACATTCAGCTTGCGTAGCTCTTTCAGTTATTAGCTGGTCAGTGATCTCACAGTTCAGACCTGACGCTGGCCTCGGTGTGTTTTTCCCGAAACAGATGATGAGACGAATGCGGCCAGCTTCAGCCCCGCCCACCCGGACCCACACAACCCCTTCCTGCTGCTCTCCACCCTGCCTGCCGTGCTTCCACGCCTGGGCCACACGAGGGCGCCACAGCTGTCTTCCAGCCTGCAGCCGCAGGTCAGCGTGGGGCTGGTGCCGCAGAGCCTCAGCCTCTGGTCTCTGCTTATACAGCTGCCTCGTTTGCGCAGTGGACACCGGACACTCAAGCGAACAATTAACTCCTTCAACCCCACAGCCCTCTACAGAGGGCTGACCAACATATTCCCTTCAACCCCAAATTCCTGTAGGGAAAATTCAAACAATCTGACTAATTGATTGGAACATATCAGGTTACATTTAATGGGATTCCAGAGATAACAGTAAGATACAATGTCCAGATAATGACCAGCCCTCTACAGAGGGCTGTGGGGTTGAAGGGTATAGTGATGCTAGAATATCTGGGGTTGAAAGAGTTAATGATGCCCTTCATGAAACTGACTACAAATATTTATTTTTATTGTAACATAATAGTAACTAGATTGTGCTTAGCGCTATACACCCCTTTGGCGTGGATGTGCTTGACCTTTGACCTAGAAAAAACTGAAAATTTTGTCGTGATGCCAATAATTTTGAGCCCAGTGCTTTGTGAAAAAAAATCTATTTCTCTTATCTGGCTTTAACCACAAAGACGAGAAATGGAGAATCAGCTTTAGTCGGGCTCATCGCCACATTTAATGCTATTTCTGTTACTTGAGGGCCTCTGCCCTCTGCTAGAATTCAGTTTTAGAGACTTTTCTCTCGTGCTGCACACCTGTACAATTTTAAACACTGTTTTATTTGGGCAACCAGTTCATTTTCTTGGCTAGATTTTGTTTCAGTAATTTCATGACCTGGTTCACATAAATGCGAATGATAATTTTGTCTTGATTCTTCAGAGCTGACCAATGCAAACGTGTACATGTGAACCAACATGCACCTCTGTATCTCTGCGCAGTGTCCATCAGAGGTGTGGGGCAGCAATGTTTAAATCAGACTTTAGTCCACAGAGGAAAATAACTCAAGTTTCACCCACAAAATGCTCATCATGGGATTGTTACACAAGCTGACCTCCCATGAAAGGGGACTAAAATTTGAACAATATTTCCTCAAGCGGTATAGTGTGAACGGGTTTGGGCCCACCTTTGATGCATTCTGCATCCATTTTTGCTTTGTGGCACTTCCTTTGCAATTTGAGAGCCGCCCAATCAAATGGGAGCCCTGTGTGATGAAGTGGTGACATCACAGTGGTGCGGTGAGAATGCTGATGGCTGTTTTCCTGCTCTCTGCTTCTACAGGCTCTGAAATTCATTAACTGCATCTGTCTGCCCTCCTTCCTTCTCCCCTCTCCTGTCGTTCTGCTGTCCGTACACCTGCCTCCCCTCCCTCGTTCCTTCTCTTTTTCCCAAAGACCGCAAAGTCCTGGGGTTCAAAGCACAAGTCCAGGCGGAAATCCAAAAAACAGAGAAAGCCATCTACTGTATGTGAATCTGAGAGGCTAGTATGGGGTTTGTGTTGTTGAGCGGCGCCATTCGCCAGCATGCTGTCTGGGCCTCAGTGAGCACGACTGGGCCTGATGAATTAACACACAGCAGCGAATAGTTTAACAGGAATCTCATACCTGATGTGACAGACACTGTTTTCTCTTTGGTGAAAATAAAAACAGAGAAGGTTACTCCTACTCTCTGATGCAATTCATGTAAGACACTGGGTCACTGGGTTACTTCCAAAAGTGGGTTTAAGGAGCCAAGCCAGCTAACTTTCAGAAATCTGATGGGATGTGAGCTTGATTTCCTTCAGAATATTTGTTGATGGTGTGCGGGACGTCTTTGACCTGCCTTATGAAACACACTGGGGGACGTGACGGGTGGAGTCCTTTAAAATGGTAGAAATAAGAACTGGAGGTGATCTATACCAGTGCATGTCCTCTGCTGTGTGTGGGATCTGTGGCATTATTGTGTATATCGTGCCATTAGATGGGGACGCCTTTAACTGATGACACTCTCTCTGATGTCACAGTCCAGTCGCAACCCAGCGGGCGGCGCTGTAACGCATCACAACCTCAACGACCTCATCGTCATTCACGGCATCCCGCTTCAACAGAGGAACCTGGGACTGCTGGACAAAACACAGTATGGCCCTATTAATGAAGCATTATCCCTAATTACCTGCAGCCCGGCAGAGTGTGGGCGTGTTAAGTATTATTGCCCAGGAACGGCTGCCATGTAAAACTGTGTGTCGCTTATTAAGAGTGTTAAATTGTGGCTTTTTCTTCAGCCATAGCCAGTTGTTAGAAACTTCTAGAGAGCCTCTCTGCATGTGTTTTACCTCCTCCCGCTAGGGACACTGAGGAGAGGGGCTCACATCGGCCAGGGTCCAGTTTGGGCCCCTCCAGTAGGCCCCGCCCCCGCCGCGCGTTGGAGCTGAGCTCCTCCTCTCTGTCCCGCCCCCCGCAGTCGGCCCGGCGACGGAACCCGCCTCCCCGGACGCTCCTCCCCCTGGTGCCCGGCTCCGCCCAGGCCAGCGCGGCCGGGTCCATGGACGACGTCATCCGCGGAACTCGTCTGTGAGCTGTCCCACTCTCACTGGGGGAGGGGGGAGGGGGTTGGGCTTTGGGGCTTCTGGAAAGTTCTCCACGATGCTCCAATGGCAGTGCAGAAACACCGAACAATCTCTTTGTTGTGTATTCATGCCCCTGTGGATTTGGACTTGTGTCTGTGGTCCCTGCAGATCAGTAATGAGGAGACTTGTGAGGGATGTAAATAGACTGATACCTCTGGCTGAACCCTTATCACTGGTGATGTTAGTGCAGACGTGCAGTTAAGTAGGCCAAGACTACGCAGTCTAATATTGTGTACTTGTGCCGGGCCGGGCCTAATGCAGCACTCGAGAATCAGGAGGGGTGTGTTCCTCATGGGTGGGGCCTGATGCAGTTAACATCACACCCCACCCTATGCAAGTTATGTACTAGACTGGGGCAGGGCCTAATGTGGCACAGTGGTTTAGGACAGAGCTTAATATTGTGCAGAAACTTGGAACAGGGCTTACTGTTGTGTGTAAAATTAGAACAGGGCTTAATGTGGTGCAGAGACAAAGGACAGGGAGAAGTGAGATACACTAATGTAGGACAGGGTGAAGTATAGTACACTAATGTAGGACAGGGTGAGGTGTAGTACACTTATGTAGGACAGGGCGAAGTGTATTACACTAATGTAGGACGGGGTGAAGTGTAGTACACTAATGTAGGACAAGGTGAAGTGTAGTACACTAATGTAGGACAAGGTGAAGTGTAGTACACTAATATAGGACGGGGTGAGGTGTAGTACACTAATGTAGGACAAGGTGAAGTGTAGTACACTAATGTAGGACAAGGTGAAGTGTAGTACACTAATATAGGACAGGGTGAAGTGTAGTACACTAATGTAGGACAGGGTGAAGTGTAGTACACTAATCTAGGACAGGGTGAGGTGTAGTACACTTATGTAGGACAGGGTAAAGTGTAGTACACTAATCTAGGACGGGGTGAAGTGTAGTACACTAATGTAGGACAGGGTGAAGTGTAGTACGCTAATGTAGGACAGGGCGAAGTGTAGTACGCTAATGTAGGACAGGGCGAAGTGTAGTACACTAATGTAGGACAGGGCGAAGTGTAGCACACTAATGTAGGACAGGGCGTAGTGTAGTACACTAATGTAGGACAGGGCGAAGTGTTATACACTAATGTAGGACAGGGCGAAGTGTTATACACTAATGTAGGACAGGGCGAAGTGTAGTTCACTAATGTATGACAGGGTGAAGTGTAGTACACTAATGTAGAACAGGGTGAAGTGTAGTACTCTAATATAGGACAGGGTGAAGTGTAATACACTAATTTTGGACAGGGTGAAGTGTAGTACACTAATCTAGGACAGGGTGTAGTGTAGTACTCTAATGTAGGACAGGGCGACGTGTAGTATACTAATGTAGGACCGGGTGAACGGTGAAGTGTAGTACACTAATGTAGGACACTAATGTAGGACAGGGAAGTGTAGTACACTAATGTAGGACAGGGCGAAGTGTAGTACACTAATCTAGGACGGGGTGAGGTGTAGTACACTAATGTAGGACAGGGTGAAGTATAGTACACTAATCTAGGACGGGGTGAGGTGTAGTACACTTATGTAGGACAGGGTGAAGTATAGTATGCTAATGTAGGACAGGGTGAAGTGTAGTACACTAGTGTAGGACAGTGCCTGGTGTAGTGCACTACTGTTGGAGAGGGTGTAGCGTACTGCACAGTCATGGGGCCAGGCCAGCTGTAGTGCAGTATAATTGGTCAGTGCTTAACCTAGTGCCCACCGAGCCCTCCATTTTGTTAACAGTTCGTTTGTATCAGGGACGGCAGTTTATTCAGTCAACGGCAAAAAATGTGCTGACAAGCTATGAAACACAGTTCATCTGTGTGTGTTTTTCAGTATAACAGCTGCAGGTAAGAGTGTAAGAGCTCCTGTGGAGTGTGAGGGAGCTGTCCGCTGCCCTGCGCTGGCCGTATTGGCAGCACAGCCTTACTGCGTGTGGAACTGGTCACGTTGGCTCTGTTTATGGAATGTTATTTGTCAGAAAGGTTAAAGGTGGCATGATGGCAGTGTAGAGCTAACGCCGCTCCTCTGATGAGTCTAACCGGTTCTTCTGCCCCCCTCAGGCCAACTGCAAGTGACCGGCTGGCCTCCCCACCCACACCGCTCAGCCGAAACACCCTTCTGCCCCCTATTGGTGTGGGGGATATGGAGCCCCCCCACGCGGGACTGCACCCGCGACCTGCACAGGTAGCGTGTGTGTGTGTGTGTGTGTGTGTGTGTGTGTGTGTGTGTGTCTGAGAGAGAGAGAGAAGCAGCATCAGGGCTCCTGATGATTTCAGGCAGCTAAGAAATCTCTGCAGTGGCCTCGAACGCCACCGCTGAAATGGGCTTCAGTCAGAGGGTGTAAATTTTATTTTGGATGAATTTTCTTCCCTGCACTTGGAGGAGATGGAGTGTGAGCCTGTAATGAGCCTGTAATGGACCGGAGAGGTGTGTGCTGGTGCGGTCCGCTCCAGAATCATGTGTGACCTTTATAAACATGAGGGAAAACATGTTCGTTTGGACGCAACTCCATTCATGACCTAAGCTTTACATTCTAACATGCGAGCCAATATACTTTGATTTTAGTACATTTTTTTTATAATTCCGTGTTTCTTAAGTTGCACTTTTTTATCTAAATTTTGGGAACCTGAGACAGTAATTATGAATGAATAAGTAATAGTGTAAGATAGATTAGTGATATTACTGCCCCCCTGTGGGGTGTTTTTGCGCTGCAGCGGCAGAAGGGAACGTCCAGTCGGGCTCACAGCGCAGTGACAGAGGAGGCCGGGACCCTGCTGCCCCGAGACCGACTGCACCTGCAGGACGTGTTCCCCCGCCCCAACACCACCCACACCTTCAGGGTAAGACCCCAACACCACCCACACCTTCAGGGTAAGACCCAACACCTTACTCCCGCCCCAACACCACCCACACCTTCAGGGTAAGACCCCAACACCACCCACACATTCAGGGTAAGACCCCACACCCTACTCCCGCCCCAACACCACCCACACCTTCAGGGTAAGACCCCAACACCATTCACCACCCCACATTCAGGGTAAGACCCCAACACCTGCCCCAACACCACCCACACCCACACATTCAGGGTAAGACCCCACACCCTACTCCTGCCCCAACACCACCCACACCTTCAGGGTAAGACCCCAACACCACCCATACCTTCAGGGTAAGACCCCACAGCCTACTCCCGCCCCAACACCACCCACACCTTCAGGGTAAGACCCCACACCTTAACACCACCCACACCTCCCCACCCTCCAACACCACCCACACCTTCAAGGTAAGACCCCACACCTTACTTCCGCCCCAACTCCACCCACACCTTCAGGGTAAGACCCCACACCTTACTCCCGCCCCAACACCACCCACACCTTCAGGGTAAGACCCCAACACCACCCACTCCTTCAGGGTAAGACCCCACACCTTACTCCCGCCCCAACACCACCCACACCTTCAGGGTAAGACCCCAACACCATTCACACCTTCAGGGTAAGACCCCAGCACCACCCACACATTCAGGGTAAGACCCCACACCCTACTCCTGCCCCAACACCACCCACACCTTCAGGGTAAGACCCCACACATTACTCCCGCCCCAACACCACCCACACCTTCAAGGTAAGACCCCACACCTTACTCCCGCCCCAACACCACCCACACCTTCAGGGTAAGACCCCACACCTTACTCCCACCCCAACACCACCCACACCTTCAGGGTAAGACCCCACACCTTACTCCCGCCCCAACACCACCCACACCTTCAGGGTAAGACCCCACACCTTACTCCCGCCCCAACACCACCCACATCTTCAGGGTAAGACCCCAACACCACCCACACCTTCAGGGTAAGACCCCACACCTTACTCCTGCCCCAACACCACCCGCACCTTCAGGGTAAGACCCCACACCTTACTCCCGCCCCAACACCACCCACACCTTCAGGGTAAAACCCCACACCTTACTCCCGCCCCAACACCACCCACACCTTCAGGGTAAGACCCCACACCTTACTTCCACCCCAACTCCACCCACACCTTCAGGGTAAGACCCCACAGCTTACTCCCGCCCCAACACCACCCACACCTTCAGGGTAAGACCCCACACCTTACTCCCGCCCCAACACCACCCACACCTTCAGGGTAAGACCCCAACACCATTCACACCTTCAGGGTAAGACCCCAACACCACCCACACATTCAGGGTAAGACCCCACACCCTACTCCTGCCCCAACACCACCCACGCCTTCAGGGTAAGACCCCACACATTACTCCCGCCCCAACACCACCCACACCTTCAAGGTAAGACCCCACACATTACTCCCGCCCCAACACCACCCACACCTTCAGGGTAAGACCCCACACCTTACTCCCGCCCCAACACCACCCACACCTTCAGGGTAAGACCCCACACCTTACTCCCGCCCCAACACCACCCACACCTTCAGGGTAAGACCCCACACCTTACTCCCGCCCCAACACCACCCACACCTTCAGGGTAAGACCCCAACACCATTCACACCTTCAGGGTAAGATCCCAACACCACCCACACATTCAGGGTAAGACCCCACACCCTACTCCCGCCCCAACACCACACACACCTTCAGGGTAAGACCCCACACCTTACTCCCGCCCCAACACCACCCACACCTTCAGGGTAAGACCCCACACCTTACTCCCGCCCCAACACCACCCACACCTTCAGGGTAAGACCCCAACACCATTCACACCTTCAGGGTAAGACCCCAACACCACCCACACATTCAGGGTAAGACCCCAAACCCTACTCCCGCCCCAACACCACCCACACCTTCAGGGTAAGATCCCACACCTTACTCCCGCCCCAACACCACCCACACCTTCAGTGTTGGAGCCTCAGGGTGGGCGCTGTGCATCTCTCGGCGCTTCATTGTGTTCAGAGCGTTTCCATCACTCAGTATTTCTGTGACGCTATTCTCATCGTACCTCTCCGGCTGTGTTTCAGTCAGATACGCCATACCGCCGCTCCTTCACTTTGCTGGATAACATCGCGCAGGGACGTCCTGGAAGAGCTTCAGTGGGCACAGGTGGGTTAACGCTCACCGATTTGGTGTTTATTGTACTTCCTGCGGCTAACTTGTTCAACTAGGATGTTTTCAATCTTATGTTCTGGGATTGGCCTAGTGTGGCCTTGGAAGCACAGTATAATGGCTCCTTCTTGCGGAGGATGAACCAGTTAAATCCTGTTACCATGGAGACCCTCACGCGGCGCCTGCACTTCTCTCCCCTCCGTCTCTCCTGCAGACTCTCTGGGCATCGGGGTGACGGGCATCAGCCTGGGCGTGTGCAGCTCCTCCTTCCTGGATTCGTTCACCCACCACACTCTCGGACACTCGCCCATCGAGGACGAGGAGGAGCCTGACGCGCAGGCTCCACCCCCAGGTGAGAGGGCTTCCCTGATTGGACGAGGCTTCATTTACTTTGCAAGTGGTCTAATTTTTTGACCATGTGGAACCAGCCAAACTATGGGGTATGTTTTGCCTTTGTTTACAGGCAGATTACTCAAGGAGTTCTTGAATGCAATGCGTTGATTTCTTAATTTTTTGTTGCTTTTTTTTTTTGATAGAAATGTATTCTGTACCTTATCTGCAAAAATACAATCTTCCAAGTAACCAAATGGAACAAATAAAATGAGTCAAAGCGATACAGATTCGCAGTCCAGAATGGAACTGGCCACGGCTTATCATGTCTACTTTTTTAACACAAGCTTCTATATTTCAAACATTTCGGCGAACTGCAGTCGCTACATCTTATCCCTGCCAAAACCAAGAATTGTGCTTTTACTCAAAGGGCTTTACATGACTATTAAACAGCTTTTAAATCTTTCAATCTTTCAAAGTCTGCTGTACTTTTTCAGCTCCTCACTGCAACTGTTGAAAACTTCATGCCGTTAATTGAAATACATTTTCGATTAACATAAGTTCTCTCCCTTGGTTTTTTAAGCAGAAATGTTCCTCTTGGAACATATTGCATATCTGTCATTGTAAACAACTTTTGGATACTGACTGGTTGGAAATTGTCCCTAGCTTTGTACATAATTTGCACAGTTCTAAGATCCATTAGGTGTCTAAATTTCAGTGACTTAATGAGCAGTGGGTTGGATTTTTTTATGATGGTTCATTTTGTTTACAGGTCTTATTTCTCTCTTGCAAAACATGCAGTTGTTTTGCATGTGTTTCTCTCTAACTCGGAGTGTAATATTGTGCTACAAGTGATCAGTTTAATGTGAATTAGGAGCACGGATTGTAGAAGTCCTTAATTTTATATGATAATTGCAATGGAGTTGGACAATTTTAATTTTACATAATTTGTGTTTGGTTTTAAACATATTTTACTGTCAATTATCACCCTTGAAAATTTAGTTTTAATCTTTCCGACCTTTTTGATATAATTTATCATAAGTTTGCACTGTTATTCTGTTCCCAAAAATGATGTACTTCTGTCACGCTAATGTTCAGTGATAAATTATTCATGTGAAACTAAGTTTTAAGACTTTACAATTCTCTTTCCATTTTATCCGAAAGCTGCTTCATTACCAGAACAAAATTTTTTTATCATTTGCAAATAGAATCCCTTTTTACAATAGAGTGACTTTTTACATATCATTAATGTACAATTTAAACAATTGTAGGCCTACCTTTGACCCTCGCTGAACCCATCAATAATTGTGGACCCAACTTTGACCTTTGGGGAACTCCGCAATTATCCTTTAATGATTTTGAAGTGCTTTATTTGTTTGTCCTGAAACCTCTCATCAAAGTGACTCCTTAACCAAGAATGTGCTATCCTTCTAAAGTATCTTTCTAATTTTTGAAGCAAGTCGTCAATGGTAGCAAGTGCGCTTTTATTTAAATCAAGATATACCCCTGCAGTATATTTATTTTTTTCTCAGTTGCATTTGATATTTCCTCCACAAGCTCTGCTGACACTGGCGATGTGTCTGTGCATCTGTTGTCTCTGCTTTTATGTCTTCTGATAAAACTGTATAGTTGAGGTACAAATGACTTCTCTAGTACTTTTGTGACAGCAACGAAACAGGTCTATAATTGGAATGTGTATATCCACTGACTTATTCATTTGAATGAGCTCAGCATTTGTTGTGATAAAACGTTGAAGCATAACGAGACTGCAGTGAGAACAAGATGAGAAATGGGGATGCCTTGACATGCTGTCTAGAAAATAATTACTATGAGTGAGGACTTTGTTGATGATGCGCGTTCATGCAGTTGCATAACATTGAAAACTAATTTTCCGTTTTTCATTGTCTCTTCCCCACCCACCCTCCAGCACTGCTGGTGCCTCTGTCCGTCCCCTCTCGATCCCACAGTCGGGGGGGCATCACCTCACGGAGCAGCCGGCCGGGACTGTAGCAACCCCTCCGCCTCCACAAACCAGCCACTTCAGCACTACAGCGCACCTCCGAGCCATAAGTGTGGGGCTCATCAGCTTCCAGGCCCCACACGCCACAGTGCAGCTCTTTTATAAACTCGCCGTTTGCCCATCTACTCACTTCAGTTTTTTTCTACAGACCTATTTTTGTATGTGGAGTTACTCCTCAGGGGCTGCCAAAAACAGTTTGCTGTCTGACGATGCCCCCTCCCCGTTACGCGCCAACCTTACCCTCCCCAGTGTGCTTGTGCTGCAGCATTCCTGTTACCCCTGGTCTGTAGCCCGGCCGTGCAGCCGCAGTCCCTCCCCCGCTGTCAGCCATGTTAACCCCTGATCCTCGTAAACATCTGGAATCTGATTCCAGGAAGATGAGCACAAGACTGTAGAATTTGCACATCAGTAGCACTCCTTAACGGAACCCATGCAGACAGAACAAGCAGTTCGACCGAAGGTTCAGTTGAAGTAATGCCATCTTTTGAATAAAATAACAATTGTGTATTATTGCTGTCGGTAAGCCAAACAAAGGCTCAGCACAAACACAACACATTTTATGCTTTTGTAAAAACTAACAAATGTGTACAGAGATTGCCGAGTAAGTAACATTATTTTTATTGAAAAGTATACTGTTGACAGGTGGCAGCGCATAATGAGGAGTAAAATATACTCAGACTTGTGTACTTGAAAATGTATGGATATGTTTGTACTTGCGTCTACAGACGCTTGTGTAGAGTACTGAGATGACTACGTCACTCTGGTGTGGAAAGTAAAAATGGCCATGCATCTCTACCCATTGACTTTTTTTGAAAATTCACTTTTGACGTACTTCCTGTAATTTTAAAGCCTCCATTGATTTCAAAATTTTGCATCATATTTCCGAGTCACCACACATGCTGTTTTTCTAGATCGTAATCAACCATAATTTGCGCCCTTTTAATTTTTTGCCAACATGCTAACCTCCTTATTAGTCAAAAAACTACTCATCCCATGATTCACCTTGTTCTTGAGGCAAAAGGCGAGGCTTATGCTACGTTCGAGACATTCTGGGAACTTGAAAGTTAAAAAGCAAGGCAGCCTGGTCGCTGAAGTAGCTATCAAATTAGCCAATTAGTTAGCAGCTGTATGTTCTACTTAGCTAACTTAACCTCACTAGTTATCAAGTTATGTAGCTAGCTAGCTCCAATTAAAAAATTTGGCTAGTGTTAATCAGTGTAAAAACCTGATGGCCTGCAAACTAGAGGTAGCTAACATAATCAATCTTGTTGACGCATTAATGACCTTGCTAGCTAGCTACCTAGCTAAATAATCACTGCTCGTTGACCTGACACTAGTTAAGTAGCAAAATAATTGCTATTCACTGTTTTCTACTGATTTCTATGCACTAAATGTTGCTAACTAGCTAGCCTGCTAAATGAATAAGTCACTGTTTCACTGTTCTCTTTTGATTTCTTTGCACCACATGTTTGCTAGATGAGAGCGGCTTGCTCTTAAATAATTTTGCTTGGAAGCAGGTTCTACAGGGTTTTGGACGTATCCAGTGGCGAGCAAATGAAGCATGGGCATAGTTTTCTCCAATGTATGTCTCTGAGTTGCCTCTGTCAAACTATGATGGTAAACATTAGCTGGAACTGAGGAACCCGATTGGCCGGGAACAAATCCCTGGCTATTTGCGCGTTTGTGCAGTGGATATGTAGTTGGCGAAAATGGGCTACGTGCTGGACTACAATTACATGTTCGACTATAAAAAACAAATGTCGTGTTAATTTGCACCTATATGCCAAATAGGTTAATCTCTGAGCTTGCTAAAATTAAATTGTAATTTGACTAATGCCGGAAAGTGTCCCAACCCTTAAATTCCATAGGGGTTTAACCTCTGACACTGGGTACTTTGTCATGCGGTCACTCAAGCAATACCGAAAGATCAAGCATTGCGTTGATCCTGTGAGTGAAGCTCGAGCCCAAATCACAAAGTGATACACTTTGATAAAAAGGAATACTCTACAATTGGGCCTCTCCTGAAGCACTCAACTTAATTGGTCCAATCGACTCCCAACCCTCGGACGTGAGCTCCATATGTGGGCATACAGAACCTCCAACTAGAAGGCTCTAGCGCGTATTGTGTCCTGTCAGAGCTGAAGACAAACGGAGATCCCAGCTGGAATTAGCAAATAGGTGATATGCCCTCTCGGAGCAGACGACCTCTCTTTTTCTCCTAATACACATTCATCACCCATTGATCAAACCGTCTGGCTCACCTCATATTGCAAACACCCAAAATTCCTGTTTCCCAACAAAAGTCAAATCTAAGGTCATAAACTATGTGCTGTATATGGCTTCCTATTAGTCCCTAATACACACCTAAGCTCAAAATACAGTAATGAGCCAGATATCCTGTTTGACCTTGAACCCAAGCTCAAAGGTCAAATCCAAGGTCACAAACTGCTGCACAATTGGCCTATATGACTTCTTATCAGTCCTTGAAATAAACCTATGCTGTGAATGCTGTGATAAGCTAGGTCGAGCCCGATTTTGTTTGATCTTGAACCCAAGGTCAAAGGTAAAATCCAAGGTCATGAACTGATTTGCAATTTATGACATCCTAATATAGTACTCAACATTTGATTGGGATATTGAATATTTTGTCTCACACAGCTGTCTTTACACGTTCAACTGAAACAAATATTTGTATCATAAACGATGACATCATGGTCTGACAGGCGTTAAAAATGAAGGAAAATGAGATTATGTAAGAAAAAGGCCTTTTGGTCATTTGTGATGAATCCTCCAGTTCTCTAATCTAACTTTCAACATCAATTAAAGTTAATGGTGGGAGGATAATGTAAACTCAGTAACGGGTATGTTATCCCCGTGCATTAATGACGCTCTGACAGCGATGACTCCTGCTCATTATAAGCCGACGAATCTCTGGTGAGGAAGACGCTGCCACTCCTCCTCTAAGGCCATCACGAGCTCGTCCAGCATGTACCGCCTCCTGGCAGCCATGTGCAGCATTTGTCATGTGGGAGCATTTGATGTGAATTGCCGTGAAAGTGCCTCATCACAGAAAGTTTCACCTGCAATTCATGGCCACTAATTGAACTCAACAGGGGCTTAAAGGACCATTGTGTAATATTGTGTAAAATGGGGGGGGAAACAGTGACATCCAGCGTTCAGGTTCTAGACTGCAGCGCTCACTCACTCACTCACGCTCACCCTTCTCGTTGGCAAAAAGACGGTGGCCTCCGAGGACCAAAACACTTTTGCGGAAATGGCGTTTTCCACGATTGGGATTTATACACGCGAAACGCGTTCTCTAGCTGCCTGGATTGTCCAGTCGGGCTGCCGTACCAACATGGCGGTGCAAGATGGCAACGTCTCTAAAGCAAGGCCCTTGCTATATGTATATATAAACGCATAATTATAAGGCTACGAAAACCAAACAAATTTTATTTTATAGCGATTATACACTTATATAAACATATTAATGGGTAGTATATTCAGATTTTGCCAATAAACCATGCCAAATATTTTACACTGGTCCTTTAAGCACACAGGAAAGAGCATTTTTAAAGACCACTGTCACAGCCATACCACAGCCATAACTTCAGTGTCTCCAAAAAAGCGTAAAATTAAGTGGTTCAGTGTGTTTACAGATGGAATTTGAATACAGTAGGTGATGTGTTGTTTAGGTCAGGCCCTCTCACGGTTCTTTCGAGGTCCGGTGTCTGTTGTCTTAGCCAACTTTTGCTTTGCAATGCTTTACTTACTCGAGTGTCTGAGTTGGCGTTTGTCATCAAAGGCTCAATTGAGCTCCGGTTGGCAACTTCAATGAAGCCAACAATATGCGCATTTTCCTGTGACAGCAAATAGTGCTAAAAACAGCACATACCCGAAACCGCCTACTTCCAGTCTGCCTGAACTAGACTTGCCTGTTCTAGTTTAGACCAAAAATGTGACCATATGCCACTTGGTTTTGTGTGATTGATTGTATTTTTTGGCACGAAAGGCAAAGGCTGTGCTTTTTAGCCAGAAATATACTGAAGGATGTAAAATATAAAGCAGTTTCATATGCCAAGAATTCACAGCGGGGAAAAAAACGACACTATTAATATTGCTGCTCATTTTTCGCGATATCAGTGAAGTGTGTATTTTGTGTAAGTTTCCTAATCTCCTACAGCTCCCGAAATACAGACAAGAAAGAGAACAGTAGTGTTTAACTGCAGCAATGAACTGAACTACTTTTGCAACGTTTAGATGCATCTGTCGAGTTTGCTTGACTATCTTGGGATGTCTGTGCTGAATGAACATTTAATGTTGATAAATATTTAACAGTTCAATCCAGAACTTTCCCTCAGAAGATTGGGGGAAGGGGTGACCAGGGAGTTCTTAATGTGGAACTGGTGCATTATTCACTAATCCTTGCCTCTTTTCTTCACTGCTTCACTCTCTCCCTGCACTGGCCGTACTCTCCGGAGGTACAGCCTTAACTTCAAACGGGTGTCTGTGTCAAACCCATGTTTTGTGGTTTTCCCTCAAATTTGCTCTGAAATTAGAGATCTGAATTGTATCAAGTTAAACATCTCCCACCCTCTGCATTCTGAATGTCTGGTTCTCACCATCTCCATGTGCATGACCGTGTACAGTACTTACTCCCATCTCTTCCGGCATCTTCTTTAGCCTGGCAGGGGAAATGGCACATGCAGGATCTTTTAATTCATTCCTTAGATGCCGATAAAATCTGAGAGAAACTGGTTTCCGGAGAGCTCTGTTACCACTGAACTGTGCAGTGTGGCTGAGTGAACATTACCGGGTAAATTTGTCCTGCTTTGAAATATTTGACTACTCTGTATGAGAAGAGCTTCCATTTAGGCTTTTGAGTTTACTGTCGGAGGGTTTGTGCTGCTACGAATGTTTGGAAAGAAATTACACCAACTCATGACTTCAGAGAGCTTCTCAGTTCACATGTAAGAGAATAAGTCAATCGGTGATGAGTTTTGGGCTTTGTGACTGACCATCAGGGCTGAGTTTTGGGTTTAGTCCCAGTGCCACTAGGATGAGTTTTGGAGTTGGGACGAGTCCATCAGGGCTGACGTTGGGCTTTAGTGCTCATCCATCAGGGCTGAGTGCATGTCCATCAGGGCTGAGTTAAGGACTTGAGGAATGAGTTTGGAGCTGAGGATCGTCCATCAGGGATGAGTTTGGAGCTGAGGACCCATCCATCAGGGATGTGTTTGGAGCTGAGGACCCATCCATCAGGGATGAGTTTGGAGCTGAGGACCCATCCATCAGGGATGAGTTTGGAGCTGAGGACCCATCCATCAGGGATGAGTTTGGAGCTGAGGATCGTCCATCAGGGATGAGTTTGGAGCTGAGGACCCATCCATCAGGGATGTGTTTGGAGCTGAGGACCCATCCATCAGGGATGAGTTTGGAGCTGAGGACCCATCCATCAGGGATGAGTTCAGGGCTGAGGACCCATCCATCAGGGATGAGTTTGGAGCTGAGGACCCATCCATCAGGGATGAGTTTGGAGCTGAGGATCCGTCCATCAGGGATGAGTTTGGAGCTGAGGACCCATCCATCAGGGATGAGTTCAGGAATGAGGACCCATCCATCAGGAATGAGTTTGGAGCTGAGGATCCGTCCATCAGGGATGAGTTTGGAGCTGAGGACCCATCCATCAGGGGATGAGTTTGGAGCTGAGGACCCATCCATCAGGGATGTGTTTGGAGCTGAGGACCCATCCATCAGGGATGAGTTTGGAGCTGAGGACCCATCCATCAGGGATGAGTTTGGAGCTGAAGACCCATCCATCAGGGATGAGTTCAGGGCTGAGGACCCATCCATCAGGGATGAGTTTGGAGCTGAGGACCCATCCATCAGGGATGGGTTTGGAGCTGAGGACCGATCCATCAGGGATGATTTTGCGGCTGAGGACCCATCCATCAAGGATGAGTTCAGGGCTGAGGACCCATCCATCAGGGATGAGTTTGGAGCTGAGGACCCATCCATTAGGGATGAGTTCAGGGCTGAGGACCCATCCATCAGGGATGAGTTTGGGGCTGAGGACCCATCCATCAGGGATGAGTTTGGAGCTGAGGACCCATCCATCAGGGATGAGTTTGGAGCTGAGGATCCGTCCATCAGGGATGAGTTTGGAGCTGAGGACCCATCCATCAGGGATGAGTTCAGGGCTGAGGACCCATCCATCAGGAATGAGTTTGGAGATGAGGATCCGTCCATCAGGGATGAGTTTGGAGCTGAGGACCCATCCATCAGGGATGAGTTTGGAGCTGAGGACCCATCCATCAGGGATGAGTTCAGGGCTGAGGACCCATCCATCAGGGATGAGTTTGGAGCTGAGGACCCATCCATCAGGGATGAGTTTGGAGCTGAAGACCCATCCATCAGGGATGAGTTCAGGGCTGAGGACCCATCCATCAGGGATGGGTTTGGAGCTGAGGACCCATCCATCAGGGATGGGTTTGGAGCTGAGGACCGATCCATCAGGGATGATTTTTTGGCTGAGGACCCATCCATCAAGGATGAGTTCAGGGGCTGAGGACCCATCCATCAGGGATGAGTTTGGGGCTGAGGACCCATCCATTAGGGATGAGTTCAGGGCTGAGGACCCATCCATCAGGGATGAGTTTGGGGCTGAGGACCCATCCATCAGGGATGAGTTTGGGGCTGAGGACCCATCCATCAGGGGATGAGTTCAGGGCTGAGGACCCATCCATCAGGGATGAGTTTGGGCTGAGGACCCATCCATCAGGGGATGAGTTCAGGGGCTGAGGACCCATCCATCAGGGATGAGTTTGGAGCTGAGGACCCATCCATCAGGGATGAGTTTGGGGCTGAGGACCCATCCATCAGGGATGAGTTTGGAGCTGAGGACCCATCCATCAGGGATGAGTTTGGAGCTGAGGACCCATCCATCAGGGATGAGTTTGGAGCTGAGGACCCATCCATCAGGGATGAGTTTGGAGCTGAGGACCCATCCATCAGGGATGAGTTTGGAGTTGAGGACCCATCCATCAGGGATGAGTTTGGAGCTGAGGACCCATCCATCAGGGATGAGTTTGGGCTGAGGACCCATCCATCAGGGGCTGCTTGGTTTGGCTCACTAGATAAATCCATCAGGGATGCCATCAGTGATGAGTTTGGAGTTACCTGTCCTGCACTAGATAAAGGTGCCACAGTGCTAGAGTTACCCCTGCAGCATCGGATCGAATCCAGCTGTGTCAGTGCTGCCTGTGGCCAGCAGCCGTGTGAGGGCAGCCCATACTGGGCTTTGCGCTGCTCAGGGATTGGTTGAGTAATGTTAATTGTGTAATCTGAGTCACTGCTCACCAGCGAGTTCACTAGCATCACCCTGGCTGGCTCTTGTATGGGTTACACCAGGGGTGTCCAATCTTATCCAGAAAGGGCCGGTGTGGGTGCTGGTTTTTGTTTGAGCCCAACACTAACACATCTGATTCTACTCGTCAAGGTCCTAATTGAAACCCCTGATTAGTTAATTAGTGGAATTAGGTCCAGTAGCACTGCTGGCTAGGGCAAAAACCTGCACCCACACCGGCCCTTTACGGATAAGATTGGACACCCCTGGGTTACACCTACCGATTCTCCATTCAGTTCAGTGATAACGGAGTACCTGAGTGCTCACCGTAAGTTTTTCTTAATCTAACGTTTACCCAGTTTGACAGTTGTTCAGGAGCTCTGCTATCTGGGCATTAGAGAAATGTTTACTGGACTTAATCTGGAGCAGGTGGCATCACTCCATCCTACATGCTTAGTGTCTGATAACGGCTCAGCGGCTGAAGTTTTGGGTGCTAAAATGTTTTTCTCCGAGCTCGAGGTGAGTCCATCACCGTCGTCACAGTGAGATGATCAAGTTTTTAAACAGGCTGCTTGGTTTCGACCTCAGTCTGGCTGCCTCACCGGCTGTAGCTGAGCTTACGTTAGTAGTCTGGCCTTATGCATCATCTTTTTACTGGTCACTCAATAATGCGTTTGTGCCTTAAACTGATTTTTTCCTTGAATTTACCTTTAAGCCGGTTTCAAGCTAAAAAAATAAATAAATAAATTAAAAAAATGTTTTTTTCTGTATTGAGAGAAATATTCAAACATGGGACAACATGTCAAATGGAAAACATCTAGATCTTTCATTTTATATACATTTCTCTGTAATTCAGCAGGACATATTGGGATCCTTGGAAATCTTGGGATCTGCACTAGAATCTCAAATTTGTCTGAAGTTCCACAGGTTTGAATGCAGCAGCTGCACTTGATGGACACATCTAGGAGTTCTTGGGTTTTATCTGGTCAGTGGTGGCGAGATGCTGAGTGTCAGGGCAATCACACTGAGATGGGCTAAACTGAAAAAAGCAAGATGATATTTGATTGTTTGTGAAAATTTGATACCCTGATTTTGTGGATTTCTCCTCTATGCCATCAAACTTAAACCTTTGATTCTCAGTAGAAGCCTTTTTTGTTGTTGTTGTTGTTGTTGCTAGAATTAATCACGGTTATGTGCCCAAGAGGAGACAAAATGAAGTGTTTATGTGGCATTCAGTAGTAATGTTTTGTGAATGCCACTCCTGCTTAAGAATGTGTGTGTGTGTGTGTGTGTGTATATATATATATATATATATATATATATATATATATATATATATATATTTATATGGAAAAAAACCTCCATTTTGTTCACTAAGAAGTTGCTGAATGGCATGTGCATGTAAGGACAGTAACAGTAAAAAAATCTATAATTTTATTGTATTCATATTTAATTGGAGGGACAAAGGAGCTTACAGACACAAACACGACCTGTGCAATTAAACGGCACAAGATACAGGTAAATCTGCACATTTGAATACAGACATAATAAAATGCTAAGACAATGAAATAATTATGAGGTATAATACAGGTAAAGAGACATTTCATCATTGATTGCTCATCTCAAAATAAAAAATACCATGAAAATCCTAGTAAAAATGGTCAGACATCTGCTGTGTAACGTCATATTATAGCATTAATAGTATCATGCACATTCATATTTGCCCATTGATGTGGGATTTTAAAAAAGTGTGATGTATTGCAGTATTATAGCATACAAATATACTACACTAACATGATGAATATTTGTTATTGGGTGACCTCTCTTTATTATAGCTTAGATATTCACAAGTTTGTTGACATTGTCATGACATTAAAACAAAGGAAATGGTATTTATGAAGAAGGCTTTACGATATTTGTCGGTAAAGTACTTTATAGAAAAGCTTAATTGTGGTGTGTGTGATGTGCTGGAATGTAAATTGTTGTTTTATCGGTGTAGTAAAGCGTAACACAGCGATCGATAGCAGTAAAGCAGATGGTGGTCTCTGCTGCGCTCCCACATGCTAGAGCAGGAAGAAACACGTACCCACTCTCCACCGGGGTCATAACTCTCTGTGTCTCTTAATTCTCTCTCATGACCTTGGTTCATCCATCATGCGTGTGGTAATAAAATCACGCCACGTGTCCGCAGTGATTTCACCCCCCCACCCCCCCCCCCGCAACCCCCGCATCAGCTCCCTGTGGTCTCACACCACCAGCAGAGACGGTGCGTTAGCATGCGTACCTCACAGCCTGTCGCCTGTTTAATGTGAGCAAATCAAACATCTCTGTCGCTTGGGTGCAGGCACAGGAAGAGGGAATTAAAACACCTGGCACATGCTCTTTGAAATTTAAAATGACACACACCAGTTACAAAAAAAATAGAAACAAAAATAATCTTAATGTCTCAGTGTCAGGGTGACTGTCGCTGTGCTTCTCTCCCTCCCGTGTGAATGTAGTTGGGCAGGAAATAAGTATAAGAGAGCGAAACACAAAGCGCTCATGGGATGCCCCTGCCTCGCCTGACTGTGATTGGCTCGTTGAGTCTCCTGTTTGATGACTCTGGTCGGTTATGCTCCACAGTCCTTCCTGGTTCGCACTGTCTTGCTGTGGTATCTGATTGGTATTCCCCAGCGTCTCATGAGATACACGTCGAACACGTAGGACACCCCCGGCTCCAGCCCAGCGATGGTGGCGGTTGTGACGGCCCTTCGCGGGTTGAGCTCCTGGAAGTACTTGCAGAGGACCTTCTCGGCGTCGCTGCGAGACTCGGGCCCCAGGCACCGGTCCACGGCGGCGTGCTCCCCCTCCGCCAGCCTCCGGCGGTAAACGCAGTACAGGCTGCGCTCCTCCGTCCCCAGCCAGGCCAGGGTCACTGAGCGGCAGCCCCGCAGCCTGTTAAAGGACTTGATCTGCAGGGTGGGCGGGAGTGACGGTGGGGCCTGTCGGTGATAGGCTGAGGAGACCTGCAGCTTGACCGCCGGTCGGGGTGTGGTGAAGCCTGGCGCATCGGGGGTCCCTCCCTCCAGGTGAATCAGGTAGGAGGGCTTTCCCTGGAGCCAGATCTGGGACACCTCCGGCCCGACGAGCTGGGTGGTCAGGATGTGACCCTTGTTTGAGACGGTGAGCCGGACGTCCTTGGCTCCGCAGCTCTGCAGGGTGAGCAGGGCGTTTCGCTGGTAGCCCTGAGGGTGGAAGCTGAAGAGAGACCCGCCCTGCCGACCGTCCCCTGGCAGCGGGACCCAGCGCCGCTCGCTCTCGCCCAGCTGGGTCACGGCGGACCGGGCCTCCTCGTGCGTGCGAGCGAAGGTGCCCGTGTACGCCATGCTGGTGCCGTTCCGCGTATCCATCACAAACACGTCGAAGTAATACTGGGTGTCCGGGTCGAGCTCGGACACGGTGCACACGCTCTCCGTGCCCTCGCACACACACCGCTGCCCCACGGGGGTCTCGGCGGGGTGCCCATCCTCCTCCTCCTCCTCTTCCTCAGACGAGTCCCAGTGCTGCCACCACCTCTGCTTCAGAACGGGCCACTCCGTTGCTTTCCTCCCCCCCCTGCGGCCTCTCCTTGCTGGCCTCCGCTGCGGCACACAGGCTCCTGTAGTTGTGCTTTCGGTTCACGAGCACGCAGTACTGGTACCCGCCACCCACAGGTTGGACCGAGCCGCTCGGTGGCCAGCTGAGAGTAACGCTGCTCATGCCCACCCCCACCGTGTGGACCCGGGGGTCAGGGGGAAGCTCGGGGAAGGCCCCTGGGGCCCCGGACCCCTCCTGCAGGTACAGGGACACCCTGGTGTCCTTCTCCCTGGACTTGAGCCTGAGGATGTAGATGGACGCCGGGACGTAGGCAGCGCCCCTGAAAGTCTCCACTGTGGTGCCGGTGTAGCTGTGCATCTTCACCTCCAGGCCCGGAGCCTTCCACCACACCTCCGGCACGCTCTTCCTGGAGCTCCCTGCGAGCAGGAAGCAATGTTTACGCACGGAACATTCTCAGGGAGCCGTCCGTGAATAATCCTCGATACGACGCCAACTGCTCACATTTTGGGTTTGCTACACATGCTCTGAATTGCTGTCTTCAGCAAGGGAAATTCTATCTCACTTTATGAAAAATGAAAGGAGCGAACATTACGCAATCAACGTGAATTATTGATACTCTTAATGGGGACACACCGCACCCTGAAAGATTTATGCCATCACAACGCTACTTTCCTTCTTAAGGGTTTACCGGCCTGAAAATTCATTTGGAATAAAAGTGTGACTTGGCTTATGATGGAGGTATTATTGCAGATAAATCCATTGCGCTATAAGGCTCTTTGCAGGATTTTTTCTCCAGACTTTCTAATTAGTGCTCAGACAGCTAAGTAGGTGAATCATGATTAAAGGGCATGTAAAGTCAATTCCCATTGTTTTTGTATATCGGCCAATCAGCGAGCCGCACCTGCGCAAACGAACCGAAATAGAAGGATTATCTGCGCATGTACACAAAACATTGGTTTATGAATGAAATTGGTCATGTGAGAATGCAAGATGTCAACGAAAGCAAGTGATTTGTTTGTAAACATTGGACGTTCAATGTCCCGTCTGAGAATCGACTTTAGATGCCCTTTAAGGGTTAGGGTCAGGGTTAGGGTTAGCCAGCCTTTTCCCCGGTGACTTGCAAACCCCAGTGATCAAAGTTAGCGAATGAGACAGGACCCCAAAGCTTTTATCACATGGTCTGACGGAGACGTCTACAGTAAACGCTGTAAATAGACCACACAAAATGGCAGGGACCGCAGTTAATCAGATGGATTGATCAAAATGGTCTGAGGAAGAATGAATACCCTCCAACGAGACCATAAAATATTAAAACCGCGGACCCTACCTGAAGCTGGAAATTGAAAGGCATTTTGAAATGTATGGGCTTCCACCTGTTGACTAACTGCAATGGAAGACCTTTGTCATTAATTCCAACGTAAGTCTAAAAGGACTCGCACTTCTTTATTTACTGAGTGGCAGTGAAGTACTTCACTTCACCACACCTTAGTGGTTCACCATTCCTACTGAGTTGGAGGAAGCCCAGATTTAAGAGTTTGGCTGAGGGATCTGACAGCTGTGATAAAAGCCTTTGGGACTGTCCCTCCACTCACAGTGCAGGCTCTTCGATGGCTTGTTCTTCAGGGTTTTGGCGCTCAGAGTCCACTGGATGGGCACGTCACAGGGGCTGACGGTCACTGACATCATGGGGGTCCTCTTCTTCAGGGTGAAGTACAGCCTGTTGGGAAACACAAAAACCAGTGGTGGTTCGAAATCTTCGATACAAGAGCACAACAGGTTTTACCAGCAGTGGTGTTACTAGCCATTAGATCCCACAGCACAGTTTTAATAAGTAACATGCTGTAACATTGTCTAACTTGTATAGCTAGCTAACTAAAAACTCACTTTGTTACCCTAATGTTACATGTACTGTAAGGCAACACTAGCTAATATGCTAACTAACATAAAAACGTACACCACTTTTGGCCTTGACAGAGTCAGTAGTTCTGAACTTTCTATCATCATCGCAGTCAGTGCTTGGTTTTGGGGGTATTCATACAAGCAGACCATGGATGTGCAGAGTTTAACAAATATGATGGCCCACTTCCTGGTTAAGCCCTTTACCGATTTGCTTACAACTCCGGACCAAACAGGAGGCTTAATTAAAGGTTCTTGTGCTAGATAGACTGTGAACAGTTGCACAACCAAGACAGGGCTCAACACAACAACTTAAGGAGATTGACGGAAGTGATAACATACATAAAATGAAAAACATCTGTGCTTACATGTTGCAAATTAAGTTTTAAAGACATAATTTACATATTCAGACCCAAAGAACTGAAATTGTCGATTACTTTGTGAGCGTCCCAGTAATACACGAATAATACCGTTATGAATATTTGTTAAGGCGTATGTCTGTACGTTGGATGGAGGATCCAATATGGGTTAAATTGATGTTCATTCTGGTTAATCAAATCCCATTCTACCGCTCTCTCATGTGAAATAACCTGTAATAATGTGGTGAAAATGGAATGGGTTAGGTCAAGAAATGGATTGTTTCTGATGGAAAGCCCTAGCTGATGAAATCTTAGCGAGCTTACACTGTAGGTGTCATGGTTTGTGAGGTGTGCGTGTTGTTTGGACTTTTCTTTGCGGCTCTCGTCCTGGGACGATATTGAATTCTTGGGCCATCGAATTCTTTACCCAGCTGGCTGATTGAGCTGGGGCGGCGCTTTCCCAGAAGCTATATAAGCAGGAGGTCCGGCACGCCTCCTTCGCTAGAGCGTCTGTGTTTAGCTTCGCATTATAGCCGAAGATATCTGTAGTCAGGTTTTGTCTGACTTTCTATCTTCTAATTGTTGAAGTTTCTTCTCCCTTTTCTATCTCACTTTGCTTCCGTGGTTCGGACTATTATGCATCCATTGGAAGCGCGAGCACTTGCGTTTGGTTTATATTATTCTCTGTGTTTGTTCTGTGTTCCTGCTGCTCTCTTTCTCTCTGTCGTTGCGCTTGGCCTCCGTATACTACCGGCCATTACAGTGAGCTTACAGAGAAAATTGTGCCTAAATTAACTATAAACAATACGGCGGTCATGTGACTCAGCTTAAAAGGTTGTGTGGCTTGCATTAATGTTATTCTGCTATAAAATTGCCAGTAGATTTTCTGAGTCAGTCACTGTCCTACAGTTGTGCGCTGAAGAACATTGGGCTCAACCTGCTCAATAGAGAAAATGTATTCATAGAATATCCTCTAATATTTTGGAACTGAACAGCTTGTGTGTCTTTTTGTGATAAAAGGCAGAGGGTCTCAAGAGAGGCCTCAGCTTGTATAACTGGGCTTTCTCAGTTTAACCTGTCAGCCATTATTTCAGAGGGCCGACTTTGGTCCGAGAGGTCTCCGTGCCTACTAGTGTTTGGTGTGTTTCCACACAGGTAATTAATTTAAGTCACTGACTGGCTAATGAGTTCATATCTCAAGTTCTTATTGTATTAATTACCTGCGAATTGAAAGGAGGCCACAGAATCCTATAAAAACTGCAGCCCATCTGTAAGGCTGGTCACATTAGCATTTAATATGGTGAAATATTGCTCTTCCTGTCACCTATTCTAATATAAATTTGTGCAAAAATAAACATTCACACCAAACATATATATCTGACTGCGAAGTGATTTCATGAACAAAGTTGAAATTGCAAATTCATGGTGTCCACCTGATTGCAGTAGAGAGAATTATCATCCTGGCAGTCTCATATTTCGTAATTTTGCAAAATGCAGCTTTGATTGATTGTTAAAACAAATTTTTAAAAGAATGTGCTTGGACTGCAGTCAGCACTGAGATGGCCACAGAGGACTGTGTCATAACCTGAGAAATTCCTTCACTTGGCATCTGCAGATGTCTGAGGGATCTACAGTCCCTTGATTGACAGAGTTGGGAAAACCGATTTGATGTAATTTTTTTTTTCCATGAAAATTGTTTTTTTTTCTGCTTTCTTCCTATAAGGGAAATCATTTTGGGGTAAAAACAATAATCCAACCAAATAATAATGGAATCAATCAACAGGCTGTTCAGTCTGATCCAAATCAACAGAGGAGCTCGTGCGGCAGGAGTCGCAGAACATTGCACTCGTGTTTATGGGAGGAATATACCTCACAGCACATACAGCAGCGCACCCGGCTGGGCGCGGGGCTTTGCAGCAGCAGTCTGAAGAGAGAGCCTACTGATTCTGACCTCGACCCAACATTGTAAGCCCCTACAGTGGGCATGTGAGTCCCAGAACTGGACCTTGGGAGGATGGGGGAAGTTTGCCTGCACTAATGAACAGCCGGGTATATGTGCACTGTTTACCTGGGAAGAGATGGCACCAGGATGCACTGTGGGAGGAAGACGAGCTAAAAGAGGGAATGTGATGCTCTGCTGGGAAACCCTGGTTTTCCGCATACTACACGGCTTTTTTTAACCTTCAAGAGATGTTGACATTTTTAACAGTGTCCTCAACTTTTGATGAATTCGCTCTCAGTTGATTAACATAGTCCTCAGTGGTGGTAATAAGGCTATAATTCACTGCTTCAGATATATTAAGCAAGTTGTTTTTCTCTTTCATCAATGAAAGTTTGAAATTAATTCAGGAGCTCATATTTATTAATTATTAAATGATTGATTGTGCATTCCGTTTGTTAATTTAACATTTTACAAAAAGAAAAAAATATTGAATTCAGCCAAGATTGTTAGTTACTGCAATGACTTCATTTAGGAAGGGCGAGTAAATAGAGGATCTTACACCAGTGGACGTGTCATATGAGAGTTATGAAATGAGTTGAGTAAATTTTGCCTTTGTTTCGAGCTTTAGCGAGCAACAGACCCAAAATTTACTCAACTCGTTTCATAACTTTCTTGTGATACGACCAAGAGTACAATATTTTGTTTATCACATAACTGAATTGTGTAATTTAATAGAAAAGAAATTTAATTTCTGTTAGCGCCCATCATATGTTATCACTGAGCTCACACCATCGCCCTGCTATCGTAGGCTATGATCAGATATAACGCAGTTTCTAGCGCTCTTGCGACTTTTATTAAGTAGCTTTCAATGGTTTGGTTGCGTATGGACATGACAGGAGCGCCTCTCACACCCCGCGCTCAGGGTGATGAGTTGGATGCCATAGTGCGAGAGGGCGCGTCAAGTTGAAAATGAGTCTATTTTTGGCGCAGAACGTTGCATGTCAACTGTCACACCATAGTCAACAACCAATCCAAACCGATGAAAGGGACTAAATTCCATAACACCAAACTTGGCCGTGGTTCGAAAACAGCTGGTAACATTGTTCAGAATGTTGGCAAAGTGAAATAAGGGAGTGTTACTTAGCAGCCGCAGAGAAGACGCATCTAGCACTTTTTACAATGTCGGCTTCAAAAAATCAGGACAGACGTGCTTTGTGCTTCCAAGCAGATATAGCGCATTTAGTGTGATCGCCCCCTTAATCAGTCACTGAGTCACAGACATTAGCACTTCAACTAGTAACGGTTTGTAAAATCAGTCAGCTGAGCAGCAAGCTAACGTTTGCTCGCTAGCTAACAAACTAATGTCACATAATAGTTATGAAAAAGCGCTGTGTACACGCTAGCTAAGTAACATGAACATAGTTACAGTATGTGAGTGGCACTTGACTGGCTCGCGACTGCGCTAAGCCATACCGATTTAACTAACGTTACACTTGGTATTCAGTTCACCTAAATATTAACAGCTTGACATAGCACAGAGGAATTTTTTCTTGCACGTTCTCAGCCAATGAAATTTTGGCAAAAGTGACATTACCCTTGAGTAATATTAAAAATATGTCATGAGCTGGGCTCTGGGAGAAGTACTGCAGTTATGCGATAAATGTAAGTATGCTGTGCTTTAATTTTTCCACTATTCAGCTTTGCTCAGTAATCTCTTTGGTTTTACTGGACAATTATTAGCCAAAAGTCAAACAGCTATAGTCACTTGTAGTTACATGTAACTCTACCAAAGTTCGGGCTCTATAAATCTAATGCTTCAGGTCAGAGAGCAGGTAATTTGGGCACCTGGTTTTATACTTAAACTGGTGCTGATATTCAAAATGAATTAACTCCAAGAGATAAGAAAAGAAATGGCGCCACATTGCTTGCTTCACGAATAACGCACCAATTTTATTGTACAGGCGAATGTAGCAATTTGGTCTTCAGGATGTCATAATGCTACTGCAGTAAATTAGGGCAGAGATATCTTCAGAAAACATAATCTCTCAATGATTCCCAACTTTTGAACATTATTTTGCATTATCATCTTAACCCAGGAATTCGTGAAGATGATGAAATGCTTGTTTTACTGCATATTGTCCTAATGAATTTGGTATGGTTTGTTTATGCTCTCATTGCTATTATTTTTAGATCAAAATTGACTGGATAACATATCTTTATTTATGTAAACAGCCCAACTCGGGGTACCAGTGCCTAATCCAGTCCAGCCCAGTTGAGTCCAGTTCAGTAGAATTTGGTCCTGCCCAGTTCTCTGATCTTTATCTCCTCAGCTATCCATCTGTTCTTGTGCACTCTTACCTCCGGGTCCGATCCTTGGGAAGATGGATGATTGTTACCTGAGAGTCAGGTAACCAGGAAGTGGCCCTTAGTGGCACCTCGTTTTCCAGGGACAGGGCTGGGCCGCCCAGGGCCCGGGCAGAGCCACAGAGGAGGACGGCAGCCCAGCACCAGGACAGAGCCATCCCTCTCACCTGCCCAGGAGTAATGAACATGTGAGACAAGGAAGGAATAGACAAGACTAACTCCTGAGCATCCATCTCAACTCATCACGACCATCTCAAACTCCTCTCATCTCCTTCATTTCAGAGGCAACACATCATTCCATCTCAATCCAAACTAACCACCTCCATCCCAATCCCAACTCATCACCTCCATCCCAATCCCAACTCATCACCTCCATCCCAATCCCAACTCATCACCTCCATCTCAAACCCAACTCATTACCTCCATCCCAATCCCAACTCATCACCCCCACTCAGACCCAACTCATCACCACTATCTCAATCCCAACTCATCACCTCCATCCCAATCCAAACTCACCACGTCCAGCTCAATCCCAACTCATCACTCCAAGCTCAAACCCAACTCATTACCTCCATCCCAATCCCAACTCATCATCCCCACTCAGACCCAACTCATCACCACTATCTCAATCCCAACTCATCACCTCCATCCCAATCCCAACTCATCACCATCCAAATCCCAACTCATCACCTCCTTCCCAATCCCAACTCATCACCTTCGTTTCAATCCCAACTCATCACCTTCATTTCAATCCCAACTCATCACCTCCATCCCAATCCCAGCTCATCACCTTCATTTCAATCCCTACTCATCACTTCCATCCAAATCCCAACTCATCACCTCCATCCCAATCCCAACTCATCACCTCCATCTCAAACCCAATTTACCACCTCCATCCCAATCCCAACTCATCACCTCCATCCAAATCCCAACTCATCACCTCCATCTCAATCCCAACTCATCACCTCCATCCCAGTCACAACTCATCACCTCCATCCCAATCCCAACTCATCACCTCCATCTCAATCCCAATTCATCACCTCCATCCCAATCCAACTCATCACCTCCATCTCAATCCAAACTCATCACCTCCAGCTCAAACCCAATTTATCACCTCCATCCCAATCCCAACTCATCACCTCCATCCCAGTCACAACTCATCACCTCCATCCCAATCCCAACTCATCACCTCCATCTCAATCCCAACTCATCACCTCCAGCTCAAACCCAATTTATCACCTCCATCCCAATCCCAACTCACCACCTCCATCCCAATCCCAACTCATCACCTCCATCCCAATCCCAACTCATCACCTCCATCTCAAACCCAACTCATTACCTCCATCCCAATCCCAACTCATCACCCCCACTCAGACCCAACTCATCACCACTATCTCAATCCCAACTCATCACCTCCATCCCAATCCAAACTCACCACGTCCAGCTCAATCCCAACTCATCACCCAAGCTCAAACCCAACTCATTACCTCCATCCCAATCCCAACTCATCATCCCCACTCAGACCCAACTCATCACCACTATCTCAATCCCAACTCATCACCTCCATCCCAATCCCAACTCATCACCATCCAAATCCCAACTCATCACCTCCTTCCCAATCCCAACTCATCACCTTCGTTTCAATCCCAACTCATCACCTTCATTTCAATCCCAACTCATCACCTCCATCCCAATCCCAACTCATCACCTTCATTTCAATCCCTACTCATCACTTCCATCCAAATCCCAACTCATCACCTCCATCCCAATCCCAACTCATCACCTCCATCTCAAACCCAATTTATCACCTCCATCCCAATCCCAACTCATCACCTCCATCCAAATCCCAACTCATCACCTCCATCTCAATCCCAACTCATCACCTCCATCCCAGTCACAACTCATCACCTCCATCCCAATCCCAACTCATCACCTCCATCTCAATCCCAATTCATCACCTCCATCCCAATCCCAACTCATCACCTCCATCTCAATCCAAACTCATCACCTCCAGCTCAAACCCAATTTATCACCTCCATCCCAATCCCAACTCATCACCTCCATTCCAATCCCAACTCATCACCTCCATCCCAATCCCAACTCATCACCTCCATCTCAATCCCAATTCATCACCTCCATCTTAATCCCAACTCATCACCTCCATCCCAATCCCAACTCATCACCTCCATCTCAATCCCAATTCATCACCTCCATCCTAATCCCAACTCACCACTTCCATCTCAATCCCAACTCATCACCTCCAGCTCAAACCCAATTTATCACCTCCATCCCAATCCCAACTCATCACCTCCATTCCAATCCCAACTCATCACCTCCATTCCAATCCCAACTCATCACCTCCATCTCAATCCCAATTCATCACCTCCATCTTAATCCCAACTCATCACCTCCATTTCAATCCCAACTCTTCACCTCATCTTAATCCCATCCCACCACCTCCATCTTAATCCAAACCCTTCACCTCCATCTCAATCCTCACTCATCACCTCCATCTCAATCCTAACACATCACATCTTGCTCAATCCCATCTCATCACCTTCATTTAAACCCCAACTCATCACCTCAATTTCGATCCCAGCTCATCACATTCATCTCAATCCCTAGACATCAGCTCCTGTTTAGTAACTTGTCTGACTGATGACTCACTCCTGCAAGAAAAATGTTTCTCTTTATTCCGAGGGAATTATTCATGCAAGGAATAAATTGCTATATTTCTCCGGGAACTTAACATAGCTTGGCAGTCGGAGAGCCTAGCTCATAAAACAACTTTCAAAGAGAGCCAACTCAGTGAAATATCACTCAAGAGTGAATTCCTTTGAAAATATTTTTTTTTCCATCAATGGAGTTCAGCTCTATACTCTGAATACAACTTTTTCCCCTGACTGCGTCAAAGTCAGGATTCTCTGTATCAGTGAAAAGTTTGCTCTTTTTATTTGTAGAGAAGACAATGCCAGATTTAATAGGAGCAGATCTGCATTTTTGCTGCGTGGGTTCACAAAGACGAGGGAAATTGTTTGCTGTTGCCTCTCAAAAGACAGTTGGGGGTTAAAATCCGTACTTCCACGGAGGACGATGGTTCAAAGTCACAAGCCTTACTCCTTTCTCCTTTCTCCAACTCATACCAACCCAACTAACTCCAGTCGTGTGCACACAGGTCAAACTAATTCACCATTTGCACTAACAGTATCAGGCATTGCCGTGTTGCCTTGGGTTGGTGTCTAAGTTCACAGCTTAGAGGCTGTGATTAGGAGTCATAGAGCATCTCATTATCCTGGAAAGGATGATGGCAGAGCAACAGAGTCGGGGAGGAGAGAGTGAGAGGAAAGAGTGAAATAAAGGAAGTAAAGCAAACAAACACAGCTGATTAGTGTTTATCCGAAGCCCACAGTGGATGGGTCCTTAAACACCAAACACACTGCTAAAGCGATGAAAGAGGTCTGCGTGTTTACCCTCGATAAACAGAATCCAGAGCACTTCAGAATCGCGGTTGTTTTTCCCAAAACGCACTGCGCATTAAATATGCACAAGACTCCTGAGTAATTACAGCCGATTGAATTTTCATAAGCCCAAGACCCAGCTGTAGGCTTATTTAACTTAAACAAGTCTATAAATAACCTTCTTCGCTGAGCGGCGGTGGGCGTGCATGTTACCAGTACCCTTCCATTAGCGAGCATCGCTTCATCAGCACGCATGGAGCTTGTCGATATTTTCTTTGGATATGACCACATGGGATGGGGGGGTCAAGTTGCGCTCCGTCCTCCTGGGAGCCCATCTGCCCCCCCTCGCTAACGAAAGTGCCACGGACAGATTAAATGCCACGGAGAGCCCCCCTCCCGCTGGGGCTCAGCTCAGCCTTATCGCTCTTCAGCTACCTTCTCCACAACTTCAGAGAAATGGCGGGGGCTGCAGGGACTTCACGGGATTCGCTACGCCTGATTTACTCCGGTCTTTCAGCGCCTCTCCTGTCCTTCTCCCTCCTCTATTTCCCCAGACTATTTATTCGCTTTCAGCTGCACTTTAATCCGCAAAACGTCCGGGAGAGCGAGAGAGGACGTGAGGAAGCAGAGATGAGGAAAATAATGAAATTAGTGAATAAGAACAATGGAAGAAAATGTGGAGTTTGAGAGCTTGACGATGGGCATTTAGTCAAAAACAAAAAATTTCCATATTCCCTGTGACTTTACCAAAAGTACTCATGCAGGCTTCTCAACAAAGTAACAAACACACACAGGCATGTACACACACATTCACATTCATAAACACATCTGCACGCACGTGTACATGCAAACCCACACATTAAACAGCAAGGAGCTGAAAACAGAGACATCTGGAAAGTAGGGAGGTGTTAGCTTATAAAGCAACTTTAGAGCAGCAGCCGCAGTTCCCTTACCTGATGGGACTGACTTTACCCACAAATGCTGACAACTGAGGCTGTTCTGTTGTCGCCTGTACCGCAGGGCAGTCCTCTGTCTCCTGTCGCCTGTACCACAGGGCAGTCCTCTGTCTCCTGTCGCCTGTACCACAGGGCAGTCCTCTGTCTCCTGTCGCCTGTACCACAGGGCAGTCCTCTGTCTCCTGTCGCCTGTATCACAGGGCAGTCCTCTGTCTCCTGTCGCCTGTACCACAGGGCAGTCCTCTGTCTCCTGTCGCCTGTACCACAGGGCAGTCCTCTGTCTACTGTCACCTGTACCCCAGGGCAGTCCTCTGTCTCCCGTCGCTTGTACCCCAGGGCAGTTCTGGGTCTCCCTGTTGCCTGTATCACAGGGCAGTCCTGTCTCCTGTTGCCTGTATCACGGGGCAGTCCTCTCTCCTGGAGTCTTCACTGTCAAGCGCTCCAAAGCGTCCTGAGTCGGAGGGGAACGTATGTGAGTGCGCAAAGAACGTCCTGCCCCCCCCTGTCCTGAACTGGGAGTTTACGTGACTGAGAGAACCGAACTGACAGCCTGTCCCGTGTATGCGTGTGTGTGCGTGCGTGCGCACGTGTGTGTGTGTGTGTGTGTGTGTAAGTAAGTGAGTGAGTGAGAAAAAGAGAGAGAGAGAGAGAGAGCCGTACTGACAGCTTGTCTGGCCTTCCGCTCACATCAGAGTCTGCAGATTGAGCCGGAGAAATTAAACAGAGAGATGATCGTGTGTGTGTGTGTGTGTGTGTGTGTCGAGAAGAGAGAGAGAGGAGCGCGTGTGTGTGTGTGAGGAGAGAGAGAGAGAGCGAGTCAGTGATAAACTGACTCAGGAGTGAGTGACTGAGGGGAGGGTGGGAACAGTACCGTGAGGAGGGGTAGAGGTCATTGTCAGAAATGGTGACAGTACAGGAGGTGGGGGGGGTGCTCATTGCTGGGTCTCTGCATATGTTGAGGAACTGAACAGGGCAAGACTTAGGACCCAGGGGCACAGGGCTTTGTTTCCTCATACACTTGCCATTGGCTGTGCATTTTACACATGCATCCATCTGGTGCCCCGTCACTCAGCACAGGCTGACATATGAGTGTGATGAGAGGGAGCGGGGTAACGCTGTGGCTGTGCCTGCATATCGGGAACCCCTGAAAAACCTCACCTACACCCCCAATATCGCTCCCTCCGAGCCTGGAGCCGCACCTGCCTGAGGGTCAACCTGAGTGCCCACGTTCATTTATCACAATGCCCTCGCACATTTGGGTTTACAGCAAAAACATCACGTTATCATCATCCCAATAGGATGACTGAACCCAAAGGATGATTTCCATTCATTTAGTCAAGAGATTTCTTTTTTAACTGATTTATTAAAAATAGGAGTTAATTTCAACAGTTTTAGGATGTTTATGACTGCTAGTGTTAGCCGTTTTGCAGTGTGGTAGAGTAGGACATTGAGAGCGTGTGAGGTTTTTGACAGCTTCGAATACCAACTGCCAAAACATCCCGATGGGACCCAGTGTCCGTCCCCGGAGATTTCAGCTCTGCCTGAATTTACTGTGTCTGCAAAGTCTGCAACAGGTTATCTTGCCATCAGACAGCAGTGCTGCATCGCTGATTTGTGGGTTTGGGTTGGGGTTAAAAAAAAAAAAACTATCGGCAAACTGAACTATTCCCTAGTTTTCCTGTCTTGAAATTTATTGTGTCAATCACAAACAAACAGCCCAGCCCTCGTGCTCACACATACTCAGACATTGTGCTGGTTTACCTGAAACGTAAATACTTTCCGCGTCCCCTTCCGTACTGACAGCCTCTCTCCTCTGCTGGAGAGTCAGTGGTGTGAGCGATGGCCTGGATTCGTCTTTTCGACACGGGCATCTTCTCTCTCAAACTCTCGCAAATAATGAACGAGTGAATGGCCACTAGATTCATCAAACCTCTGAAGAAAAAAAATCTTATTCCATTAAATAATTTCAGTAATTACTAGTCTATTCATAATTTACTGCGCATTGCATCTGTCGAGGTCCTCCTAATAATGAAATATCAAGTCTCCCCTGCAAGATTTTCTGGGATTTATTATTTGTTTTTGACTGGTGTGATCGGACAGTGGAGCTGTCACTCGTGCGCTGGGAAGAGCGTGAGGCAGAAGGCGATCTCCGACGAGTCCCTCCCCGGTAGCCGAAGGGTTAAGTGAAGTCTTTATTTTTAACAGCATATCATCAGCAGCAACCCATCTGCTGCGGAGTCGCCTGCCGGTCTCCCGGGACACCGCATAGCACAATATCTCACCATCTCAGAGCTGGGGTCCGAGGGGGAGGGGTATGTGTGTGTGTGTGTGTGTGTGTGTGTGTGTGTTTGAGGAGGGGGTAGGTGGCAGCGCTGGTGGGGACGGAGGAATTGGGGTGCAGGGAGTGGGGGTTGGGGTGTCCCGGGATAGTGAGTGTGAGTCTCTGAAGAGGAGGGTGCAGGCGTCGTCAGGGGTGACCTCTGTGGGAGCATTAACAGCCCCGACCCCCCCGGGACGAGGCTTAATATTCAGAGTCATGTCTGACAGACACCGCGCTCACACATGCTGTGCAGCGAATCCTTCAGTAGCCAAATACTGCTGTGTGCCATCACACCCATAACCACCGGCCGGCGGGACAGGCTGTGTCTCTGTCCGTCCCAAAGGGGGGAGGGGTGGGGGGTGAGTCTCTACAGCACCCTACTGCAGGAATCCCGCACCCCCCCATCCCCTCGGAGACGGCTGACCCTCCAGGTCACTTGTTGTTAACCCTTAGAGCGCCATAGGCAACCATAGTTGCCCAATGGTGTAAGATATCAAAACCAGATGCTCCCTGCAGGAGCTCTTTTAAACAAGTTGCCACATGATAGGTTTTCAACAGCAGTAAAATTACATTCTTAATTCCTTGAAAATTTATTCGGCACTCGAAGGGTTAACACATTTACACTTGTTGTGCTCAGTCGCATTTTTGCCTACTTTGGAGAGGTTTTTTGATGTGATGGTTTCTAGTTTGTTCTATTGGTGTCATGTTGTTAGCAGTATGTACTGTGAGTTACACCCCAGGCCTATTTCTGCTCTCTGACTTGGCCTATATTTACTGAATAAACTCAACTTGATGTTCTTGGCTGTGGATTGACCGATGGTCAATTTTTATGGTCCATAAATACTTGGTTGTATTGGTATTTAACTTTACCGCAGTCTCTTGGAGGTGAAATGAAATTGTGAATGTGAGCTCAAAGTGCTGCTTTTTAGCATAAATTTTTGAATATTTATATCCTGATCAGTTGAATGATGTAGGGACTATGGTACTATTTATTTGTTGTTCCCTCCTCTTCCATGTTTCATGGGACCAAAAGTGATTGGACGATTGGCTGAGGAGCCGTTCCATGACCAGGTGTGTTATTCAATCATTAATTCATCACAGGTAAGCGAAGGTGTAGTGATGATTTCAAGTGTGGAATTTGATTTCAAAATCTGTGGCTGTTAACTCTCAATATAAGTTCAAAGAATTATCACTGCCAGTGAAGTAAACTATCCTAAGGCTGAAATGTATAAACAAACTCATCTGAAATGATGAGTGCAATTGAATTAGCCAAAACACTCGGAAAAATCAACTATTTGATGCTTTATTTAAAAAAAAGGATGTCACTGGTAAGCTGGAGAATGGCAAAAGGCCCAGAAAACCATGAATAGCAACAGCGGTTGATGCCAGAATAATATTTCCTGCTGAAGAAATGCAGTTGACCATCTTGAGGACTCTCCAGAAGGTGGGCATATCCATGTCAAACTCACCAATCGTGAGAAGGCTTCACTAGTGTACATACAAACAGTTTACAAGAGGTTACCAACTGGTATCAAGGAAGAAATAGGATCAGATTAAGATTTGCTACTAAACATCTAAGAAAAACATGTTTAGTTCTGAAATAAAGTCCTGTGGTCAGGTGAGATGAAGGTGAACTTGTTGCAGAATGTTGGGAAGAGAGGAGTAGGGAGGAGGGAGGCTTCTGTGAAGCGTCTGTGAAGCGTTGTGTAGGTAGTGTTATGATGTGGGCATGTATGGCTGCCTGTGGAAGTAATTACCTGGGTTTGATAATGGAAATGCTGATAAAACAGCTGGATTGTTTTGGGCCATATTGACTGGTCAGATTCAGCCAGATGATTCATAGCTCTCAGGAGGACATTATACAATGCAAGTAGAAAATGACTGAGAGCATTTCTCAAAATCCACCTTATTTTTAAAGAGAAAAGAATAGAGTGTATTACAATGGTCTTGTCAATCTCCTGACCTGAGTCCAGCTGAGCATCACTTGCAGATGGCTAAACTGAACGAAAAACACCTCAGAGCAGCAGGAACTCAAGTCATCTTCAGCGAACTCCTGCCAGATCATCACTGGGCAAGTAACACTGAACACTGGAAATACTGCCACTCTCCAGATAATTGTGGCTCTGAGAGCACAAATAGTGCCTAATGTATGGTCTGTGGCTGCGACAATGACCTTTGATATGCACTGATTTAATGTTGCTATGGAAACAAGCACCTGTCAGATAAATGTGATGTTATGCTCACAAAATCTGCTGTAAGCCAGTGTCTGTGTACAGTACTTCTGTCCATGCTCAATACTTCGCAATCCTGCGCCATTTACAGTTTGTCTCTAATATTTTGCAAGAATTTGGGATGTGGGAACTGTGTCTTATGTAATTAGAGTTTTATATTCACCCTGTGCATGAGTACCGTGGCCTTTTTGTTATATATACTGAGCGAGCATCTCTGTGTGGGTTCTGCACGTGCTCGTCCTGATAGGGCTGATATCTCTGCATACTTTCATACTCTTCTGTTTCCTAATGCTCGCACTCGTCCGTTCCCTCGCTCAATGTTTCATGAGTTACTCTCCTCTCCACTCCAGCTCACATCCATTAGGAGTGCATTACTGCCTTCTCTCTCTCTCTCTCTCTCTCTCTCTCTCTCTCTCTCTCACTGTATGCTGTCACTCCTTCGCTCCTCGTCCCTCCTTCTGCTCGGTGACCCGCCTGCAGCCCTCACTCCTGTGTTCCTCTCTCCTTTCTGAAGGACATGCTGAACCGGAGAGCACCGCCGTAATTCCCTCATCCAGTGAGAAAACACAGGCAGCATGAGTATGAGAGGAGAGGAGAGCGTCTGCAGTGTGCATGAATCACGCGTGTACACGTGCTCCTTGTGACCTTCCGACCTGACGTATTCTTTATTGGGCCGTCTGAGCCAGGCTTTCAGTGACTCCCATGTACAAATCAGACACGGACAAGCAGAGGGTGACGGCCAGGCAAACATTTATTAGAAAAATCACATTGCTGTTTAAGTAACTGTACAGAAAAAAAAAACAGTAAAATGCTGTTAAAAAGCCATAACGCGTAGTGCTGCACGTGTTCCTGAGCGGGCGATGAGCCTGCAGGGTTCACGTGCCAGATTGTCAGAAGAGAGGCTGGCGCAGGTACTCTTCACTAAAGCCGGGGTACAGAGACGGGACACAGCTTACGGGACCCCATCTTCACCGCTGAAAAACGAAGAGGGACATTCATCTTAAAATACGGCGGGAACACATCCCTGAAGTGTAATGATGCATGTGGAATATTTCACAGGAGATTAAAATGGCCAATCAAATTTGATTGCGGTTGCGGTCAGTGACGTGTGAATGGCGCGTTGAAGACTGCACCTCCTCACCGACCTCGGCGGCGGCCAAAACTCACACATGAAATCCTGGAACCATCTTTCAGAGCGACGCACCAGACACTCTGTCCACTCCGACAGGGTCACCGCTCTGTTCCTGTCTGTGTCACAGGACCTGCACACACACACACACACACACACACAAATATGTGCACACACGCACACACACACACACACACACACACACACACACACACACATGCACACAAACGTGCGCACACGCGCACTCATGCATTTACACACAGAAACATGCACGTACGCACACGCACATGCACGCATACACACACACACTCATACGCACACAGGCACGCATACACACACGCACGCTCGCACACACACACACACACACAGGCGCGCACACACACAGCCATGCACACATACACACACTCATGCAAGTACACATGCATGCACACACACATGAAAACACACACACACACACACACACACAGGCACACATGCAAGCACACACAAACACACGCGCACACACACAAATGTACACCATAAAGCAGCCACCTGGACAACATTAATTTCTTTTAGTTCATCTACTATATCATGATAATTCTGGTCTGCTCTCTGCTCTCTCGTAATGTATTCTGTCCCGTCCTTCTGCCTCGTTTCGTGTGAATGAAGGTTCTGTTCGTCGAGCAGGAGCAGAGATCCGACAGGTGATAAATAAAAGCGTCATTAACCAGGACGTGACATCGTGACATTCGGGCGTGAAGCTCGCCGCCGTGGGCTTGTTACCGTGGCGAGGGCGCAGTTTATGACCGTGGTGGGGGGGGTGTCGCAGAGGGGAATCTCACCGGAGGAACCGCCGGGCACAGTGCTCCAGGGGCATCCGCTTATAGCGCAACTTCCTCAGGTCTCGGCGACTCAATCTCCCGTCCTGCTTCCCATCCAGCTGGGCAAACCACCTCTGAGGGGTAAGAAGGAGGGCAGAAGGGGCAGATTGGGGCGAGAGCAGGTGTGACGGGGGAGAAGACGGGTGAGAAATGGGTTAATGTGGTGGGAAGGGAGTCCGGTACGAATGTGCCTGTGTGGGTAATTAGGGGTTAAACATGGCAGTCATGTGGCCACATTTACAATCTCATTCCTCAATCTGCTTCCTCCATCATACAGACCACATTGACAGAAGTATGTGGACACCCAGTCAAAAATCACATTTCAAACCCCAGCGTATTATTATATAGAGTGTTGCATCGCTCAGTGTATGTTTGTGTCGGTCGGCAATCTCGTGTAATACAGTGATTTCGGAAGCTGCACATCTCCACTGTTTCTGTACAATCTCAATGCTAATCTCAATTCCTGCACAGACCACTGGACCACATGTACAGATATACTGATTCTGGTCTAGCTTGGCTACTCTGCTACCAATTCACCACAAAAATTACAGTTAATTTAACTGACAGCTGCAATGCCAGCACTTTTTGCAGTAAAATAACAGGAGACCGTAAATTAAATCAAACAATTCTGGTGAAAAAAAAAATTTGGAAAAATAATGCACAGACAGGTAGTGGATGGGATATTTAGCCCGTGGTCCTTACTTCCAATGCATGCCGGTGCAAAAAACTCCACGTTCCACACTCCCACGTGCATTCCACTGACATGTACAGCGATTGCACGCGGGAGTGTGGAACTTTGCATTTAGTGCGAATCTGATCCTGCAATGTACAACGTACATAAAAGTATGGCAATTGCACTGTTACAGTGCTGAGGGTACATCTAAAAAATATAATAAATAATAAACTTTTTGTGTAAGGTTGTACATTTTTGAATGAGATTTTATTTAAATTAATTCAAATGAGACCTAAAAAAATTTAGCAACAAATTTCCTATAGACTTTTCACAGGAACACAATGTCAGCTTATCAAACAGGTGTGAGGGTTGTGCTTCGTACACAGTTCAGGTGCACGGGGGACAGGAAGTTGAGGACTGAACTCAGGTGCAAGGATGGACTTGGTGGCATTTATTATGCCGACTGCACAGCAGAAGGCACGAACGAAGCTATACAAAACAAACAGGAATCAAGGTTCCTTAGAAACACTATTGGTAATGCAGACTCTGGGCATTAGCTGCAGTAACAATGTATTACAAATAGAAAAACAAAACAGGAATCGAGGTTCCTGGGTAAAATGCTGAAATAAGCAATAAAAGCACTAAGTTTTAAGAGTTTAGAATTATACACGCAATACGTGGGGAAATGCGTCTATACAAACACTATGAACACAACACAGGTATGCGGTTTACGAGAATTCACAAAGAATGAGTGAGAGGCTCGGTCTTACATAGCAGCACTACCACACAGTGGAAATGACAAACAGCTGCAGGCAATGATTACTGCAGTGAGGAATGCCGTCCGGGTCTAAATAGATTGGTGAGCTGGGCGGCTGGAGGCGTGGTCTGACAGAACCCCCCCTGAGGCATGACTCCCAACATGCCTGATCTTCGGCCGGGAGGGCGCCCTCTGGGGTGCGGAGCAGGCTGGTCCGGATGAGCCTGGTGGCCAGGAGATGTGGATCCAGGATGTCGTCACGGTCCACCCAGCTCCTCTCCTCTGGACCATAGCCCTCCCAGTCTACTAGATCTGCAACCTGCCTCCTCGGTGTCTGGAACTGAGCAAGCTGCATATTTGGTAGGCTGGGTCTCCGTCAAACCTCCAGGACAGGGGAGGTCTTCGGGGGTAGCCTCCGCCAGGGGTCCAGCTATTACTGGCCTGAGCAGAGAGACGCGGAAAGTGTTATTTATGTGGTAGTGTGACAGCAACTATATTGAGTAGGCTGACTCATTGACCTTCTGGAGGACACAGAATGGGCTACTGAACCATGGGCTAAGCTTCTTGCAGGGCAGGTGGAGGCGCAGGTCCCTCGTGGAGAGCCAGAGTCGGTCCCCCAGCTGGTAATTGGGGGCATCCCAGCGTCTCCGGTCTGCTTAGATCTTCTGGTGGCGGAGAACCCTTCGAATCTGGATTTTGGTGCACACACTGGAAGGGGCTGAGTCCAGTGGATGCGTTCTTTAGGGAATTCTGGGCGTATTCAGCCCAGGGCAGGTATTTGGACTAATCCCGTTGGCGATGGTGGCAGTCTGCTCGGAGGAACCTCCTCAAGTCCTGGATGGCTCTCTCTGCCTGCCCATTCGTCTGAGGATGGTATCCTGAGTTGACTGAGACTCCCAGCATCCTGAAGAAAGCTCTCCACACTCGGGATGTAAACTGTGGTCCATAGTCCGAAAGAATGTCCTCCAGAAGGTCGAAGTTCCTGAACACCTGCGTAAACAATGTGCCTGCAACCTGGAGAGCAGATGGCACTGCAGTGAAACGCACAAATTTACAAGATTTTGAAAAGTGGTCAATAAACACCAGGATACATGCGTTACCTTCTAATGTAGGGAGATCGGGAAAAAAATCCACGGCGATGTGCGATCATGGATGATAAGGGACTGTTAATGGGTTGAGTTTGCCAGTTGGCAGCCGTTGTGGTGTTTTGGTAAATGCACTGGTTGTGCACGAACGGACGGCTGCTTCCACATCAGAGGCCAAGTGGGTCCACCAGTATTTTTGGCTGATGATGTGTGTTGTTCTTTTGGCTCCAGGGTGTCCTGCAGACAGGGAGGTATGTGCCCACAAAGTCACTCGGTCTCGAAGAGCAGCTAAAACGAACGTTTTACCCGCTGGCACTAAGTTAGTAGGGGGATTCCTCCTGGTCTCCTTCGCTATTTCCTGGTCTAATTGCCACTTGATAGGGGCGAGGATGCAGGAGGATGGCAGAATTGGCTCTTACGCCTCCAGATCTTTCTCCACCTCTTATCTTTGGGATAGGCGTCTGCTTTGATGTCCTTGGAGCCTGGGCGATAGGTTATTGAAAAATTGAAACAAGTAAAGTGCCCACCTGGCCTGCCGTGGATTCAGCCTTTGTGCCTTCCGCAGATACTCTAGGTTGCGGTGGTCAGTCAGCATAAGGAATGGATGATGGGCCCCCTCTAACCAATGCCTCCACTCTGCGAGTGCCAACTTTATTGCCAACAGCTCCCAGATGCCCACATCGTAATTTGCCTCTGTCGGTGTGAGTTTGTGGGAGAAATAGACACAGGGATACAACTTTTCTGATGTCCCGTGCCGCTGGGACAGGATTGCTCCCACCCCTGCACTGGAGGCGTCGACTTCTACTACAAAGGGCTTTTCCAGGGCTAGTAATTTGAGTATAGGAGCAGTGACGAACCAACTTTTGAGGGTGTCGAAGGTGTGTTGAGTTTCCTGATTCCTATTCCAGGTTTTTGGGTTTTCCCTTGAACAGCCGCGTCAGAGGATAAGCAACTGGGCTGAAGTTTTTAATGAAGCGTCGATAGTAGTTTGCAAATCCCATGAAGCACTGGAGTTCCTTTATTGTCCGTGGGATTGACTATGCAGCTACTGCCTTCACCTTCCTTTTTTCCATGGCCACTCCCTCCGGTCTAATCACATAATCCAGGAAGGAGACGATGGATTGTTTGAAGAGGCACTTTTCAGCTTTGATGTAAAGTTGATGTTGTAGCAGATGTTTGAGTACTCTCCTCACGTTCCACGTTCTTCATAAGTAGTTAAGTAGATGAGAATGTCGTCAAGGCAAGCAATGATGAATCTTCCCAGCATCTCTCGTAGCACGTCATTGATGGACTGGAACACAGAGGGGGCATTAACAAGGCCGTATGGCATGACGCAGTACTCGTAGTTCCGGAGGTGGTGCTAAAAGCCATCTTCCACTCATTTCCTTCCCTGATACAGATAAGGTTGTATGCGCTGCGGAGATCGAGCTTCATGTAAATCTTTGTACCTTGCAACTGCTCCACAGCGCTGGGGACCAGGGGGAGTGGATAGCAGTACTTCACCATGACGTCATTAAGGCCTCTGTAGTCTATACAGGGGCGAAGACCTCCATCCTTCTTCTGGACAAAGAAGAAGCTTGCGGACATGGGTGAAGTGGAAGGACAAATGAAGCCCTGCTGTAGAGCTTCTTGCAAATACTGCTTCATTGCTTAAGTTTCAGCCACCGACAGGGGGCATACATAGCTCCTGGGGGGTGATGTGCTGGACAGGAGCTCGATGGCACAATCCCACGGACAATGAGGAGGTAACTGGGTCACCTTTGTCTTGCTGAACGTTATCTGCAGGTCCCAGTAGTCTTCTGGAATCTCAGGCTGGTCTCGATGGTCAGGGCTCTCGACGGTCATGGAGGCAATGGAGAGAGGGTGATCGAAAGCTGAGACGTCTGATTGGCCAGGAGATGGTGGGATTGTGTAACAACAGCAAAGGGAGGCCCAGGATGAGTGGGTGGCTTGAGTAGGTGACAAGCAGCAGCGGGAGTTCCTCCAGATGGCGCTCTTGTATACAGAGGGAGATCGGTGAATGAGTGAGGTCTTCTACAGCAACACTACCACACAGTGGAAATGACAAACAGATGCAGGCAATGATTACTGGAGTGAGGAATGCAGTCCGGGTCTAAATAGACCGGTGAGCGAGACGGCTAGAGGCGTGGTCTTACAACAGGTTAACATCTCTAAGTTTAAATCATTGAAAGTTCTAAATAATGGAAAGTCTTACAGGCCACCGTCATGACCAGCAGCAGTTTTAGATGCAGGGAGCCGAGACAAGAAGGGTGCTGTCAGTCACTCAATGTATGATAGCACCTCAGATCTAGTAAAACCAGAATGGTCAAGAGAGACCTGTAATGGGTTTCCTGTTCAGGGAAAACTGAGCTGTAGATTTGGGGATATTAGGATATGGGATTTTCAGAGCTTCTTTCTCAGGGGTGTTGACTGTGTCACAGATTTAGGCGAGGAGGGTACTTTCAGTCAAATTCAACAATGTCCTCTAAATAAATAATACAGCAATTTGAGTAGGCTAAGATTGTTTAGAAATGTGGAGAAAAATGAGAAGTTATGCATTAAAAAAATCATAATGTGCTATTAATGTGGTCAAAAATGTATGCTGTGTATGCAAGTTTGATGAAACAGATCGCAAACGCACATGATGCGCAAAGAGGGGTTCTCCAGTTGTCAAACCTGAAAAGGACCTGCCCTTATGCCACTGATTTGGCGTTTGCAAACCATGCGTACATGTTTATACCTTTTCTCCAAAGCCTCTCGGGTCTTGATGAGGTGTTCGGGAGAAAGCACTGGCTGGCCAATGACAGGCCTTCTCACATTTGGATTTGCTGATGCCATATTTTGAAGTCTGAAGTCTACAGTACATAACTGTGGAAAATTTTCTATGAAAAGTGATTGAAAGCAGCTAAGCTTTCTGACTGTTGGTGAAGGTTGTCTGGATGGCAACGCTGGGATTCCCTTGCATTACTTCATATCCCCTTCCTATAGCGGCTAGTGCTGGTTTCTCATGGCCCACGTGAAAGTGAGCATTCTTGACAGAACTGCGCAAAACTGAGCATGCCCATCAGCTGACACTGCCCATTTAAGCCCGTCAGCTGGCACTGCCCATTTAAGGTCTCTCAGGCAAGGTGCAAATCTTAGGCTGCCTGATCAGTGGTAAGTGCGTGATGTTTGAAGTGCTGCAGTACTATAGTACAGTGTTGATACATCTTGATGCAGAGCAGGCTCATGGTGGTATTAGTGCAGAACAGTATAATTTCTTTTGAGGTTTTCAACAAATTCAAACATTCTGCTTAAAATGTGGCTTTCAGTAATATGCATCTGTCTGACTTCAGCTGCTGCAAAGCCTCATGGGACTTTCCAATTGATGTACTGAGCATCTGCGGGGATTTGCTTCTGCTTCAGCCATCAGAGTGTTTCCAGGCAACAAACTCACTTAAACATATTTAATGAAGCAGTGTAATGTATAAACAGAATCGCTGTGGTGGATTGGTGGCTTTGATGATTCTCTGTGAGCGCGTGCCTGAGCGAGCCGGAGGAAGCAGGGCAGTGGATTTAGGGATGTCACCCCCTCAGGACCTGCAACCAGAGCGGCAGCGTAGCTCCATCACTAGCGAGCAGCAGCAGTGCGGAGGAGCAGAGGGTGAGTAAGTGTGCTTCGCTGGTTAAATATTCCATTTTACTGGGGTGGAGCGCGGATGTGGATGTCTGGAGTGATTTCGGTCATGAGACGACAGCGCATCTCCAGTTGCTCACAGATGCCGTGCGAGTACACTTGGCACAAACTCGGCTTTCCAGGTGGGTCTAACGGTGCTTCATGAGGTTGAGATTCAGGCTTTGGGCAGGCAAGTCAAGTTTTAAAAGATGAGTTCAACAAACTGTGCATTTCTGTCCGTTCTTACGGGAATTGTCATGCTGTGACACGAGAGGGGCATCCCCACACTGGCATAAGCGCAGAATTCTCTCATATATTACCCGTGCACCAGTGTCAACATTTTCCTTTCCCATTACCCAGAAGGAAATACTTGACACAATCACAGTGTACTAAAACATTCCAGATGATTCCGAGATTCCTACAGTTCGGGGCCGAACCCAAACCATGAAAAACAGCTCCAAACTGAGAAATGTCCACACATGTATGGCCAGATAGGCAAAATTAACGAGTGCTCAGTGACTCAATCATCTTGACCCCGCCCCTCCCCAATACCTTGGCCAATGCGATGCGTTGGGCGTGGCTCAAACAGCTCTGGGGCGGGGGAGGCGATTGGTAGGACTGCCCCATGCGGCTCAGCAGCAGGAACCAATCCAGCAGCCTGTAGGGGAACTGTCCCAGCTCCAGGTCTGTGCACTCGGCCCCGGGCTCTGAGAATCACAGCACAGCACCACTGTTAGTGCAGCCAAAAGAAGATAAGCGCACTGTGCTGAGGGGTTTTACTGGGCCAAAGCACATCTCAACCGCCAACTCCTACTGTCTCAGTGAGCATCTTCTCTGGAACAGAGTATTTGGCAGTACTATCAAGAAGAAAGTCTATAAATACTGAGAAACTAGCCAAAAGTGCCAACCAATCAGCACATAGAATCTAAAATTAAATCAGGAAAGTATTTGCAAGTTTTTATCTACAGCTGTAAAGGGCTCTTCTAACAAAGTATTTTCCCATTTTCCATGCTGATTTTGTAGCCCATTTGAGTCATAGCTGGAGCATCAGTGACATCAGACATGATGTACATTTCAAGGGCATTTTACCCCCGCAGCAGTTTGTGCCTGTGATGTTTAAAGGAATATTAAGTACCCAATGAAAGAACTCACTTGAATGGAAGTGAAATGAATTGAACTAAAGTTGACTGTCCTGAGTTACAGTTCATGAAAAGTGCTTGGCAAAAAAAAAAAAAAGTTACCCTATGGATTTCAGTAATTTCATTAATACTTAGGAGCCCATGATTGAATCATTACTGCAGTGATTAATATGTTTCAGCTGGCAACAATTTCTTATAACCCTGACCGATGCAGCGAGTAGCTTCTCATTTCTTAAACAACGTCAGAAGACGTATCCCACGGTTGCGAAAAAAAGATGTTACTGTGTTTCAGAAGGGTCAAATTATTGGTCAGTATCAAGCAAAGAAATAACTAAAGAGACTGCTGAAAGTACAAAAATTGTTAAAGCTGCTTTCACACCGGACGTGAAACAAAATTTTCGCACAACAGATTACATTCAAAGTCAACGCAAAGACGAGAATACACGCGAAACGCGTGTATTCGCGTCTTTGCATTGACTTTGAATGTAATCTGTCGTGCGAAAAATTCATTTCGCGTCCAGTGTGAAAGCAGCTTAACACATTCCTAAACCCTTGACGGATAGAGGGCACTTGTCAACTTTGCGGATGAGATGGGTCAGAAAAAAATTGCGAATGTTTATTTTTGGAGATTAATAAACTGCACGGTGAAGTCACATCATTAAAAGTTGACAGTAAAACACATGGCTGTATTTAATTGTGCTGTTTCATTCATTTCCTCATGTGCTATGTGACAAGAACTTGCAAGATTGAGACTAAACAGCTGCGTGGTCACAAGAAAGCCAGTTGTTAGAGATGCTAATGGGGAAAAACAACTTCAATTTGCAGGGAGCATAAAGATTGGACTGTGCAGCAATGGAATAAGGTAATGTGGTCTAATGAATCCAGATTTATTTTTATTCCAGAGCAATGGATGTGTCAGGATAAGAAAGGAAGCCCATGAAGCGATGCACCCGTCATGATAGTGCCCACTGTACCAGCCTCTGGAGGCAGTGTTATGATCTGGGGTGGCTTAATTTGGTCAGGCCAGGACTCAGCAACATTATGCAGCAATAAAATGAAGTCAGCAAACAACCTGAATGAAGTGAATGACCAGGTTATCCCATCAATGGATTTTTAAATACCTGATAGTGCAGCAATATTCCAGGATGACAGTATCAAGATTCCCTGGGAGCAAAGTATGAAAGAGTGGTCCATTGTGCACGAGGAACCATTTTCACATGAATTAGGCACCATACAGTCCTGACCTTTACTAATTGAAAGTCTTTGGGATATGCTGGAAAGGGCTTTACAGAGCGATGTGACTCGATCCTGTCATCAATACTAGAACCTTGGCCAAAAAACTCTGATTGGATATAAATTTTTTGACAGTGCATAAGATTGTCAAAACAATGCCATGATGAATGCATACCCTGACCAAAGATAAAGGCAGTACAACCTAACTGTAGATGTTACTCTCCTTGATTGAAAATGGAAATAATTTATTTACCTTTTTATTTAGCCAAATAAGCAATTTGACAGTTTGTATTTCAATAAAAACATGAGTGAAGTGTACTGAAAGTTTTGACTGGCAGTGTTTGTTCCAGGCATCATGGGTAATGTGATGTGTGTAGAAAGGAGGGCACGCACCGACACAGGGACCCATGTGAGCGAGCCCAGTCTGACGCCTCTTCCGACAGGACTCTTTGTGCAGGAGACATTCACTCGCATATGTCTTCCCAAGAACGCTGCACACTGGCGCCCCCTTTCTGCAGACAGGTGAACACATGTGCATGCAGATTATAAACATCTCACGCATGCACAAGAAAATTATAAATTCTTTTTGCATCTAAAACTGATATATTATTATATTACTTACGCAGTATGCAATGTGGTCATTTATTTTTATGGTTACCAAGTAAATGTGTCTCACTTTTCCTAGGCATTGAAATGTTAAATTACGACTCTATTAATGAATGTAATACTTTTATAGTTTTCTGCACCATAAAAATGTCTTGACTTATCATATTTCATTGTTAATTATTTTTATGTTTTAATATCTTCAAAATTATACACCATGTGGAAGATTATAAACCGTTCTGTGCATGTGGGAACTTGAATACTCGATTTGTATTTATCTTGATATAATAATATGCAAAATTTTAATTATTCAGTATCACTAAATGAATTTTTAATGGAAGAATAATGGATACATTTTTCTGTTTATATGCTTTATTTTTATAGATGCACAAGCCCTTATACATTTCTGTTAGTAAAACACAAACAAGTTCCAGGTTTTATGAGTCACATATTTTAAGTTTGATGTGCTCTAATATGAGTGACAACATATTTACAGTAATCAATTTAGAGCTCAGTTTTACAGGTAAAGTACGAGGACCCTCTCAAAATATTGACACATGATTTGATATTCAGGCAATCAGAACACGCCGGTACCAAAGGAACATTTTGCTTTGATGGGATGATAATTCTTCTCACCTGTCAGTCATCACCAATAGGGTGTCTTTGAGGGCAACCATAGACTTGATGAGTATGCTGTGTGTTTGGCAGAACAAACTGTGTGTGTGTCAGTGTGTGTGTGTGTGTGTGCGACAGTGTGTGTCTGTACGTGTGCGGGTGTATGTCAGTGTGTGTGTGTGTGTGTGTGTGTGTGTGTCTGTGTGTGTGTGTGCTTATCAGTGCAATAAGATACTTTTCCCATGCTTTGCATTTAAAGGGCTTCTGGTCTTAGTCAAATGAAAGAGTGAAATATGACATGGGGATGGGACTGTGTTATTCTCACAGGAGACGGAGGAGGAGTGAGGGGTCTCACCGAGGGCAGGTCTGTGGACACACACACTTTGGGACGAGGACACCGCTCCTGTCCCGCTCTGCCTGACACCAGGAGCCAACGGGACTGTGACACTTCAGCAAATCACACAGCTCCTCTGTGTAGAGAGAGAGAGAGAGAGAGAGAGAGAGAGAGAGAGAGAGAAACTTGGCTCAAAGGCTCACATCCCCTCCAAAACATTTGAAGTAAATTTGATTTCCAGGAAAATTTTTTTTCGATTTATATTTGGAAAAACAGACAGAAATAGAGCATACACCACAAGTCTTTGGAACACACACACACACACACACACAAAAAAATCAGAAGTTAACTTTAGTTCAACAGTAGAATTCTTCAGCACAAGCTTTGATTTTAAATATTCATTCACCCATAGCATAGTCAGTTAATACAGTGCTGTGTCGTCACCCAACACAATCATGAGGCATTCAGCCAAAATACAGTAACTCTAGTGTTCAGCTCTTTTTAATTCCAGATGCTCACAGTGCTGAAAACAGAATGGATTTAGGCCAGTCGCAGTCATCCAGAAGTGTCCAGCAGAGGGCCACTAAATCCTGAAATGAGCTCCAAAGACTGACACAATTCCATCACCCTCTCAGTGATAAAATCCCGGGGGATCAGCTCAAAAATGAGGTCATTCATCCACATGATCCGGGACAGTGATCTCAGCCAGCGATAGGACAGCTCAAATTTACTTCTGAGAAGCCAATAAACTACTTCATACAGCAAGGAAAACAGCATGACGTCATCTATCGGGAGACGTGCCCAGGAATACAAAATAAACAAGGAACAAGCAAACTGACAGTAAACTACTGCTGAAAATAGAGGCTGTTTCTAATATTAAAAAACATTAAATTGAACATTCTAAATGTAACAGCACGCTGCTTGGGGTTAGAACATTCAGTGATGTAATTAAGAACATGGAAATCTCAATTTTATCTCTGGTAAGGGACAGAATAAAATTGAATAGAAACTGACAAAGACCAAATTGACAGACTTGCGTTTCTCCACAAATGAGTGTGAGGCATATTGTGTAATAACAACACAAACCGCACACAGCACTCTAACGAGAACAGAGAGAGTTTGCCCATGGCCCTCAGACACACCTAACAGTACAGTACATGAACCTGGCAGACTGATGCGATAAAACTTGAGAAAATTATGGGTAACAGGCCAAGAGAAAAAAAAAGAATCAAAATAGAACCTTTAAAGGCATACTATGGGATTTTTACCTGGCAAACATGATAAAATACCAACACTACAGCATGTTTCTGTCCTCTGATAGTCACTCACTTCCGCAGAGGAGCTGGCGCAGACAGACAGCGATCTGAGCCGCTAAAGGTGTCGCAGTGGTGGGGATGAAGATGTGAAAGTTTACTTTAGAGAAGTAGAAAATCTCATTGTACAATCAATCAATAAAGAACGTCTCTGGGAGGACACCGAGGAGGGAGTACCCTGCATTCTTTAATATAAATGGCAAAAAGGTAGAGGACAAGGAATTGGTTGTGGAGAATTTTAACAGTTATTTTGTGAATGTTGGGCCAGAACTAGCAAAGGGTATTAAATCCTCACACCTAAGATGGGACTACCTTGACAAGGATGAGGAAATCCAAGACACAATGACACTAACTCCTGTTACCGAATCTGAAATTAGATCAATTCTGAAAAATTGTACAGCTAAGACATCTGTTGATGTAAACCAATTAGATATGAAATTACTGAGAACACTAACTAACATGTAACTCCAATATATGCAATCTATCCTTCTCCTGCGGAGTGTTTCCAGATAAAATGAAGATAGCGAAAGTTATCCTCTATACAAAAAATGGGGATAAATATGATTTCTCAAACTATCGTCCTGTCTCGATTTTACCTCAATGCTCGAAGGTCCTAGAAAAGCTCTTCAATGACAGATTGGACAAGTACATTGATAAACACAAACTACTGTGTGACAGCCAGTATGGGTTCAGGAAAAAGCATTGACAGCACTAGCCCTAACAGAATTTATTGAAATGATTAAAGATTCACTAGATTCAAACTTATATTCTATAGGCATATTTATTGATCTGAAAAAGCATTTGACACTATAAATCACGATATATTGATTGAAAAACTTTACAAATATGGATTAAGAGGGACCGCATTAAAATGGATCAAAAATTACTTAACAAGTAGGACGCAATTTGTGCAGATGGGCAATAGCAAATCGAATTGTTTGGACATTACCTGTGGAATTCCTCAGGGCTCGGTCATAGGTCCCAAGTTGTTCATAATTTACATAAATGACATTGTTAAGGTGTCCGATATCCTAAAACTAATTTTATTCGCAGCGACACGACTATTTTTTTGCTCAGGTGTCGATCTCAAGCAATTGGCAAAAAAGTGGTTAATAAAGAAATGTCTAAACTTCACACGTGGTTTAATGTAAACAAATTGTCATTAAATCTTACAAAGACCAAATTTATGATATTTGGGAAAAAAGGCCTAAAGGACGACATAGACTTAAAGGTTAATGGTACCAGCATTGAAAGGGTAAACGAATATAAAGTCATGGGAGTTATGTTAGATAATCTCTTAAGCTGGAAACCACATGTAAACTTGGTTCAAAGAAAAGTTGGCTAAAAGCTGTCTATTCTTTGGAAAATGCAAAAATTATTAAAATGCAAGTCTCTTAAAATAATCTATTCAGCACTCATAGCACCCCACTTACACTACTGCGCGCTGAAGTATGGGGACACACTTATAATAATACAATAGAATCATTGTTTAAACTCCAAAAAAAGGCCCTTAGAATTATTCATAACGTTCCCTATGGAACTCATACAAACGATTTGTTTATTAAGGCAAAGTTTCTTAAATTGCAGGATATAATAAAATTCAACTCCTTGCAAATTGTGTATTTAGGATACCACAAAGAATTGCCTAGAAATATACAATGCCTGTTTTTGGAACGTGAATGTACCCATGATCTAAGAGGCAGAATGTTGTTGCAGAAGAGAAGGGTCAAGTCGACTCGGAGTGAGCACTCCTTATCGGTGGCTGGAGTCAGTGCATGGAACATACTTGAACACAAGGTCAGAGGGGCAGACAATTTGAAAGACTTTAAGTATCTTCTGAAATGTGCATGTTTGAATAACTATGAACTTATCCAACAAAATGGCATTGGATAAATTAAACAGAACCATAGCGGGCATAAACAATAGGGGTTGTTTATAGACACTCAGCTATACTGTGATTAAAACTCTTCATGACTGTCATAAATGTCTATGATTTTATGTTGTGACGTTTAAATCGTAGTGTAAATAGACACTCAGCTCTGTTGTGATTTATAAATCTTTATGATATCTTACCCATAATCAAACTGTTTTTCTGGGAGTTAAAGCGGGACTTTGACAAGCGATTTCGCTTCTCCCGCCACCCTTTCGGTCATGATACATGTTGTGTTGAAATTGTCATGGAATGACTGTACAATCATGCCGAAATGAAAAAACAAATAAAAAAATAAAATAAAATAAATTCAGGAAGTACCCTAAGGGTTTAAATAATAAATTGTGACATTTATCATTCAATTATCCTCAGTGTGAAAGATGTCACTGATTTGCAGTCAAGTTTGTTTGAACCTATACAGTGGACATAAAAAGTTTACACACCCATATTGTAACTTTCTTGATAGGCATGGTCGCGTCTGGCAACATCATAATGAAGGCCATGCCAATGTTAACCTGAAGCAACATGGCAGGTTTGGTGGTGGGTCTGTTATGTGGGGTGGGATCACTATGACTAACCGAACTCCACTCCATATTGTGCAAGGAAGAGTCACTGGCCAGTACTATGGGAACAACAGACTGACACCCAATGTTGTCCCGTTTGCACGACGTGAGGGGCGGTGCTTTGTCTTTCAGGACGAAAACGCCCATGCTCGCCCTACAAGAACAGTCAATAACTACCTTCAACGGCACAATATCCATAGCATGTCCTGGCCAGCAATGACCCCTGACCTTTCCCCCATTGAAAATGTCTGGGACATCTTGGGGCGATGTGTGCTTAACGTGAAAGGCCGCCAGCAATGCTAGATGAACTTGGCCAGGCACTGGTGGAAGAATGGGATAGACTGCACTAGTATCATGGACAACACCTCTCACGCCCTGCATGCCACGCTAGAGTCCCACCGGAGCACTTCAGCCGTAGACTGAGGAGAACCGCAGAAAGCCCCAGGAGCTCTTTTCTACCTGTGGCCATCAAACTGTGTAACTCCTCCCCCTTTTGCAGAAGGGAAAACTGATGTGATACCAATATTATGTTCAGTTTTACCTTGAATGTGGATGATATATTATGATCACTGTCTTGTGCACTTTAGGTTATTATTAAGTTCGTATACAACTTTTAAACCATGTGCAATAGTACTTCCCAACATCACGGGCTAAATTATTTATTTTCCACAATCATGTGCAATACTAATTTTAATACCATGGGTTATATCATGCCCACTATCTTGTGCAATATATTTCTCCTATCCATCATTTTATGTCATGTTTGATACAATGTGCAATACTTTATCTACCATGTGCAATATTACTTTTACATCATAATTATTGCGTACAATTGAATTTAATATCATGTTCTTCATTATATAGTGCAATATAACTGCTTCTCTCATCACTACCAATACTACTCTCAGTGCAAATAACCACTGTTTCTGTTACTTTTGTACTGAACTTATTGTACTTGTATTGTAACTCTATTAGGCACTGTTTATTTGCATTTACTTCTTAAAGACGTTTTATTTATTTCATTTTTATTTTAGTTTTCACCCAGTTGATACTCTTGTTGTTTTATTGTTACTGTAATGTTGGGGCAATCTGGTACAAGAATTTCCTTCGGGATTAATAAAGTTTTATCTTATCTTATCTTAAATTACCATAGGTAGACTCATACGCACAATGCCTTGATGAATCAATGAGTGTTTGGCCAATACCGGGAGGATTATGCACCATTAACGCAAAAACTGTCAACTTTCAATTTCCATTTCTTAGCCATTCCTTCTTTCATGGACCATGACAACAAGAGAAACCGTTTAGGTACTGAAATATCAGGCGCATTGTTTACTCAGTTCCTTCTTTGTTAAGATGGGTCACATTAAATACAGTAAAAGACTGAAATCCGACATCTATGCTGTTGTGAGCCCTGGTTTTACTTGTCAAAGACCTGCATTTGCAGCGCGTGTGTGTGTGCAGGCTTTTACATCCACTGACCCTGGCGTAAATGCTCACCCTGCTGTTTCCCATCTATGATTAATACTGAAGTGCCACTCATGAGCCATTATTGCTTCATGTAAGACTCAGTGAAACACATAAATATGAGGTGCATTAATATCCATGCTGCCGAGCACAAAAAATACTGATGACATACCTGGACTGACCCGACCCAGGTACGGACGCAACCTCTCCTCGGCCAATCGCTGCTTCCGCTGGGCTCTGCCACCCTGAAACCACGTACACACACACTTATACATGTACACACATTCACACACACTCTCATACATGTACACACATTCACACACACACACACACACACACATTTATACATGTACACACTTTCAAACACACACTCTTATAAACGTACACACATTCACACACACTCTTATACATGTAAACACATTCAAACACACACTCTTCTACACGTACGCACATTCACACACTACTATCATGAACACACATTCACTCACTCTTCTACATGTACACGCATTCACACACACTCTTATACATTTACACACATTCACACACTATCTTATACATGTACACACACACACACACACACACATGCCTCTCTAACATACAAGCTCAGACAGACACATACTCACACGCTCACATACACTCAAAGGATATGTGACCGAATGTTCAGAATGATTACTTTCGTCCAGATTTTGGCAAACACAGTCCAATATTTATGATGTGACTGACAATAGGGTGGCTATGTAGAAAAGGTGATGTCATTTCAGAATGATTGATCTTACGCAAATGAAAAATCCCTTGAATTACAGCTGATGGTCTGCTGTTAACAGTGTTGTCATTGAATCCCTTCAAACTCAAGGTGCTGGAGTACAGAACCAAAATAAAAAATGTGTCACTGTCCCATGAATTATGGTGCTTAATGTACATGTGTATAAATAGGTACATGCTGCTGTGTACACAGCCCAAGTGTATCTGGTCCTCTCGGATTAGAAAAGCTTATGCAGATTCTCTCAGTGTGTTTTGTTTTTTATTTCTCAGCACAGCGGTTTCTAAGAAGCTTCTTGTGCTTGGCCTAATTTCTGTTCCCTCGAAGGCTTTGGTCCTTCCTGCTGTGCTGTTCTTCCAGTGAAAGGGCGGCTCTGTACAGCGGCCCTGCTTTGTAGTGAGTGCCAGGCCCACATCTGTCCTGGACCAGCTCAGCACTGATGAAACCCAGACCCTCTGTGCGCGGCTTTAAGGGGAGCTGCTAAGCTTGTGCTTTATGTGGACCTTACTGCCCTCGCAGATCTCCTCTCTGTAACCTGTGCCACATATACTGCTGGTGTAATGGAGCTTAAATCACATCTAATACGACGTATCGCCCATATGTGCATGTACAGACAATGAAAACCGTTCTGCTGTTTGGCGCCCTCCAAGCCGGTTTTAGCTGTAAGGAGAACAGCAGTTTGCTGTCTGTACATGAGTGTTCGCACCTGTCTGTGGGCTCCTCGTAGTGCATATTAAATGCAATTGCAGGGCTGCGTTGAAACAGTCTTTTTGCTTGGGAAAGTTCCTAACTCCTTTAAAGTGATCCAGAAGTATGTACTTGGCAGCCATGATTTGTGCTGTTCGAATTCTCTAAATGTCTAGGAAAGGTGCTTCAGTGCTACCCGAAGTATCTCCTTTAGTATAGGGTACACTGCACTATCCTTTACAAAATAAAAGGAGACAACGCTGTTCTACAATTTTTTGCAGCAGTGATGCACCATCCATCTGGCCAATCACAAAAACAAAACACACATGGGGCACATGATTACGTCCTCGAGTGTAAGTGCTGTAGGACTGTCTTCGCACCATGATTGTCTTTCCCTAGTTCTTCTGAATTCTCTCTCACATTTTCTGACCCTCGTGACATTTTCCACTGAGGTTGAGGAAAAGTGGTCAGGAATTAGATGATAGGATGTACAACCCCAATTCCGAAATAGTTGGGACAAAGTGTAAATTGAGAATAAAATCAAAACTGCAATGACTTTCAAATCACACCAGCCAGTATTTTATTCACAATAGAACAGAGATAACATAGCAAATGTTGAAACTGAGAAATTTTACAATTTTATCCCCAAAATGAGCTCATTTCAAATTTGATGGCTGCTACAGGTCTCAAAAAAGTTGGGACAGGGGCCTATTTACTATGTTGTAGCATCCCCTCTTCTTTTTAACAGAGAGTGGAGGCATCTGGGCATTGAGGAGGCAAGTTTCTTGAGTTTAGCCATTGGAATTTGATCCCCCTCTTATTTAACACAGGCTTCCAGCTGCTGGAGAGTTTTGGGTCTCCTTTGACGGACTTTTCGTTTAATTATGTGCCAAATGTTCTCAATCGGTGAAAGATCAGGACTGCAGGCAGGCCAGTTCAGCACACGGACTCTTCTACTACGAAGCCATGCTGTTGTAATAGCTGCAGTATGTGGTTTTGCATTGTCCTGCTGAAATACACAAGGCCTTCCCTGGAATAGATGTCGTCTGGAGGGGAGCATACGCTGCTCTAAAACCTTTATATACCTTTCAGCATTCATGGTGCTTTTTAAAACATGCAAGTGTCCCACACCATATGCACTAATGCATCCCCATACCATCAGAGATGCTGGCTTTTGAACTGAACACTGATAACTGGAGGGGTGGTCTTTCTCCTCTTTAGCCCAGAGGACACGACGCCCATGATTTCCCACAAAAATGTCAAATTTGGACTCGTCTGACCACAGAACACTTTTCCACTTTGCTACATTCCATTTTAAATGAGCCTTGGCCCACAGAACACGGCGGCGCTTCTGGATCATGCTCAACAATGTCTTCCTTTTTGCATGATAGAGTTTTAGGTGGAATCTGTGGATGGCACGGCGGACTGTGTTAACAGACAGTGGTTTCTTGAAGTATTCCTGGGCCCAACCAGTTTGCCATGTTAATGGCAAAATCATGCTGGTGAGTGATGCAGTGGCGTCTGAGGGCCCGAAGATCACAGGCATCCAGTAAAGGTCTTCGGCCTTGTCCCTTACGCGCAGAGATTTTTCCACTTTCTCTGAATCTTTTGATGATGTTATGCACTGTCAATGATGAGACCTTCAAAGCCTTTGCAATTTGACATTGAGGAACATTGTTTTTAAAGTATTCCACAATTTTTTTATGCAAGCCTTCACAGGTTGGAGAGCCTGTGGCCATCTTTACTTCTGAGAGACTCAGCCTCTCTAAGACATCCCTTTTATAACCGAACCATGTTACACATGTTAGTCATGTTACACACCTGATGCCAGTTAACTTAATTACTTGCTAAATGTTCTTTCAATTGATTCTCTTATATATTAATTGCTTTTTCAGTCCCAACTTTTTTGAGACCTGTTGCAGCCAGAAAATTTGAAATAAGCTCATTTTGTGGGTAAAAATGTAAAATGTCTCAGTTTCAACATTTGAAATGTTATCTATGTTCTATTGTAAATAACATATTGGCTTATGTGATCTGAAAGTCATTGCATTTTGATTTTATTCACAATTTACACTTCGTCCCAACTATTTCGGAATTGGGGTTGTATTTTTTCTTACTATTTAAACGCAACCCAGGTTTCATAAAGCACTGACACAATTTTGGTCACACCCTGGAGAAAAGGAGGGACCACTGTGCTGAGCTGTATGGCAGTATTTCATCTGTGGCACCAAGCATGCTGGGAAGAGATAGACCTCCTCCCTTGCTTTCTCTTATCTGCCTTTTCCCATGATTCAAAGAGGCGTGAGGTCATGAGTTGTGGTCGACACCTGTCTTTACTTGGTTAGATAGTTGGGGATACCACACACGGCATCAATCAAAGGCAAGACACAAATGGTCATTAAAAAGTCGGGCACAATTGTGGCCAAAATCTGGGTGTAGCTGTAGTTATAATATAAAATATTCCTGTTTTGAACAGTTGGGTGTGGTTGTACTAAGACATGGGCTTAGTACAGGGATGGGATCAGAAGTCGGACGCATTTTGTTTAAAATGAGGACCGTGCCCTGTTTTAGAAGAAATGTGTAATAGTGCGTAAAATCTACAAGAATACTGCTAAAAAGTGGGTATGCTCACTGGTGGGTGTGGCTAAAAAAGGAATATTTTATGTTTATGTCAAAAAAGCGCTTGAAACTGGTGTGTGGGATATGGCTGGGTTTATCAAAATGAAAATATCCGATGGCTGTATGTAATAGGTTGGCTTGAAACTGGGTGTGGTTATGGCCAGTATATGGCTGGCTTTGATTTTATCAGTAATTTTGATGAAAATATCCGATGGCTGTATGTAATAGGTTGGCTATGCTGAAAGTATGGACTGGGTTTTACTGTAAATATTTTTATGTAAAAGGGTTTTTAAAGATGGACAGGGTTTATGTAAAAACGGTGTGGGGTTAGGGGTGTAAAAATATGAGCATGAGTTTATGTAAAAGGTGTGGGGTTTGCAGTTTAAAGATGGACAGGGTTTTACTGTAAATATGAGCATGAGTTTATGTAAAAGGTGTGGGGTTTGCAGTTTAAAGATGGACAGGGTTTTAAAATATGGATGAGTCTGGGTTTTTGGTAGTTTAAAGATGGACTGGGTTTTACTGTAAATATGAGCATGAGTTTATGTAAAAGGTGTGGGGTTTGCAGTTTAAAGATGGACTGGGTTTTACTGTAAATATGAGCATGAGTTTATGTAAAAGGTGTGGGGTTTGCAGTTTAAAGATGGACTGGGTTTTACTGTAAATATGAGCATGTGTTTATGTAAAAGGTGGGGGTTTGAGTTTAAAGATGGTCATGAAATATGAGCATTTTATGTAAAAGGTGCAGGGGTTTTAAAGATGGTCTGGGTTTTAGTTTAATGTGTTTATGTAAAAGGTGGACTGGGTTTTACTGTAAATATGAGCATGAGTTTATGTAAAAGGTGTGGGGTTTGCAGTTTAAAGATGGACTGGGTTTTACTGTAAATATGAGCATGAGTTTATGTAAAAGGTGTGGGGTTTGCAGTTTAAAGATGGTCTGGGTTTTACTGTAAATATGAGCATGAGTTTATGTAAAAGGTGTGGGGTAGCATCTCACCACGCCACTCTCAGGGTTTAGCACTAGTGTCACCAGGATCACCAGGCACAGGACGCAGGGCATCTCTCTGCACCGCCCCCGGCTCTCCACAGCCCTGCCGAGACAGGCAGCACAGTGTACAGAGCTACTGTAATCCCCCTCTTTCTCTAACTCAAGCATTGGGCTCAGTCTTCATCATCTTCATCATCATCATTACCATCATCATCATCATCATCATCATCTACGTCATCATCATCATCATCATCATCATCATCATCATCATCATCATCTTCATCATTATCATCTGCACATATAACATCGTCAGCTCATTACATGATTGTCATCACCAGTCAATATCATCTGCATCATCAACATCATAGTCAGCTCCATCATTATCATATGATCACAATCATCATCATCATCATCATCATCATCATCATCATCATCATATATCACCATCGTCCCCATCAATCACCATCATCAATCCTCCATATTTTTTTCATTATAATTAGCATTATCACTATCAATGCCGTTATCATTTTCATCTTTCAATCATCACCATCATCATTTTCATGGCTGTCATCATCTTTTAATCATCATCCTCATCATTTTATCCATCTTTGCCTTTACCATCATCATCATAATCATCAACACCAAACCATCATGCATCATCATGATCACATCATCAATATCATCATCATTTCCGCCAACGCTAGCATCAAATCATTATTGTCATCAGCACCAACATCTTCATCATCATTATGATCATCATCATCATCATCATCATCATCATCATCACTACCCCTCCTAGGTGTTCCACCAGCATTACCTGTTTAGCTTTTGGAATCCCATAGTTTATACAATATCTTGTAATTTTTGAGCAAAATTTTGTAGAAATTAAACATATTATTTTGGTCAAACTTCATAAAAACTCTATAACCCGGAATTTGGAAAAGTTTTCTGGAGGATATTGTCATGTAACATATAATTTTAGCAACATACATGACTAGATCGACATTTTGATTTTGTACTGTATTTCTTGAATGATACTTCTTCACTTTTCCTGAGCCCAGTCTGGCAGAATGGATTTTCTGGTATGTTTTGCCAGCACCTGAGACCATGGTCCAGATCTCAGCTGCTTTGAGTCACCAGTAGTGCTTCTAACAACAGTGTTTGAATGTTCTGTTAAAGACATTCTAATTGCATATTTGAGATCGTACTCCTGGATGGTTTACACATTTACATTATCATCCACGGACTACTGTTCTATGATGGTACAGTAATTAAATCAGAAACCATACAGATCATAGTAATGTCCTCATGAGAATTTCTGATATGTGTATATGATAATTCAACAAAAATGGTTATTCAAAATGAAAGCTGAGAAAACATTACACCAGATGTGACTGGACCGGTTAACTCTGCAAAGGTAAACAATCTGACAGGGGACACTTACCCCGACTCCCTCTTACTTTACTGTCTGCTTCCTCTTCTTCCTGTCTGTTTCTTTTCTCTTTTCATTCCAAACACATTATTTTGTCCATTTATTTCCTGATCCTCTAAACGTGCTTTATCTCATTCCCTCCTTTGCTTGTTTGACAAGTCTTTTCTGTCCCTTGATATTTTTTCTGTTTCTTATTTTTTTCCATTAAATTCTTTCCATATCCTACCGTCTCCTCTCCAAGTCTGTTCACTCCACATTAGACCCGTGTTGATTTATTTCTTCGTATCTTCCCTCATCCTCCGTGGACACAGAGTAAGCCAGGAAAACTCAGACTGTGACACAAACACCACTTAGATTTTTTTAAAAACGTGTACTGTCTGAAAGTGGAAACATGCGATAACAATATAAAGCAGAGTCCCGAGAAGAGCCTCTGTGCAGAACTGTGCCTGTCGGTAGTATTTTTTTTCCTGGTGGGAAGGAGGGAGATGGGATTGTTTTGCAGGGCTCATGTGCTCTACTTGGCCAGTAAGCCTGTGGAGCTGTGCCAGCTCTGATGAGAAGCAGAATCAAAGACTGCTGTTCGGAGATGTAAGGAGGTCACTTGAGCTTTGGGTTCTGCTGTTCGGAGATGTCAGGAGGTCACTTGAGCTTTGGGTTCTGCTGTTCGGAAATGTCAGGAGGTCACTTGAGCTTTGGGTTCTGCTGTTCGGTGAGGTAAGGAGGTCACTTGAGCTTTGGGTTCTGCTGTTCAGAGATGTAAGGAGGTCACTTGAGCTTTGGGTTCTGGGTTCTGCTGTTCTGCTGTTCGAGATGTAAGGAGGTCACTTGAGCTTTGGGTTCTGCTGTTTGGAGATGTCAGGAGGTCACTTGAGCTTTGGGTTCTGCTGTTTGGAGATGTCAGGAGGTCACTTGAGCTTTGGGTTCTGCTGTTTGGAGATGTCAGGAGGTCACTTGAGCTTTGGGTTCTGCTGTTTGGAGATGTAAGGAGGTCACTTGAGCTTTGGGTTCTGCTGTTCGGAGATGTCAGGAGGTCACTTGAGCTTTGGGTTCTGCTGTTCGGAGATGTAAGGAGGTCACTTGAGCTTTGGGTTCTGCTGTTCGGAGATGTAAGGAGGTCACTTGAGCTTTGGGTTCTGCTGTTCGGAGATGTAAGGAGGTCACTTGAGCTTTGGGTTCTGCTGTTCGGAGATGTAAGGAGGTCACTTGAGCTTTGGGTTCTGCTGTTCGGAGATGTAAGGAGGTCACTTGAGCTTTGGGTTCTGCTGTTTGGAGATGTAAGGAGGTCACTTGAGCTTTGGGTTCTGCTGTTTGGAGATGTAAGGAGGTCACTTGAGCTTTGGGTTCTGCTGTTTGGAGATGTCAGGAGGTCACTTGAGCTTTGGGTTCTGTTGTTTTTGGGGAGATGTAAGGAGGTCACTTGAGCTTTGGGTTCTGCTGTTTGGAGATGTCAGGAGGTCACTTGAGCTTTGGGTTCTGCTGTTTGGGATGTTCACTTGAGCTTTGGGTTCTGCTGTTTGTAGATGTCAGGAGGTTCTGCTGTTTGGAGATTGAGGGTTCTTTGGGGAGGTTCTGCTGTTTGGGTTCTGTGTTCGGTCACTTGAGCTTTGGGTTCTGCTGTTCGGAGATGTAAGGAGGTCACTTGAGCTTTGGGTTCTGCTGTTTGTAAGGAGATTTGGGTTCTGCTGTTCGGAGATGTAAGGAGGTCTTGAGCTTTGGGTTCTGCTGTTTGGAGATGTAAGGAGGTCACTTGAGCTTTGGGTTCTGCTGTTTGGAGATGTAAGGAGGTCACTTGAGCTTTGGGTTCTGCTGTTTGGAGATGTAAGGAGGTCACTTGAGCTTTGGGTTCTGCTGTTTGGAGATGTAAGGAGGTCACTTGAGCTTTGGGTTCTGCTGTTTGGAGATGTAAGGAGGTCACTTGAGCTTTGGGTTCTGCTGTTTGAGATGTAAGGAGGTCACTTGAGCTTTGGGTTCTGCTGTTTCGGAGATGTAAGGAGATTGTTTGGGTTCTGCTGTTCGGAGATGTAAGGAGGTCACTTGAGCTTTGGGTTCTGCTGTTCGGAGATGTAAGGAGGTCGCTTGAGCTTTGGGTTCTGCTGTTTGGAGATGTAAGGAGGTCACTTTTTGGGTTCTGCTGTTTGGAGATGTAAGGAGGTCACTTGAGCTTTGGGTTCTGCTGTTTGGAGATGTAAAGGGTTCTGCTGTTTGAGATGTTGGGTTCTGCTGTTTAAGATGTAAGGAGGTCACTTGAGCTTTGGGTTCTGCTGTTTGTAGATGTAAGGAGGTTCTGCTGTTTGTAGATGTGGAGGTTTGGGTTCTGCTGTTCGGAGATGTAAGGAGGTCACTTGAACTTTGGGTTCTGCTGTTTGGAGATGTAAGGAGGTCACTTGAGCTTTGGGTTCTGCTGTTTGGAGATGTAAGGCGGTCGCTTGAGCTTTGGGTTCTGCTGTTCGGAGATGTCAGGAGGTCACTTGAGCTTTGGGTTCTGCTGTTCGGAGATGTAAGGAGGTCACTTGAGCTTTGGGTTCTGCTGTTTATAGATATCAGGAGGTCACTTGAGCTTTGGCTTCTGCTGTTCAGAGATGGAAGGAGGTCACTTGAGCTTTGGGTTCTGCTGTTCGGAGATGTAAGGAGGTCACTTGAGCTTTGGGTTCTGCTGTTCAGAGATGTAAGGAGGTCACTTGAGCTTTGGGTTCTGCTGTTTGGATGTAAGGAGGTTACCTGAGCTTTGGGTTCTGCTGTTCAAGATGTAAGGAGGTCACTTGAGCTTTGGGTTCTGCTGTTTGGAGATGTAAGGAGGTCACTGAGCTTTGGGTTCTGCTGTTCGGGATTAAGGAGGTCTTGAGCTTTGGGTTCTGCTGTTCGGAGATGTAAGGAGGTCGCTTGAGCTTTGGGTTCTGCTGTTTGGAGGTGTAAGGAGGTCACTTGAGCTTTGGGTTCTGCTGTTTGGAGATATAAGGAGGTCACTTGAGCTTTGGGTTCTGCTGTTTAGAGATGTAAAGAGGTCACTTGAGCTTTGGGTTCTGCTGTTCGGAGATGTAAGGAGGTCACTTGAGCTTTGGGTTCTGCTGTTCGGAGATGTAAGGAGGTCGCTTGAGCTTTGGGTTCTGCTGTTCGGAGATGTAAGGAGGTCACTTGAGCTTTGGGTTCTGCTGTTCGGAGATATAAGGAGGTCACTTGAGCTTTGGGTTCTGCTGTTCGGAGATGCAAGGAGGTCGCTTGAGCTTTGGGTTCTGCTGTTTGGAGGTGTAAGGAGGTCACTTGAGCTTTGGGTTCTGCTGTTTGGAGATGTAAGGAGGTCACTTGAGCTTTGGGTTCTGCTGTTTAGAGATGTAAAGAGGTCAGAGCATTGGGTTCTGCTGTTCAGAGATGTAAGCTTTGGGTTCTGCTGTTCGGAGATGTCAGGAGGTCACTTGAGCTTTGGCTTCTGCTGTTCGGAGATGTAAGGAGGTCACTTGAGCTTTGGGTTCTGCTGTTTATAGATCTCAGGAGGTCACTTGAGCTTTGGCTTCTGCTGTTCAGAGATGGAAGGAGGTCACTTGAGCTTTGGGTTCTGCTGTTCGGAGATGTAAGGAGGTCACTTGAGCTTTGGGTTCTGCTGTTCAGAGATGTAAGGAGGTCACTTGAGCTTTGGGTTCTGCTGTTTCGAGATGTAAGGAGGTTACCTGCTTTGGGTTCTGCTGTTCAAGATGTAAGGAGGTCACTTGAGCTTTGGGTTTTGCTGTTCAGAGATGTAAGGAGGTCACTTGAGCTTTGGGTTCTGCTGTTTGGAGGTGTAAGGAGGTCACTTGAGCTTTGGGTTCTGCTGTTTGGAGATGTAAGGAGGTCACTTGAGCTTTGGGTTCTGCTGTTTGGAGATGTAAGGAGGTCACTTGAGCTTTGGGTTCTGCTGTTTAGAGATGTAAAGAGGTCACTTGAGCTTCGGGTTCTGCTGTTCGTAGATGTAAGGAGGTGACTTGAGCTTTGGGTTCTGCTGTTCGGAGATGTAAGGAGGTCACTTGAGCTTTGGGTTCTGCTGTTCGGAGATGTAAGGAGGTCACTTGAGCTTTGGGTTCTGCTGTTCAGAGATGTAAGGAGGTCGCTTGAGCTTTGGGTTCTGCTGTTCGGAGATGTCAGGAGGTCACTTGAGCTTTGGCTTCTGCTGTTCGGAGATGTAAGGAGGTCACTTGAGCTTTGGGTTCTGCTGTTTATAGATATCAGGAGGTCACTTGAGCTTTGGCTTCTGCTGTACAGAGATGTAAGGAGGTCACTTGAGCTTTGGGTTCTGCTGTTCGGAGATGTAAGGAGGTCACTTGAGCTTTGGGTTCTGCTGTTCAGAGATGTAAGGAGGTCACTTGAGCTTTGGGTTCTGCTGTTTCGAGATGTAAGGAGGTTACCTGAGCTTTGGGTTCTGCTGTTCGAAGATGTAAGGAGGTCACTTGAGCTTTGGGTTTTGCTGTTCAGAGATGTAAGGAGGTCACTTGAGCTTTGGGTTCTGCTGTTTGGAGGTGTAAGGAGGTCACTTGAGCTTTGGGTTCTGCTGTTTGGAGATGTAAGGAGGTCACTTGAGCTTTGGGTTCTGCTGTTTGGAGATGTAAGGTGACTTGAGGTCTGCTGTTGAGATTTAAGGGTTCTGCTTTGGGTTCTGCTGTTCGAGATGTAAGGAGGTCACTTGAGCTTTGGGTTCTGCTGTTCGGAGATGTAAGGAGGTCACTTGAGCTTTGGGTTCTGCTGTTCGGAGATGTGAGAGATCAAGATGGCTGCCGTGGTGGAAGACACTTGAAGACACTTGTGTATTCTCTGAGAGGCAATCTGCAGAAAATCTCGGTAATCCTTAGTATTTTCTGGATTAATCTTTCACCGGTGGTTCAAAAGGGTTACTTAAGAAATATAAATTAAAATTTTCAACTAAGGGTGACTTCACAACTAAAAAATTAGTTTGAGCTTTAACACCAGCAAGGCCCAGGCTTAAACAATAACCAGGTAGCCTGCCGCTAGGCAAGGTCCAGGCTAGGCCTAGGCTCCAGCAGCAGTCAGCTTCCCAGCAGGCCAGGCCCAGGCTCTGCAACAGCCAGCTTTTCTTCAGGAGCAGCCAAGCCTCAAGCTTCCAGGAGCAGCCAGCAGCAGCCAGGCCTAAAGCCTCCAGGAGCAGCTACCACCACAGCTCCGGCAGCTGCTGGCTGCCACCTGGCCAGGCAAGTCATCTCATTATCCCTGTCTCATTAACTTCACTGACTTTACTTGTTGTAGTATAAAACCACTGCTATCTTCAACATCTGTTTTCCTTGCCCAGTGTGGCTTGTTTTTAGCCTAGATCTGTTGCAAGAGGTTCACAGCAGCTGAGTTGACCAACATGGCTATGAAAAAGGAAATTAAGGATATTAGGAAATCACTGGAAATGCTGCATGACAATGTTGAAAAAATCACTGAACAGCAGGAAAAGATCATGGAGCTGATGGGGGATATCAAAGCCCTGAAACAGCATAACGCAGAAAAGGACAAAAGGATTAGTGACCTTGAATTCAGGGTGGCAGAGCTGGAACAGTACTCCAGAGTCAATGATGTTGTGATTACAGGTTTAAAAACGAAACCCAAATCATATGCCCAGTCTGTGGGAAAGGTGACTGAGGAAAACATGACAGAGGAGGACCAGGCAACAGTGGAAGAGCAGGTAGTCCCTTTTCTGGAGATCAGAAAGATTGCTGTAGACCGCAATTTTATAGAAGCATGCCACCCTCTTCCACAAAGAAACACTACTCAACCACCTGCCATCATCCTCAGATTCACCAACAGGAAACATAAGATTGGGCTCCTAAAGCAATGGAAACTATGAAGAGGAACAAATGTGTATCTAAATGAGCATCTGACAAAAAAAAAAAATGCTGATTTTGCAAAGAAAGCGCGGTTCCTTCGCAAACAGGGAAAAATCCAGTCAACTTGGACCTCTAACTGCAAGACATTCATAAAACTCAATGGTTCACCAGAGGAGGTGAAGGTTAAAATTATCAGAGAGCTGAATGAGCTAGAGGTGTATCAATGACTCTGAAGTCTAATCTGGGTGCTTTTTGATTGACTGTGGTTTTTTCACCATTGTAATCATCTGACAAATTGCACATCATGTCGTCCAGTTACCTTCCACGCATAAATGTTGGGGAATCTATCCCTCTGAAATTGATTACTTAACATTCAATCCATTTGAGTTAAATACTGATAAGAGCGTATTCTATGATGAATTTTTCAACCCTGATATAAATCTTTTAAATTCAAACAATATTATACACTCTTGTGAATATTTCTCTGAAGATCAGTTTAATGATTTGTTGCATACTCTTCCACATGATGATTTTTCAGCACTACAAACTTTCTCCTCTTTGCATTTAAATGTTCGCAGTTTGCCAAAAAATTATGATCATCTAAAGTTATATTTATCAACCTTGACACATTCCTTCTCAGTTATGGCATTCTCAGAAAACCTGGTTAAAAGATGATATTACAGATCTGTATCCCATATCCCAGTATAATGCTATTCATTCTTGCAGAAAGACCAAAGTGGGAGGAGGTGTCTCCTTATATGTGTCCAAGAATTTCATTTTCACCCCAGAATGGAACTGAGTATCCTTCTAGAAAGTGCCTATGTGGAATCTGTGTTTATTGAAATCTTGTCTTGCCATCCCTTTAATGGGAAAACTATTATAATTGGTTGTATCTACAGACCACCTGATACTGACCCGAACACATTCAATGAGGCTCTTTACTCCATTCTGGAAATTATGATTCAGGAACATAAAATGTGTATACTTCTGGGTGATTTCAACATTGATCTGCTTAAGAGTGAATTACCATCTACAGTTGATTTCTTGAACACATTATATTCTACTTATTTTTTCCCCACTAATTCTTCAGCCCTCTTGGATCACTAGATCTTCAGCTTCACTCATTGACAACATCTTATTCAATTCTCTGGATTTCCAAATTACCTCAGGTTTATTAATTTCAGACATTTCAGACCATCTCCCTGTATTCCAGATAATACATACCAAAAGAAAGTATAGATGCTACAACTCTGATCACTTGCAAACTAAATATCGCAAATTTACTAAACAGTACATGGAGTCCTTCAAGTCCTCAATCAGTGCTGTGTCCTGGGATGAGGTTCTGAAGTCACAAGATGTTAATGAAGCCTATAAGTTTTTCTATGCTACTTTTAATTCAATTCTGGAGTCTTGCTTTCCATTGGTCACCTCAAAAAATAAGAATAACTCATCCAAAGGGAAACCCTGGATAACGGATGAGCTAAAAAAGTGCTCCTGCAAGAAAAATAAACTATACAGGAAAGCCATTAGCAATCCCACTCCTGAGAATCTGGAAATATATAAGAAATATAAAAATAAATTTACATTATCAATAAGGAAGGTAAAAAAAACATATGATGCTAATAAGTTTTACTCAGGCTTCAAATGACATTAAGTCAACCTGGAACCTCATCAACCAATTACTTAATCGCAAAATAACTCCAACTGCTGTACCTGCTGAGATGTTAGGTAAGGATAGACCTCTTAGTGACCCGAGAGATATAGCTGAGGGTTTCAACGAGTTTTTTGTCAACATGAGTTCTTTGTTGGCATCTAGCATAAAGGACTCTGATCTGAACCCATTTAGTTTTATTCAAGGTACATTTTCACCACTTACTAGTTTTGATCCTTCCAGTGCTGAAGAAGTGTATGATATTATTAAGAACCTAAAGAACTCTGCCCAAGGACATGACGGTATTAAAAGCAGTCTTAAGAAAGCAACAATAGATTACATCATCCTTCCCCTAACCCACATTCTTTCCTTATCTCTTCAGTCTGGTATTGTCCCCCAAGAACTTAAAATTGCTAAAGTCATACCAATATTTAAATCCGGCATTACAAAGGACTTTGGCAACTATCGACCAATATCCATGTTACCCTGTTTTTCAAAGATCTTGGAAAAACTGGTTTATGTAAGAATCTCCAAGCATTTAGCTGCAAACAATATTCTGTATAACCATCAATATGGCTTTCGCAGGAAATATTCTACTGAGCATGCCTTGCTACAACTAGTCAATAACATATCTTCAGCTATGGATGGAAAAAAAAATGCCCTTTGTGTTTTTCTTGATTTAAGTAAAGCATTTGATACTGTCAACCACAAAATTGTCATTTCAAAGCTCAATAGATATGGAATCCAGAATGTTGCCCTCAATTGGCTGATCAATTATCTGGATAATAGAGAACAGTTTGTTTATTTAAATGGTGTCTCATCTACCAAATCAAGTATTCTCTTTGGAGTCCCACAGGGATCAATCGTGGGCCCTTTATTATTTTTGATTTACATTAATGACTTGCCTAGGTCTTGCAATAAACTTCTTCCTTTATTATTTGCAGATGACACTAGTCTTATAGCTGCTCATGATGACTTCAAGTCTCTCATTGCGTGTGTAAATGATGAATTATCAACTGTTTCAAATTGGTTCCAGATCAATGAGCTAACTCTCAATATCAATAAATGTAACTTCATGATCTTCTGCAACAAAAATAAATCTCATGCAAAAGAAGAAGCCAAAATACTAATCAATGGAGCTGAAATCCTTCATGTACCACACACCACATTTCTGGGTGTCATTTTGGATGAAGGTCTAAATTGGAATATTCATATTAATCAAGTTTGCAAAAGATCAATGAAGATGCTTGGTATATTGATCTGCTCACTTGACTTTAACATAACATAACATAACATAACATGAATGGCGAGAACAGGCCGTTCAGCCCAACTGTTTTTTGTACCATCGTGAATATATCACTTCAGATACTCAATGACTCAATGGTATCTAGCTTTAAGTCAAGTCTGCTCTTGAAAACTCCCAAGGTCTCTGCCTCAACAATATGGTCAAAGCTATTCCACACTGAAATTACTCTTTGGGTGAAGAAATATTTCCGAATATCAGTGCTAAATTTACCTTTTAGTCAGCTTCCATTTGTGACCCTGAGTTCTGCTAACAACACTTGGTTGAAGGAATTTCCATAATTCAATTTGTTAATCCCTTTAACATATTTAAAGACCTCAATCAAATCACCCCTTAGTCTCCTTTTCCTAAGACTAAAGAGATTAAGGATCTTCAGCCTTTTCTCATAGCTTTCATCTTTAATACCCGGAATTAGCCTTCTCAACTTTCTCTAAAGCCTCTATGTCTTTTCTTAAAGTATGGTCCCCAGAACTGTACACAATACTCTAGATGTGGTCTGACGAATGTGTTGTACAAAAAGAAGCATCACCTCCTTGGATTTGAACTCAATACTTTTGGCAATGTATCCCAGCATCCGATTGGCTTTTTTTTAACAGCTACGGCACAATGGCTAGAGCCTGTGAGGGTTTGGTCAACAATCACTCCCAGATCTTTCTCTTGTGGAGCACATTCCAGTTTAAAACCTCCCATGAAGTAATCCCGTCTAATGTTTTTATTACCTACATGTACTACTTTACATTTCGCTACATTAAATTTCATTTGCCACATTTCTGCCCAATTCAATTCTATCCAAATCATCCTGAATCACTTTAGTGGACTCTAAACTATTTGCCAAGCAAAGTATCATCTGCAAATTTCACTAATCTGCTCTCAATATTCCTATCAAGGTCATTAATGTAGATGAGGAACAAGGGGTCCCAACACCCATCCCTTTACCTAGCTCAGATGATATACCACTGACCACCACTCTTTGTGTTCTGTCCTGCAACCAGTTATGAATCCACTTCAGAATACCACCTGTAACTCCAATGGAGCTCATTTTAAAAATTAGTCTCTTATGCGGTACTGTGTCAAATTTGTCATAAGCCCTGCTCTGGTCATAAGTCTTGGTGGCCTCTTCAAAAAATTCCAGAAGGTTTGTCAGGCATGACCTTCCTACTTAAAACCATGTTGGCTATCCCTCAAGATATTGTTACGTTCAAGAAATAAGTCCAGCTCATCTTTTATGATAGATTCCAATGCACGCAATGCAAGTTAAACACTGGCCTGTAATTACCTGGCTCAGTACGGTCCCCTTTTTATATATTTATTATATTGCCCTGTTTCCAATCATTTGGTATTTCTCCAGTTTCTAAAGACCGTCTAAAGATGGCAGATAGCGGCTTAAAGATGATCTCACTAACTTCCCTGAGCACTCTAGGATATAAGCCATCAGGACCCGCCGCCTTATCTGCCTTTAGTTGATGCAACTTGTCTAATCATCCCTTCAATTTCCGCTTAATCTTGAGCATTGGACAAGCCCTCCGGCCGAATAAAGACAAAATTTCAACAAAGTAACCGCTTTAAGGTGTCCGCAATATCCTTATTATCATATAGCAATTTTTACTCTTTATGCAACAGTACTGAAAGAAGCGCTTAGGGTTAGTTTTTTGCCCCTCTGCAATTTGTCTTTCATACAGTCTTCTAGCATTCCTCAGCTCTTTTTTTTGACCACAGCCCGCATTTTACAGAATTCGCCTTAGTAATCTCATTGTTATCCTCTATGTACATCTTATAAAGATTCCTCTTTTCCTCAAACTCCTACGAATAGCTGCTGTCATCCACTGAGGATTCTTTACTTTTGGACACCTTTTGGAATGAATTTACATTGTGAATCAAGTAAAACCCCCTTAAATTTACAGACTCACAGTCCAGGAGTGTCTCCCATTTTGTTTCACTTAGATATGAGCGATCCTGTCAAAGTTTGCTCGCCTAAAATTAAAAATTTTTTTTTTGGAGACACCTTTTTAACTTCCCATTCAAAATTAATAGTAGAGTGATCACTTGTCCTAAGTGGCTCCAGTACCTCAACATTGCTAATTCTATCTGGGTCATTACAGAGCAGCAAATCTAAAATTTTCTCTCTTGTAGGTTTATTAACATACTGCACCAAAAATTATCATTTATGACATCTAGAAATTCTTCCTCCCCCTACCCTGTCCTTTCACAATTTCCCAATCAATACCAGGATAATTTAAGTCTTTCCCATAATAATAGTCCCTCCTCCTCTACAAGCTTTCTAATCCTCTAAGGAGCATTTCATTGATTGTACTGTCCAATTTATCGACCACCAGCTTTGACAGTACAGTCAATGAAATGCTCCTTAAGAGGATCCTAAGAGGATATAATACTTTGTATTATAGTTTTTTTTTCCATATATGAATTACTGCAATATTGTCTGGTCTGCAACTTATCCAACTTACCTGAACAAATTACTGTTAATCCAGAAAAGATTTCTAAGAATGATCTCTTGGTCTAGCAGAATTGAACCATCTGCACCTCTTTTTATGAAATATTCAATATTGCCCATTCACAAACTTAGTCTTCCATTCATTCTTGTTTGTGCATAAGTTTATAAATGGTAAACAAAATCTTCCTGACACTTTTCAAAATAATTTCACTTTCTCATCTGACCTTTCACATTCAACATTCACATTCACATTCAACTAGGCATAGTGGCAACCTTCATGTACCATTCTGTCGAACATCTGGTCATCAATTTAATGTCACATTTAGAGGTCCTAAACTATGGAATGGTTTAGACGGGTTTCTGAGGTCAACACCATCTTTCATATCTTTTAAAAAGTTATTGAAAAAACACCTTATGACATAACCTTCAGTGTTATTTTCCCGATGTCAATTATGCATCCATCCTCCTTTTCTGTAGTTGTTTATGTTTTATAGTTTTTCTATGTTGCTTTGTACATCTTATTGTTTATCATGAATCTTTCTATGTTGTACTTCCTATTGTTTATCCTGAGTTTCATGTAATTCTTAGGTGATGGGAGTGGAACTTCTAACAAGCCCTCTAGGCTTCGTTCCCTCCTTGCACTGTTTTTTTATGTGCTAAATAAACTAAGCTAAACTAAGGAGGTCACTTGATCTTTGGGTTCTGCTGTTCGGAGATGTAAGGAGGTTACCTGAGGTTCAGGTTCTGCTGTTCGGAGATGTGATCAGCAGTTTGCAGATGTGAGATGATCACCTTAGCTTTGGCTACTGCTGTTTGGAGATGTGATCAGCTCACCTAAGTTTTGGGTTCTGCTGTTTGAAGATGTACTAAGGTCACCCAAGGTTTGGGTTCTGTTGTTTGGAGAAGTAAGTAGGTTACCTGAGCTTTGGCTTCTGGTGTTTGGAAAAGTAAGTAGGTTACCTGACGTTTGGGTTCTGCTGTTTGAAGAAGTAGGTGGGTTTTCTGAGTTTTTGATTCTGCTGTTTGGAGTTGTGAGATGATCACCTGAGCTTGGGGTTCTGCAGTTCTGAGGTATGAATGGCTCATGTGAGCATTTACACTATATTTTTATGTTTTTGTCCAACATAAGTGCATGGATGTACAATCCCTATTGGTATGTTTGGTTTGGATTCATATTTCGTCCCTTGAAAGGACCCATGTTGTCAAAAAAGCATGAATTACTGCAATACATTAATGCACTTAAAACTAGTGTACCAATGGTGTTAATTCACTTGGGCTGGAAATAATTCAACACTGCCGCCTTGTGGTCTTAAAAATTTTGACACTTATGGTAACACCTGACTTTAGAAAAACAGAATGAGAGTTAATGGAACTTTTTGAAAGTCTGATTCTTTCAGTGCACTTATATGACCGATCCTTAAATACCCTTTCACTCTTTCTTCTCATATTTGAACAAGATTCTCTTTTCTCCTCAGAAGAAACCTCTTGGGTTTCCTGCCTGATTATAATTTCATGGTCTGTGGACAGAGCATCTCTCAGACCAGAGCAGATTAGTGCACTGGGATTGGGAACTGGGTGACTTGGGAACTCTTCCTAAGTGTCTCCAAAGTCTAGAACACTTTATTGGCAGGAAGAGACTGCTGCCAAAGTAAAATAAAGTTCTTCCAGAGTCCCTGACTTTGCACCCATCAGACTCAAGCAGCCAAATAAGGTCATAAACATGCTTTCCATCATATTCAGGTTAGTTGCAGAGAGTCATGTTTGTGATGTTGCTCAAACACTGCCAGTGTGTGATCTGCTTGTATAAGTATAATGGGCTTTATCATGTGACTCTGATTTCCCCTGACCCTTGAAGACAGACCATCTCCGTTGCCAACAAGATAGCTTTGGTTGTTGACTAACTGTGCTGCAGTTGCACTAAGCACCATAATTCATTGGACAGGAACAATTTTTTTTTTGTTATTTTTGTGTATCCAATTGAACATTCATTTTACATGTTGTTGAAGACACTGAAACCAGCAAGAACTGAAGATGTCTGCAGTACCGGCCCGGCGGAGCATCGCCAGGGAAGATACTCAACATCTGGTGATGTCTATGTGTCACAGACTTCAAGCAGCCATTGCAAGCAAATATGCAACTACCTATTAAAAGTGTTTATTCTACGTCATGTTAAACAATCCATGGGGGGGTTAATGGATCTGATGTCCAATATTTCAAACTAAAAGCACAGATTCAGACCTAAAATTGTAAAACTGTTCCATGAGTTAGAGGTCAAGGAAATAAGTCAGCAAGTCAAGTCCATTAGTTACGGTGCTCACTGTCTGTGGCAAAGCAGCAATTATGTGTGTAAAAATTATAACTGAATTAAATCTAAGTCAGATATACAGTATGTGTAATTTCAGTAATTCTCTTTCATGTGGTTGTAATTTTGATTTATGCAGGCCCAGTATCACAGAAGTAGTTTTTCCCAAAGTCAGTGTGACACAATGTAAAATCAAAGTAATTTAACCACTTCAAACCGGGACTTTCCATCAGGTGTTATAACCCTGCGCATACCTCACCTTAAAGCGCCTTACCTTTTACATTTACATTTCCTAATGAGCAACTAAGTGTTAATTTGTTTAGTTGTGAGGATCAATCCATATCAGCTTGCATTATTGTTCATTGCAATAATATTCAAGCATTTTCCTATCCTCATTAATGATGATTAATGATAAAACGTTGATACCTTGCAATGCTTCTGAATTCCAGTCGCTCGCAAAACGGTATTTTTTTTTTGTGCGTCAGTGTCCGATCATTTTGATACGCCTAAGAAAACCTTTTAAAAAATGCGGTAGTGCCAACTCAGGTCCGCGTGTAAAGTTTGCTTTTGTAGAAATAAAACTCTGTCTAAAACCAGTGACTTTACCACAATACAAGTTAACTCCCAACCTGCTACCGATGAAGAATCAAATAATTCATTGAATTGATTCACTGAGCAAATAGGCTACCAATAAGCTGGGTTGCCATTAATGATGAAGACTTTGTGTCACAGAGGGTTACAATATGAATTGCATGGAAGCCAATTAACTGAAATTTCTCGAAATTCCATCTTAAAATAGAATCTTATATCGTAAATGCTGCTGAAGATGGTATTTAGATAAGATCTAGATTTTGTTTCTAATCTTGCAGTTCATACAATCTCATATTGTAGCTGCCTTCCCACAACTTTCCAAGAAACTGAACTAATAAGTCCTCATTAATGATTTTATTACCATGATAGTTTATGCATGGCATGCATTTTAAATGATTTTAAATGCATGCCATGTGTCAAACTTTTACAATGCACTGATAACCAATGTACCAAATTTTTCAATTCAGTTTCAGTTTCAGTTTATTCACACATCATCATTATGTGCAATACATATTCTGTAGGCATTTACAATTGTGGTTTGACATGTGAAAAGGGTCACCCCAAGGAAGCTATTTAAAGCTTATAATACGGGGCCCAGTAACCAACAAAATAACAAACACAATCAATTGGGCTGGACAACATAAAGACAGACAAACATATAACAGACATTTCACAGACAATCCCAGCATCCGGTTGGATTAATAATAGGTACAATCGAAGGCAGTTACTACAGTGGCGTGAAAAAGTATTTTCCCCCTTCCTGATTTCTTATTTTTTTGCATATTTGTCGCACTTAAATGTTTCAGATCATCAAACAAATTTTAATTTTAGACAAAGACAACCCGAGTAAATACAAAATGCAGTTTTTAAATGATGATTTCATTTATTAAGGGAAAAAAGCTATCCAAACCTACCTGGCCCTATGTGGAAAAAGTAATTGCCCCCTACATCCTAATAACAGGTTGTGCCACCCTCAGCGACAAGAACTGCAATCAAATGTTTGAGATAACTGACAGTGAGTCTTTCACATTGCCGTAGAAGAATTTTAGCCCACTCTTCTTTGCAGAATTGTTTTAATTCAACCACACTGGAGGGTTTTTTAGCATGAATGGCCTGTTTAAGGTCATGCCACAGCATCTCAAGTAGATTTTAGTCCAGACTTTGACTAGGCCTCTCCAAAATCTTCATTTTGTTTTTATTAAGCCACTCAGAGGTGGACTTACTGGTGTGTTTTGGATCATTGTCCTGCTGCATAACCCAAGTGCACTATAGTTTGAGGTCACAAACTGATGGTCGGACATTCTCCTTCAGGATTTTCTGGTAGAGAGCAAAATTCATAGTTCCATCAATTACGACAAGTCATCCAGGTCCTGAAGCAGCAAAGCAGCCCCAGACCATCACACTACCAGCACCATGTTTGACTTTTGGTATGATGTTCTTTTTATGAAATGCTGTGTTAGTTTTATGCCTGATGTAACGGGACGCACACCTTCCAGAAAGTTCAACTTTTGTATCCTCAGTCCACAGAAGTCTTGGGGATCATCAAGATGTTTTTTGGCAAATGTGAGATGAGCCTTTGTGTTCTTTTTGATCAGCAGTGGTTTTCGCCTTGGAACTCTCCCATGGATGCCATTTTTGCCCTGTCTCTTCGTTATTGTTGAATCATGAACACTGACTTAAACTGAGGCAAGTGAGGCCTGCAGTTCTTTAGATGTTGTTCAGGGTTCTTTTGTGACCTCCTGGATGAGTCTTGCGCTCTTGGAGTAATTTTGGGAGGCCAGCCACTCCTGGGAAGGTTCACCTCTGTTCCAAGTTTTCTCCATTTATGGGTAATGGCTCTCACCGTGATTCGCCAGAGTCCCAAAGCCTTAGAAATGGCTTTGCAACCCTTTCCAGACTGATAGATGTCAATTTCTTTGTTTCTCATCTGTTCTTGAATTTCTTTAGTTCGCTGCATGACATGTTGCTTTTTGAGATCTTTTAGCCTACTTCACTTTGTCAGACAGGTTCTATTAAAGAGATTTCTTGATTCAACAGGTCTGGCAGTAATCAGGCGTGGGTGTGGCTAGCGAAATTGGACTCAAAAAATGTGGTTAATCACAGTTAATTCATGATATAAGAAGGGGGGCAATTACTTTTTCACATAGGGCCAGGTAGGATTGGATAGCTTTTTCCCCTTAATAAATGAAATCATCATTTAAAAACTGCATTTTGTATTTGCTCAGGTTATTTTTGTCTGATATTAAAATTTGTTTGATGATCTGAAACATTTAAGTGTGAAAAATATGCAAAAAAGTAAGAAATCAGGAAGGGGCAAATACTTTTTCATGGCACTGTATATGTAATATCACATAACATATAAATAATAAAAAATAAAAAAATAAATAAATAAATAACGCTTGAAGCGAAGTAAGAAGCATTAGAAATGTAATGAATTATTATTGCATCGCTGCAACCAGTGTGCAACTGTGTTTCCCCACAAATGCAGTTTAATTCTTTTGAATGCTGAAAACATTCTTCTTAAGTGCAAAATAAAAATAAAATAAATCAAATAAAATACATTTGGTTGCACGGCTGAGTAAAAAGCAAGAACGGGAGATGGAATTCAGGGAAAGTACTGAATTAATTCATAATTCCTTTCCTCCCCATCCCTACAATATCGCCATTAAAAACCTTAAATTGCATAAAACATCTTGCTTCTGGAATCAGTGGTTTCCTCCAGACAATCCTCTCTGAAAATGAAGAAATGGATATTAATCTGTGCTCATAAACCCAGAGAGAAGAAAGAAGTGTCAGGTCTTTACATTACATCAGTGCTTTGCTTTTCAAATATAATCAATTTTAATGAAACAGATGGAGGGATAAATCCAGCTACTTTATATGTATTTCTTATTTAATATAATTTATGCAGACAAACTATGATTACAAAGTGTGCTTCAAGTAAACCAAGGTCATATGTACACAGACAGATCACACTGGTGGGAGACAATATAGCAAATCAACTACATTCACTGCCTGAGAATAATTAGACAATAAATACAGGTGACAATCCACCAACACATTCTCCCTCTTGCTGACTGGCTCCATACCATTCCCCACTGACCAGACCAAACACACAGCTGCCCCAAATGTCTTGCTGATGCAGTGGCCTCGAGAAAAGCTGCTTTATATGAGAGGAGCTCTGTCCTGGACTTGCTAGGAACTCAGTGGGAGGCTCTGAAATACCTTTGAAGAAAAGCCGTAGGTCCAGTGAGAGTGCCTTGCAAGACACTACCTCTCCATAAATCTGTCAGGGTAGGGAAGGAGTCAAGTTTACTTTATTTAGGGCAGGAAGATCCTGAAAATGCAGTCAAATCAGGGTTAAAAACCAGAGAGTAGAATGCAGCACTAAATCACAGTCCAGAATCCAAAGGCAAGAAAACAAGCAAAGGATCAATATCCAGGCAGAAAGGGTGACCAAAGCAAAGACAGATCAAGAGCTCAAAACAGGAAGGCAGACTGGGTCAAAACAAATAAAAATAACAGCAAAAAGGCTATTGATGATGCAGGACAAAAATCAACTGCAACAAACTCGCAATGAACAGGAAAAAGACTGAGGTTGAAATACACAGGACTAAAAGAGCATGGAGACACCGGTGAATAGCATGGCATGAGGACTACACTAAAGGACAGGTGAGGTAATGAGAATAATTCAATAAATCAGGATGGAGACCTGGAACACAGAAGGGAAAGGTAAACTGGAGCACATGGACACGGAAAATGAAAACAGACATGAACACAAAGCAATGCTAAAGAAACCGCATCACACTGGCGACAGAAAAACACTGGATAACAAGGAGGTGGGGAAAACACCGGGGAATGAAAACAAGAGCAAAAAGACAATTAACTCTGTAACTGAAACTGAATAACCCAGACCACAAAGAAGACGAGTAAAACAGGAGTGCAAACGTGAGAAAACAACACAACAGGGGAATTCTGACAAAATTAATGGACAGGGGGCTCTTATAGGCAACTGTCAAGTCATCAAGAAGTTTATGAAAGGCTTAGGATGGTTGGATAGGGCTCCCATATATCCACTCAAGGTCAGATAAAACAAAGGATTTAATTACAGGGGCTGGAGAAGGACAGAATCTGCCGTGGATTTGCCATCCATGTCTGTTACAGCCAGTCTGGGGCCACTGGCTGGACTCTGGTGCACAATATTCAAACTGCAGTCAAAGACGTAATGTGTTTATTTTCCATATTGCAAGTGATTTCAGAAAATTACATTTTTTAAACAGATCAAATTAGACACTGAGAAAAACAGTCAGCTCAGATTACGTTACTGTCATGCACTGTTCCTCCTGCTATTTGCTCTCTGCAATCTAGCTGTCTGTGTCAATTCCAGTAATTGTTCCTCGTTATTACAGTAAATTATCGCCTCCTTTCACTACCCTCCCTCCATGTTTCATTCTCAGCTGTTCTCCCTCATTGTTGGTAGTCGTCTAATGTATATAGGTTCCTATATTCTTGTCTTCCCTGGCTTTTGGTCAAAATTCTACATTGAGGATCAACAACAGCCTTTTCCACTTTAGAGTACATTAATTTCGTAGGGTATATTCACAACCATCTCATGAATTACCCCACATTTCAGTCGTAGACCTGTTGTTTACCCGTCGGACAATGTATGTGAAAACCCCTTTACCTTGGATTGCCCTTCTGAATTCGACCTTGGACCGACCCCTAATCACGTCTTGCCAAACTACCCCGAGCAGCGGTGGCTGGTGAACTGGCGATAGGGGAAGCACAAACCATCCCTGAAAAGTAATGATTGGTCATGACCTGTTTTCAATCTTAATATAATTGACTTTACTTGACTCCAAAAATCCTAAGGACCATCAGGTGTCGCCAGTTCTCCTTGTTAGGTAAAAAAGAGCACAAATAGCCTAATTCTTGACCTGTTTTCAAACATTCATTTAAATAACCATTACAGAAACTCCGAAAACATTATCAGGGGTGGCCAGTTTTCATTAACAACGCATACCTGTCAACTCTCATGCATTTGGCGTGAGTTTTAGTGGCACGTTTACGTTCCCCTGCTGTAGTCAGCAATTATTCAATGAACACGTATGTAAGAGATTCTCGTGCCGAACTGAAGTCCTTGCGCATGGAGGTTTATCAGTTTCACGTGCGTTACGGTGGATTTCATTACTAGTAATTGGAATCTGATTATGACTCCGGATCTCTCATGCTTTTCTTTACCCAGGGGTTGGGAGCAATGGAATTGCATAAAGACGTTTCAAATGATCTTATTTCATTTCAACAATTTAAACGATCATGAAACACATGCATCGCAATCATTGCAATGATTGAAAACAGGTCATGAATTAGGCTATTCGTGCTCATTTTAGCTTAAGAAGGAGAACTGGCGACACCTGATGGTCCTTAGGATTTTTGGAGTCAAGTAAAGACAATTTTATTAAGATTGAAAACAGGTCATGACCAATCATTATTTTTAAGGGATGGTTTGAGCTTCCTCTATTGCCAGTTCACGAGCCACCTCTGTCCCCGAGATATGTTTCTGTAAAGCTTAGTTGCTAACCATGTTAAAAACTTACATCAAACTAAGTTGCTAACATAGTTAGCATCTATGTCTTTGGGAAACATATCCCTCATCTTGCTTGCCCCCTCACCAGGCCCAGACTGCAATTAGCCTACCTCTCTTCTGCCTACTCGAGGTTTTATGTTCTTTTATGCCAGTGTGACCTGCTGCTAGTGCATACATAGCTAAAATTAAGTCTGAGGCCTTTTCTGAGGATCTGCAGCTGGTTCCTTGTCTGAAGTTCCTGACAGGCAAGTGAACACAAATGTTTTCAGTTCAATCAAAATACTTGCTTGAACTTAACAACATAAACATGGTGCAAAATAGGCTTTTATTCTATAATTTGCTTGCCTAATAAACAGTTCGTTTTAAGGCAATGTGTCCGCGGTTTTTCTAGTTAGGCTGATGCTTTAATTTCATTGGTTACATTTCCCCCTCTTCTCATGCGGTTGTTTCCAGTATATCACACTGGGGATACGATGACATTTTTATTCTTCGTGACAGGCTTGAATATTTCTCGCAAATGCGGCTTGAGAAACAACTACTCCTAACATGAGATGCACAAAATTAAGATACATAACAGCGTGTTGAAATTCCACGATTTTGGCTGAGGTAATACAAGTATTTAAGTGCGCCCCCGGACCGACGCTGAGAAGCACTGATTATCAGTAGCCGGTGTCACACATGCCGGGCCTCGGCTGTATTCGGGGAATAGGCGGCTAGAGGGCGGACAACAACAAAATTAATGCACCAACTGCAGCGAACATCACACGATATTCTTCAGGGGGTAAATATAGCACGCCGAAAGGATGTGGTCGTTTGCCCTACTTTCTCTTTACAACTAAACTAAAAGGAGAGTTTAGGGTCACTCGATTAAACTTTAAATTTATATTTAAGTGTGCATAGCCTGATGGAATCTACTCTCTACCTTCCCTCTGAGCAGTAGGGAAGCACGCAGGGTATATCAGTGACGTCAGCATCAGCTGTGGTTGCGTTTGAGTGGCTGAAGAATGGATGAGTTGAGTACACTGGGTACGGGCGGAGGAAATGACGGCAACGGAGCGGAGCTTTGCATATTTTTGAGGTTATGACAGGCGAAGAAGAGGACAGCCGTTACATTTTCGGCGATCAACCACCCAAAATACGGCGCAAAAAATAGTTAGCTGAAGTGTAGTTAGCTGGCTAATAAGGAAGTGAAGAGAGTGATATTCAGGTGATGATGCTGACTGCTCCGCCCTGAACAGTCAGCTAGTGTTTAATGGGAGTAATGCGATAGCTGTCCGGTTACCTCTGGACCTCACCGCTGAAACTTTAAACGCTGATTCTCTCCATCAAGGAATACGGCAGATGAGACCTAATGCGTTAATGCTAACTGTCAGCGGTGTCCTCACAGTAAAGAACTAGACTCTGTAACGTTATGCTCCAGTAGCAAGTGAGTAAGTTCGCTGTTTTCCGCTTTACGGAGCTGGCTTAATAACCGAAAACTGTAGTATTGTGGGGAACAGCCATTGGGCTCCTAGAATATGCTGCCCTTTGCAATCGCACTTATTATAACGAACTGTGTTACTGGAGGGCAGTGTTATGATGTTGAGTTACAGTCACAGTAAGTTACAGTAAGATCACCCGACAGGGAAACGTCACTGTATTTGCATAATGTTATTTCAGGCCCTGCATGGTGTGGGATGTGGTGAGCACGATTATCCGCGAGTAATTCATTGAGGTAAGCTACTGTGCTTCTTCGATCGGATAGTCAGATGTGCGTAACGTATTATACCCATAGCTCATACGATTTCTTGCGGTAGTGTTAACTATATCTAATGCATAATGCAAGTGAGCGGAATAACTTGAGACGATGTATCATTAATTAGTAACAAGCCGGCTACGCGATCCTGAATAATAGCTGCTGAGTATATCTGTATCGTTAGCTAATGTTGGGCCATTAACTTAAAACAGTATTGTGTGTAACATCCATCACACCAGAACTTACTAAACTCAGTCCTGGGCCCCCAGCTGGGTTTAGTTCCAACCCCAATCGCAAACATAGGATTTTAGCAAGCCGTTCATTTGTCTTCATTGGGCTCATGTCTTGAGCTGTTACTTACCCTCTTAAGTCATATTTTGACTAAAAAGTACATGCATGTACTTTTATGTATAATAAAATAAGAAAATAAATTTATTCACATCGTGAGATATCGGAAACAACTGCATAAAAAGACGGACAGAGATCTAAAACTCAAATTAAAGAATCTGCAGGCTCCTAATTGGTGACGCAGCGGACACATGATCACAAAAATGAAATAGGCCTGTTGGTCAGGCAAGCGCAGAAGTCACGCCTGTTTTATGGAATGTGACGCATGTCCATCTTATAACGTTCAAGCGAAGTGTTTTCAATCCGTGTAAAAAATGTAATTATCTGAAATCACATTCAGTACAGAAAAATGAAGAACATGTGTTCAAGGGTCTTCTATTCTTCATGACATACTTGTATTTTTCAGTCAATATGCGGCTTAAGAGGGTATAAACTATTCTGAATATGAACTGCACCTAATTAAGACAAATCAAAAGTGGGTTCAAATCCTACAGTCAGAAATATGGATGGAACAAAAGCCAGCATACACAGGGTGACCCCTGGGCTGAGTTTGAGAACTACTGCACTCAGGGGTGGGCAATTCCGGTCCTGGAGGGCCGGTGTGTATGCAGGTTTTTATTTCTGTCAATTACCCTGACTGATTGAGTTAATTGATTGCATGGACAAATATAGATTTGCGCAAAGGTTAGATCAAAGAAAAATGTCTTAAGTGGGGAGACGAGAACAGTCTTTGTTGGCCATTCATGATAATTTACAGAAATGCTCCTGAAATGTAAGATTTCATAAATAGTTTGGCTAATTTATATAATCAACTAATTGAAGGCCAGAAGTTGGTGTGAAAACCAGGGACAGATATGGCCCTCGTTGCCCACCTCCGACTGCGCTGCACCTTGTGCTCTGTGACTTCAGCTGGGCAGGTGGTTTGACAGCTCGAGAAACACACTGTCGCCATGTAGCTGATTTGTCAGCAATAGAAAACCATTGTTGCTACTCATAAAGGCACATTTAATACCAGGGCAGGACAATGAAAAAGTATTACTGGAAAGTGACATGAATATTGGGAATAAAATGTAATTGTAATTGTCCTGATATGATATATTAATGTTAGATATGTCTCTTTTTAGCTTACTGCCTTTGATTTTACATTTTCTCAGCATTTCATCTGTGACCCACATGCCACCATAAACTGATAGATTATGATGAAGATTCAATTGTTTGCATTCTGAAATGCAGATGAAACTATGGATTAATTGATTAATTACTTATGGCAATATGCAAAAGTTAAAACTATCAAAATTCTTATGTGATTCTCGACAGGCCAGTATCTTCCCTGTGCTCTTGGTCTATCCTACTACGTCCCAGCCTATTTCAGAACGCTTTGGACGGATTTTGTAAATGCGTATTTCAGTCTTGAGTTGAGACAGATTGAGTGTTAATACAAAGTTTTCACTACAGATAAGGACACTGAATTCCTCTTTATGCGAAAAGTTGGGAAATTAATGAAATCAGGCATTACGCGAACAGGAGTGCACTTCCTTTCAGATATCATGGTGATATACACACTCTATACTGTCTCCATGCTTTACAATGCTTGACCCCGTACTACTTGGGCCTAGTGTCAGTTTATTGGCAAGCACTGCTGAAAACACTGATGTGTTTGAGGTCTTGCTGAAAATTGCAGCTGTTACCCACTGAGCCCCAGGTCCAAGCTGTGTTCTGGACATGTCTTGCTGATCATTGCTGGTTTGTTGGTGGTAGAAGGTGGTCAAAGGCAGATAAAGCTGGTTTAACTGGTTAATCTGGTAAAGTATACTTGGAGTCAAGCTGGTGCACCTGCCTTAAGTGTCCAAAACACCGCGTGAGCCAACTCCACCAGTTTAAGCTGGTTTTAGCAGGAATTTTTTAGTGGTTAAGCATACTTTATAAAATTATCTACTCGTTGCCTGCCCAATACGAGACTTTGTGCTGGATAATGGTGATTCAGAATCTGGAAATAAGTTGCACCAAGACCACTATTTACTCTGTGATTTCAAAGGGAATCTTTGGCAAGGATGTGCCTTTGCACAATGTGAATATCCTGACATAAGGAAATTTTGCACTTCATGTGTATGGCAGCCGAATTTGGGAACCTCTACCCTTAGTGTTCTGTTCATTATAAATTTTGTTGATAGATGTCCAGTCTTGCCTTATCTCGGGATAAGTTCTGTTTAATTTCGTTCCCCTCGTAAACTCGATAGATTTCCTGTTTGTTCTCTGTTTTTACAATGATGTTTGCCTTTCACATGCTGTCTTTACTTGGGTGGACTATCTTACAGGCTTCATATACAACAGGAGACATGATTACGTTGCTAAGCTAAAGGCTTACAGCCTGGAGGGCTGAGGGCTGTGCTACGAGGAGAGATTAGTGAGCTAGCGAGGTATGTTGAGCCTAAACCCAAGGTTTTCAATGTGATGAAGGTGGCCATCTTATAACCTGCCATGGTAACTTGGTATCTCTGGTCATGAGTTGAGGGTTTGTCGAGCGAGCTCACGTGAAGATGACGTTGAACCTGCTATACGCAGTTACACCCCTCTAATCTCACTCATTGTGGATAAATCCTGGTAGTTGCTGTTCATTTTCTAACTGGTATCTCTGAACTCTTATTTTTTTGTTGATGGACTTTGTTCCGACAGCTGTGGAGTCGTGGTCTTTAAAGGCAGCTGACTCACTCTTACCTTCGGGGGTATGACTCCTGACTCTGCTCGCTGAGGCCTTTGTGTTCTCTCTGTCTTTATAAGGCACATGATTTGGGCTGTATATTACCAGCACTGTAAAATATTTTACTGGTGGGTGTAACCTGTGTGTGGCAGGAATGAAGGGACCCTTGGCCACAGTTCGCTGTGTCTCCGGGTCTGGATCACACAGCAAGGATTCTCCTGTACGGTTGTCTGGTGCCAGAGGGTTGAAGAGTGTAACAGCAATGTAGTGTTACTGTGTATCTGCAGGGCTGAGTGTGTCAGAGTTAGGCCAAGTAAAACTTCCCTGCTGACATGGCAACCACTGATTTACAGCTTTAAATTCTAACTACAGCGTTTTGCTGGGAGCTTTGATGGGGTGTGATCTCTGCTGAGAGGGTCTGTACGCCGGGCCTATGTTTTAGTCAACTCAAACTCATGCAGGCACGCATACTGTCCCTCTCTCACACACACACACACACACACACACACACACACACACACAAACACACACTCTCTCCCTCTCTCTCTCTCTCTCTCTCTCTCTCTCTCTCTCTCTCTCTCTCTCTCTCTCTCTGTCTGACTCTCTCACTCTCTCACACACACACACACACACACACACACACTCTCTCTCTCTCTCTCTCTCTCTCTCTCACACACACACACACACACACACACACAGCAGTCACAGTGACAGGCTGAAACCCATGTGTATAATTATGCTGCTGTGCGCAGTCAGAAGGTGCCAGTTTCAGGACAGTTTAAACCTGCTGTGTTGAATCTCTAGTGTTTTTATCTCTGACATTTCTGGTGACTCATATCAGGTTATTCTCCTGCAACGGGGCAAGGAGTGGAACTGGGCCTGAAAAACTGAGAATGACTGGGATCATTTTTGTTGATACTCAAGAGTTTAATTACTGAGTGCAATTCTGAACGATGTACCCATATTTACTTATATTTTCCTAACATTTTCTAACTTTAGGGACAGTATTTTCCCATTACTGTAAGTGAGTAGGACTTTTAAAAAAAAGAAAGCAAAAAAACTCAGTTTTTATTGTCTGTAGAGTGTTGTGTTCTCCAAGCATTTGTCACCCAAAGGTCTGTTAATGATAAGGATTTAATGAAATCGTCCTCTGAGTTGTGTGGCACTGCGTAAGTTACAGTAAACAGCCCTGTGCGTTAATGTGAACTGCAGTTACAGGAGCTGGAAAATCTGCTCATTTCGCCGCACAGGGCTTTTGCTGCACCATAGAGACTCGCTTTCCCGCACCTCCTATTAGTGTTGGCGACTGTGTTGGAAAGATTGGTGCTGAATCAGCGGTGCTCTTCAGATTAAGGTATGCTGTGACGTCATCTACTGGAACTTTATTAGTGTATTGGTGTGACGGCTCCAATACTGCTTGCTCAATAGCAGTCTGGCTCAGTTCTGTTCGCTTCGTTACACATTTTGCATTTCTATTGTCAAAAGGTGTGGATGAGACCAAAAGAACAGTTCTAGTCTGTCTCGTTTTTTTTTTTACCCCTTTGTTGAGGTACCTATAGCGCACTGATCCGATACTGAAAGGTAGAGCTAGAATAAACTGCAGTCCATTGATTGGTCAATAGAGAACTCTTGCTTGACCAAGAACATGGTTGACACAGCTGTTACCATCCTGTAATAACCCTGCCTACATTTAAGAGCTCCGTCTGCAGCGGGTCCACAGACCTGATGTAGTGTTTGGGTAACGGCCCGTTCAGGTAAGGTACTGGTTCTGATGTAGTGTTTGGGTAACTGTCCGTTCAGGTAAGGTACTGGTTCTGATGTGGTGTTTGGGTAACGGCCCGTTCAGGTAAAGTACTGGTTCTGATGTAGTGTTAGGGTAACGGCCCGTTCAGATAAGGTACTGGTTCTGATGTAGTGTTAGGGTAACGGCCCGTTCAGGTAAGGTACTGGTTCTGATGTAGTGTTTGGGTAACGGCCCGTTCAGGTAAGGTACTGGTTCTGATGTAGTGTTTGGGTAACGGCCCGTTCAGATAAGGTACTGGTTCTGATGTAGTATTTGGGTAACGGCCCGTTCAGGTAAGGTACTGGTTCTGATGTAGTGTTTGGGTAACTGCTCGTTCAGGTAAGGTACTGGTTCTGAGGGCACTGGACCAAAAGTGTTTGATGGAAATGTGACTAATGACTCAATTTTGTTGGCTATCGCAGAGAAACACTCTTCCATATCCCTGCTCCTAAAGGTCAAATAGCTGTACAGTTAGCTTATGGCTTTTATACTAGTATAATTTCCAAGCTTTAGCTCATTAATTAGCTCTTCATTCTTTTAGTGGTCTTATTACATCAAACACCGCCTGTTACATCTTGTAATATCCTATCAGTGGCCTCTGCATTATAAAACTCAACAGTCCGGTCGGCCGCCAGCGCACTGGTGTAGCCCCCGGTAGCCCGCTACTCCGGCCTGTACTGCTTCCACAAGGAAATCTCTGTGTTTCAGCACAAATTTGCGCATTATTCAGCCAGTACTTTCGCCATGGCAACCAAAATCAATAGGTGTCATAAGTGAAGTATAACGCGTCCTTACCAAATATGAAAGGAATCGCTCAAAAATTACAGCCTGTACAGCGTCCACAAGGATGTGTCTACAGACGCGGTGGCGGCGGAGGCGACAAGCATGAAGCCATAGTAGCCGCCCGACTTCGTCGGGGGGCTACAATAGTAATTGCAATATTTTACCTTTCTTCTTTGACTCTTAGTGGTCGCTGACTCATGTTTATGATTCTCTTTACTGGCTATGAAACAAGTGAGCGATAAACAACAGCACGCTGGTCATTATGCAGAAATAACTGCACACCAGGGTAATGTGGCCCAACATGACCTGGGGCATTTTATAAGGGAGTAACGGCCAATGGGGCAGATTGTGCTGTAGCGAACAGGGGTAGTTGTGGGGTATTAATAGCCACAGGGGCTGACTGTGCTGTAGTTTTGGGGGTAGTTACAGTCTTGTGGTGTTTTCAGTGGTGTGAACACTGTTCTGTGGGAAACTGTCGGCTGTAAAAGAGACGAGCAGATTTCCCTTCCACAGTTTGACTTCAGATCAGTGGGGTGAAGTGATTATCTGTCTCAGTGTCTGTTAAGGAGATTGGCAATTAGCAGCAGATTAAGTGTCACTTTTACTACAGATCCTGTGGCAGTACAGTGTGCTCAAGGTCAGGGCCCTAAGACTTGCACGCGATCCCACACTGTCGCACCTGTTTGTGCTCATACACTCTAACACCTGCTGATGGGGCCGGTTTGTATATGCAGGTGATTTGGTCTGTATTTCTGTAATAATGAGCTGTGACAGATGCGTGTGTTGATTTGGTCTGTATTTCTGTAATAATGAGCTGTGACAGACGCGTGTGGCGATTTGGTCTGTATTTCTGTAATAATGAGCTGTGACAGACGCGTGTGGTGATTCGGTCTGTATTTCTGTAATAATGAGCTGTGACAGACGAGTGTGGTGATTTTGTCTGTATTTCTGTAATGATGAGCTGTGACAGACGTGTGTGGTGATTTGGTCTGTATTTCTGTAATAATGAGTTGTGACAGACGTGTGTGGTGATTTTGTCTGTATTTCTGTAATACTGAGTTGTGACAGACGAGTGTGGTGATTTGGTCTGTATTTCTGTAATGATGAGCTGTGACAGACGTGTGTGGTGATTTGGTCTGTATTTCTGTAATAATGAGTTGTGACAGACGCGTGTGGTGATTTGGTCTGTATTTCTGTAATGATGAGCTGTGACAGACGTGTGTGGTGATTTGGTCTGTATTTCTGTAATGATGAGCTATGACAGACGCGTGTGGTGATTTGGTCTGTATTTCTGTAATAATGAGCTGTGACAGACGAGTGTGGTGATTTGGTCTGTATTTCTGTAATGATGAGCTGTGACAGACGAGTGTGGTGATTTGGCCTGTATTTCTGTAATGATGAGCTGTGACAGACGCGTGTGGTGATTTGGTCTGTATTTCTGTAATAATGAGCTGTGACAGACGCGTGTGGTGATTTGGTCTGTATTTCTGTAATAATGAGCTGTGACAGACGAGTGTGGTGATTTGGTCTGTATTTCTGTAATGATGAGCTGTGACAGACGTGTGTGGTGATTTGGTCTGTATTTCTGTAATAATGAGTTGTGACAGACGTGTGTGGTGATTTTGTCTGTATTTCTGTAATACTGAGTTGTGACAGAATAATGAGTTGTGACAGACGCTGTGTGGTGATTTGGTCTGTATTTCTGTAATGATGAGCTGTGACAGACGTGTGTGGTGATTTGGTCTGTATTTCTGTAATAATGAGTTGTGACAGACGCGTGTGGTGATTTGGTCTGTATTTCTGTAATGATGAGCTGTGACAGACGTGTGTAGTGATTTGGTCTGTATTTCTGTAATGATGAGCTGTGACAGACGTGTGTGGTGATTTGGTCTGTATTTCTGTAATAATGAGCTGTGACAGACGCGTGTGGTGATTTGGTCTGTATTTCTGTAATAATGAGTTGTGACAGACGTGTGGTGATTTGGTCTGTATTTCTGTAATAATGAGCTGTGACAGACGCATGTTTCTGTAATAATGAGCTGTGACAGACACGCGTTTGATTTGGTCTGTATTTCTGTAATAATGAGCTGTGACAGACGAGTGTGGTGATTTGGTCTGTATTTCTGTAATGATGAGCTGTGACAGACGCGTGTGGTGATTTGGTCTGTATTTCTGTAATGATGAGCTGTGACAGATGCATGTGGTGATTTGGTCTGTATTTCTGTAATAATGAGCTGTGACAGACGTGTGTGGTGATTTGGTCTGTATTTCTGTAATACTGAGTTGTGACAGACGAGTGTGGTGATTTGGTCTGTATTTCTGTAATGATGAGCTGTGACAGACGTGTGTGGTGATTTGGTCTGTATTTCTGTAATGATGAGCTGTGACAGACGTGTGTGGTGATTTGGTCTGTATTTCTGTAATAATGAGCTGTGACAGACGCATGTGGTGATTTGGTCTGTATTTCTGTAATGATGAGCTGTGACAGACGCGTGTGGTGATTTGGTCTGTATTTCTGTAATAATGAGCTGTGACAGACGCGTGTGGTGATTTGGTCTGTATTTCTGTAATGATGAGCTGTGACAGACGCGTGTGGTGATTTGGTCTGTATTTCTGTAATGATGAGCTGTGACAGACGCGTGTGGTGATTTGGTCTGTATTTCTGTAATGATGAGCTGTGACAGACGCGTGTGGTGATTTGGTCTGTATTTCTGTAATAATGAGCTGTGACAGATGCATGTGTTGATTTGGTCTGTATTTCTGTAATAATGAGCTGTGACAGACGCATGTGGTGATTTGGTCTGTATTTCTGTAATAATGAGCTGTGACAGATGCATGTGTGATTTGGTCTGTATTTCTGTGAGCTGTGACAGACGCATTGGTCTGTCTGTATTTCTGTAATAATGAGCTGTGACAGACGCATGTGGTGATTTGGTCTGTATTTCTGTAATGATGAGTTGTGACAGACGCGTATGGTGATTTGGTCTGTATTTCTGTAATAATGAGCTGTGACAGACGCGTGTGGTGATTTGGTCTGTATTTCTGTAATGATGAGCTGTGACAGACGTGTGTGGTGATTTGGTCTGTATTTCTGTAATGATGAGCTGTGACAGATGCATGTGGTGATTTGGTCTGTATTTCTGTAATAATGAGCTGTGACAGATGCATGTGTTGATTTGGTCTGTATTTCTGTAATGATGAGCTGTGACAGACGCGTGTGGTGATTTGGTCTGTATTTCTGTAATGATGAGCTGTGACAGACGCGTGTGGTGATTTGGTCTGTATTTCTGTAATAATGAGCTGTGACAGACGCGTGTGGTGATTTGGTCTGTATTTCTGTAATGATGAGTTGTGACAGACGCGTGTGGTGATTTGGTCTGTATTTCTGTAATAATGAGTTGTGACAGACGACGTGTGGTGATTTGGTCTGTATTTCTGTAATGATGAGACAGACGTGTGACAGATTTGGTCTGTATTTCTGTGGTGATTTGGTCTGTATTTCTGTAATGATGAGCTGTGACAGACGTGTGTGGTGATTTGGTCTGTATTTCTGTAATAATGAGTTGTGACAGACGCGTGTGGTGATTTGGTCTGTATTTCTGTAATAATGAGTTGTGACAGACGTGTGTGGTGATTTGGTCTGTATTTCTGTAATAATGAGTTGTGACAGACGTGTGTGGTGATTTGGTCTGTATTTCTGTAATGATGAGCTGTGACAGACGCGTGTGGTGATTTGGTCTGTATTTCTGTAATGATGAGTTGTGACAGACGCGTGTGGTGATTTGGTCTGTAATTTCTGTGTGGTGATTTGATGTATTTCTGTAATGATGAGACAGATGCGTGTGGTGATTTGGTCTGTATTTCTGTAATAATGAGTTGTGACAGACGCGTGTGGTGATTTGGTCTGTATTTCTGTAATAATGAGCTGTGACAGACGCGTGTGGTGATTTGGTCTGTATTTCTGTAATAATGAGCTGTGACAGACGAGTGTGGTGATTTGGTCTGTATTTCTGTAATGATGAGCTGTGACAGACGCGTGTGGTGATTTGGTCTGTATTTCTGTAATGATGAGCTGTGACAGACGTGTGGTGATTTGGTCTGTATTTCTGTAATGATGAGCTGTGACAGACGCGTGTGGTGATTTGGTCTGTATTTCTGTAATAATGAGCTGTGACAGACGTGTGTGGTGATTTGGTCTGTATTTCTGTAATACTGAGTTGTGACAGACGAGTGTGGTGATTTGGTCTGTATTTCTGTAATGATGAGCTGTGACAGACGTGTGTGGTGATTTGGTCTGTATTTCTGTAATAATGAGCTGTGACAGACGCGTGTGGTGATTTGGTCTGTATTTCTGTAATACTGAGCTGTGACAGACCATGTGGTGATTTGGTCTGTATTTCTGTAATGATGAGCTGTGACAGTACGTGTGTGGTGATTTGGTCTGTATTTCTGTAATGATGAGCTGTGACAGACGCATGTGGTGATTTGGTCTGTATTTCTGTAATGATGAGCTTCTGTATTTGGTCTGTATTTCTGTAATGATGAGCTGTGACAGATGCATGTGGTGATTTGGTCTGTATTTCTGTAATAATGATGACAGACGTGCTGTATTTCTGTAATAATGAGTGTGTGATTTTGGTCTGTATTTCTGTAATAATGAGCTGTGACAGACGCATGTGGTGATTTGGTCTGTGATGAGTGACAGACGTGTTTGGGTCTGTATTTCTGTAATATGAGCTGTGACAGATGCATGTGGTGATTTGGTCTGTATTTCTGTAATAATGAGCTGTGACAGACATGTGTGGTGATTTGGTCTGTATTTCTGTAATAATGAGCTGTGACAGATGCATGTGTTGATTTGGTCTGTATTTCTGTAATAATGAGCTGTGACAGATGCATGTGTTGATTTGGTCTGTATTTCTGTAATGATGAGCTGTGACAGACGTGTGTGGTGATTTGGTCTGTATTTCTGTAATAATGAGCTGTGACAGATGCATGTGTTGATTTGGTCTGTATTTCTGTAATGATGAGCTGTGACAGAGTGATTTGGTCTGTATTTCTGTAATGTGAGCTGTGATTTGGTTTGGTATTTCTGTAATGATGACTGTGACAGATGTATTTCTGTAATAATGAGTTGTGACAGACGCATGTTTGATTTGGTCTGTATTTCTGTAATGATGAGCTGTGACAGACGCGTGTGGTGATTTGGTCTGTATTTCTGTAATGATGAGCTGTGACAGACGCGTGTGGTGATTTGGTCTGTATTTCTGTAATAATGAGCTGTGACAGATGCATGTGTTGATTTGGTCTGTATTTCTGTAATAATGAGCTGTGACAGATGCATGTGTTGATTTGGTCTGTATTTCTGTAATAATGAGCTGTGACAGACGCGTGTGGTGATTTGGTCTGTATTTCTGTAATGATGAGCTGTGACAGACGCGTGTGGTGATTTGGTCTGTATTTCTGTAATGATGAGCTGTGACAGACGCGTGTGGTGATTTGGTCTGTATTTCTGTAAATGACAGACGCGTGTGGTGATTTGGTCTGTATTTCTGTAATAATGAGCTGTGACAGACGCGTGTGGTGATTTGGTCTGTATTTCTGTAATAATGAGCTGTGACAGATGCATGTGTTGATTTGGTCTGTATTTCTGTAATAATGAGTTGTGACAGACGCGTGTGGTGATTTGGTCTGTATTTCTGTAATACTGAGTTGTGACAGACGCGTGTGGTGATTTGGTCTGTATTTCTGTAATAATGAGCTGCGACAGACGCGTGTGGTGATTTGGTCTGTATTTCTGTTATAATGAGCTGCGACAGACGCGTGTGGTGATTTGGTCTGTATTTCTGTAATAATGAGCTGTGACGGATGCATGTGTTGATTTGGTCTGTATTTCTGTAATAATGAGTTGTGACAGACGCGTGTGGTGATTTGGTCTGTATTTCTGTAATACTGAGTTGTGACAGACGCGTGTGGTGATTTGGTCTGTATTTCTGTAATAATGAGCTGCGACAGACGCGTGTGGTGTGATAGATCCAACAGGCTTAGCTCTCTTTGACTTTGGTTTGAAATGGGCCCAAAAATTTCAGAGAGACGAAAGAAAACTTGAATTCTGTGAAGTCCAGCCCGAACTAACCATTGAAGAATTTTTAAAAGCTTGGCCCACTCGGAATCTGAATTTGATAAATGTTTCTACTGAATTTTATTTGTAAGCGGTTTTTCTCAGAAGAATGTTATACAGAGTTATAAATGAGCGGATGCCAGACTGACTTTAGCCAGCTGTAGCTGTGCCCGGGCTCGTTCGATTATCTGTCCCTGCTTATTAATCAGTGTCCTCCTCTGCCAAGGAACCACTAAAGTGAGTGAGCATTAAAGTATTATAATCAGAAGATGTGTATACACTCCAGATGAATATTATCAATTTTTCCCGTGTATCCTCCGGTAGCGTATGCATGGTCTATGTCAACAAACTTCATTTGATGCTAAACATGAAGTGTAATCCCAGTGCAGTATTTCTGATGTTCCTGTTCTGCTGTCGTACTTCAGCAGATTATGAGCGTTTGCACTGGATGCTTTTGTGCGTGGCTTTTGGTGAAAAAGAGAAGTCTGACCTGAGCTCCAGTTCCTTTGGCTGCTGCTTACTGTACTGCCTGCAGCAGTAACCTGTATGATCAGGTGTTGAGGCAACCATTTAGTCACTTCTGTAGTTTGGCCCCTTCACACTGTGCATTGCGCTCAATCTTTAAAGAGCTATCTACGAAGGACATGGAGTCTATGAGCTGAAGTCATTTTCATGATTGGGTCAAAATTACAGTCTTAAACTGGGCGTGACTTGACTGGGAGTGTGTTGGGCCCAAACCTAAACTGTTATGCTATTGGCTGAAAGCCTTAAAGGGACACCTCATGCTAATCTTGTGATGACAGATTGCGTAGAAGTCAATGGACCAATGGTAAAAAATGCTAATGAGCACCTTGTCTATTGGCCTCTATTCTCTGTCATCACAGTGCTGGCATGTATCATGTAGCGTGGGACGTCCCTTTAAGCATTTTGGAATCAGTAGTTCGGTTTTCCTTTGTACTAACTTCCCCAAAGGACATGGCCAGTGCTGACAGGATTGTCAGTCGAACCATCCCTCTATTCCAGTCATTTCAGGGCATGTGTGTGTTTGTGTGTGTGTGTTTATGTGGGGGGCGGGGCTTTGAGTGGGAGGAAACACAAATATTATGCCACGGAAGTGCTTTCTTTTTTGACCAGATGGTGTAGAGATGTAGATGGACGGAAGTCGGTCTCAAGCAGTGGCTAAATTGGCTGCGTTGATTTTATGACTGTGGCAGAATTTGTAATGAGATCTCTGATCAGACAGTGTATTATTGAGTATTTGTAGCTCTTAGGAGTCTTCTCTGCACACACAGAGTACTAGAATCACTCTTTTTTGCTGTCCTTGGTTTTCTATTAGTTGTAGATATGAGGCTTTGCACATAGGTTTTTTTTAAACCTGACTTATTAAGGCGAGATCTGAAAAAATTATGACTGGTTTTATTAGCAGGCTTCAAATACGTGGGACGAAGTTACTTACAATTATAAGACGAGAAGCGTTTCCCAAAAATGCATCTGTAGTGTCCCAGTGGTTCTCCTCATAACTAACACAGAAGTGTTCTCCTCTCATAAACCTGAATTCCTGAGCTGAAAATAAAATCATTTTGTGCTGTACTCCGAGTCTGTCAACAATGACATTTACACTCTAAGTCCTAAAATGTGATTATTGATGCTGTGCCAGCCTTTATTGGGGGTACGTGTTCAGTCATGCTCACATTATGTCGTTATGGAATATTCAGTGCAGATCAACATGTTTCTGTGGGAACGAGATAAATTTACGGTAGGGCTGCATGAAATCTGGATCCCTGTGGTTATTTCTTTTTAATGACTTGCTCTGTTGTGATGAGCTATATTAACATCATTTATGGGATGTTTTGACTGATTAAATTGATATTTGTCCTTGACTTGCAGTGAAATCAGTGGCATCTTGGCTCCAGTTCTTTATATTCATCAGAGATCACCGCTGTTAACTTGGCAGATTATGTTTTAATGAAGACTGTTGAAAGTGGGATTTTATTGTGAGTGAAAATGGTGAGATTATAGTTTTTGAATCCGGGCTGCTGTAGTTACTGTGTGATGGGGCGTTCTAAGCCACAGGCATCAGGGGCGGATCCAGGTTTTGAAGGGAGTAGTTTCCATGAGTAGTTTGTGACATGAATAGCCAATCAGAATGAGGTTTGAGTGAGTTCCAACTCAATTAAAGTGTTTCCAGCCAATTAATGAGGTGTTTGAGTGAGTTCCGGAAACTATGTAAACTACCCTGGATCCGCCCCTGGGCATGTAGAGATGGGCATTGTGTTAACGATGTGTTCACTTCCCCAGGAGACAACTCTGTTTCTCTGAGTGTCTGAGATTATGAGGTCCTCTGCAGAACAGCACTAGTGGCAGCTCATGGTCATTTCAAACTCGTGATGTATCCATAAATTCAGGCTCTAGATGTGTTCTCTTCAGCTGGTTATACGGGCATAGCTATGAAAAGGTTAGACTTAAATCTGAGGTGTTTAGCTGCAGATTTAATGGAGGACTGAGCTATAGTAATTGTACATTAACACTTTTGTTGATGTGTTACGGCGTATTGCTGTGTTATCGACATTCGTGCACTCAAACACTCCTGGAAGCTCGTGTTCATGTGAGGAGCGGCGGTTCTGAATATTATGTTATTCCATCACTCACCTGCATATCTGATTGACGCTGTTCCTGTTGAGCCAATCGGAGGGGAGCATTTAACAGGTCCACGCAGCGGGTGTTGGGCTGCTGTAGCAGGGCTCCTGTAGAAGGTTCTGGAAGCCTGTTGTGGGTCAGATGGTGGTCCTGGGGAGAATGAGATGAGGCCCTCTGCGATCAGAGCTCTGCTGTCCGAATGCTGGAACATTCAAGTCTTGGACTTATTTTTCCATGAAGGGATGCTCGTTCCATGTGGGATTTGATATCATTTTTAGCACCCGAAAAGAGCTTTACATTGACATATTTGTGTTTGAAATCAAAGCGTACCCACATGGTCAATTTTGGGGTCATAAAGGGTCACACCCATAAGACTGACCGGAAAGGGGCTAATTTTACTCAAAATGTATGTAAGGCATTTACATTCTCTCTTCACTGTTAGATAGCCCGTCATGTGCTCTTCAGCCAAAATCAACCTCAAATTTGAACAATCTTGAGAAGTATGAGAAAATCCACCCTCAAAAAGGATCATTTTCAGTATGCTTCACTCAAATTTAAATTTTTGGTTGTAGATCGCATGGGCACCAAGGGGTTAATGTGAGTTTAACTACTATACAGCAGGTGTCTGAGATAAAATAAAGATGTCTTGAAGAAGTTAATTTGATATCTTACCTAGTTTTTGATACAAAGGCAGTTGAAAGTGCTTACAAACAGGTCATAGAGGGTTAAAGCGGACACACAGCCTTTTACAAACCCCTATAAAAACTAAACAGAGTGAGATATTCAGCTAAAACAAACTGCTATTTCCCTCCGCTACAACAGGCTCCAACATATGAAAGAACAGAGTCATTCTGAGACCATGGAGCTGGGAGGTTTTCCCGTTTTGGCTAATTTCATATGGAATGACCCAGTTATAAGTCCTATAAGCCGCAGATTAGTTTGGAAATCCTTCCGTTGAGTTTGCATGCATCTTAGGGCAGGAGATTAACTGAATTCAGGATACTTTTGTAATAATTGAATTGGCTCACAGAAGGAGTGATGTTGCTTTGTTTTTGGGGCGTATATTTTTGTTTTAGCGGGGTGATGATTGGCACGTAACTGGGTTTGTGTTGCAGCCGCCCGTTACAGGGGCGCGATTGCGGGACAAACGCAGGGATTACAGCCGTGACCTGATTCTGCAGAGAGAGGCGGATCAGTGGATGAGGCGGGGGTGGGGTGGGGGTTATGGGGGGGTGTTCCTGGCCTGCGGGATACAGGACGCGGCGGCGGAATGTGGGTCAGCGCTGCACAGATGGCGGGAAACAGCTGTGTGCTCCACAAGCCACCAATCTCCCACCAGCACCACACTGGCACACATGAGCTGCATTAATGGGGCATAAATTATGCACGGAGTACGTCTCGCTGTTAAATCAGATCTCACATGGAGTACCTTTCACACTGGTGGAGTACTGCTGTGTCCCACTGGGGTAAAACTGCACTGAACACTGTTGAAGAAGGCCAGTCACTGGACTGGTAGCATGTTTTTAAATTCAAGCTTCATTTATTTATTTTAATAGTGATTTCTGTTACATGTTAAGTGTGGGCTGTGGCCTGATTTTATGCTCAGAGTGGGAGCGATAGAGGGAGGGGGAGAGGGGAGAGCTGGACTGGATGCTGATCTGCATAATGTCTGATGAAGGATCAAGCGCAATTTGTTACCCTGACTGAAAGGGCAGGGGTATTTTTTTGGTGGCATTTGTGTGTGTTTGTGTGTGTTTGTGTGTGTGTGTGTGTGTGTGTGTGTTTGTGTGTATGTGTGTGTGTGTATGTGTTTGTGTGTGTTTGCCTGTCAGCAGTGTAGGGCAAAAACGGTTTGCTCAAACGACACAAAATTTTTAGGAGAGGTGTGCAGTGGTCCAAGGATCATCTGACTACATTTAAGACCTAATTGGGTCAAGGTCAAAGTCACTGAAAAACTAAAAATCTTTCTTATTTTTTTTATAATTACTCCCTTAAATTTTCTGTAATCAGCTTATTTCTGCATTAAAAATCTGCTCTTTTCATTTCCATTGGTAACTATACGCTACACTGAGGTGTGTCATAAAGTTTGGCTTTTTAATGGTAGAGGTCAAAAATCAGGGGTGTCTCTACTTAATCAGCACCGAAAGCACCAAAATACCTCGGGCGGGGCGTTTTCTGCCTGACACCGCTTGATTTTTGTGACTGGGTCAATTGTTAACGGCATTATGAGGAATATTGGCCATAATTCTTAAACCAAACGTCCCAATACTGAAATAACTCCTACACCGTTCAACAGTACTGAAATAACCCCCACACCGTTCAACAGTACTGAAATAACTCCCACATCGTTCAACAGTACTGAAATAACTCCTACACCGTTCAACAGTACTGAAATAACTCCTACACCGTTCAACAGCACTGAAATAACTCCCACACCGTTCAAAAGTACTGAAATAACTCCTACACCGTTCAACAGTACTGAAATAACTCCCACACCGTTCAACATCACTGAAATAACTCCCACACCGTTCAACAGTACTGAAATAACTCCCACACCGTTCAACAGTACTGAAATAACTCCCACATCGTTCAACATTACTGAAATAACTCCTACACCATTCAACAGTACTGAAATAACTCCCACTCAGTTCAACAGTACTGAAATAACTCCTACACCTTTCAACAGTACTGAAATAACTCCCACACCGTTCAGCAGTACTGAAATAACTCCTACACCGTTCAACAGTACTGAAATAACTCCTACACCTTTCAACAGCACTGAAATAACTCCTACACCTTTCAACAGCACTGAAATAACTCCTACACCTTTCAACAGCACTGAAATAACTCCCACACCATTCAACAGTACTGAAATAACTCCCACACCGTTCAACAGCACTGAAATGACTCCCACATCATTCAACAGTACTGAAATAACTCCCACACCATTCAACAGTACTGAAATAACTCCCACACCGTTCAACAGTTCTGAAATAACTCCCACACCGTTCAACAATGCTGAAATAACTCCTACACCATTCAACAGTACTGAAATAACTCCCGCAACATTCAACAATGCTGAAATAACTCCTGCACCTTTTAACGGTACTGAAATAACTCCCACACCGTTCAACAGTACTGAAATAACTCCCACACCATTCCACAGTACTGAAATAACTCCTACACCTTTCAACGGTACTGAAATAACTCCCACACCGTTCAGCAGTACTGAAATAACTCCTACACCTTTCAACGGTACTGAAATAACTACTACACCGTTCAGCAGTACTGAAATAACTCCTACACCGTTCAGCAGTACTGAAATAACTCCTACACCGTTCAGCAGTACTGAAGTAACTCCTACACCGTTCAGCAGTACTGAAGTAACTCCCACACTGTTCAACAGTAATTGGCATGATTTGGATGCTTTGTTTGCAGTAATATCCACAGTGTAAATTACCGTCGTGTTGAAGGACTGTTTTTTGTAATTGGCTGGCTGAGCGGCCTGTGATCTCGACATTCATTTTATGTGTGAAGTATCTCAGCTTTGCTGCTGTGTGATTGGCCAGGTCCCTATGGCTATATTGTGTAATGAGTTCCTCAAAATTAATATTATTTCTCTCTCTCTCTCAACCTCTCTTCCTCTCTCTCCCTCTCCCTCTCTCTCAGCTCGCCCATGTCTGCAGGCCCATGGATGAGAAGCCCAAGCCCACCATGGTCTCCAGACTGCCCAAGTTCGGGCCCCGGGCCCCCGGCGGAGCAGTCTATACAGCAATGGGGCAGGTCCAGCCTGTGGCTGAGGGTAAGATCGTGCCCCAGGGGGCGCTGAACGGGACGGGCCGCCTGTCCTCCCTCTCCGTGAGGTGGAGGAAGGGAAACGGAAGTCTTGCCCCCCCGCTGGCTCCCGGTGGGTTGGCGGGGCCTAGCGATGATGGCCCTGCCCCTCATTGCCCGTGGCAACTGTCCCCGTCAGTGCAGGAGATGAAAAAGGGCTCCTCCTGCACAGTCAGGCAGGGGCAGCTCAGCTGTCGGGGCCCCTCTGCTGGGCCCCTGGCCCCCAGCCTGATCCCCAGATCCTTCCCCTCAGGGCCTGTCAAACCGGGACACGCCTCCTCAGGCGCTGCCAAGCCAGTGCTCAACGGGTTGGGCGGGGCCGGGCGAAATGGGTCCAGCTTGCCCCGCCCTCGAGCGGGCTCTGGCTCCGCCCCTGCACGCAGCAGCTCTCGGGATGGCCTATCCCGGTCCCAGGACAGCCTGAAGCCCCTCCCCCCGGACAGCATGGTGCGTTCGCAGAGCCTGACGCACGTGAGGCCCCGCCCATCCCCTGCGGCCCCTCCCATCCCCCGCTCGCTCTCCTTCAGCCGGGCGCTGGAGCTGGCCAGACCGCTTGCCGACACGCAGCTGCGCACCAAAACGCCTGTCCTGAGGCCGGCTCCGCCCAGCACAGGGAGGCCGGGCGTGGCCCCTGGCTGCTCCACCCCCCCCTCCCCCATTAAGAAGCTGCTCGTGCCCAACTGCGTTCTGAGCAAGCCCTCGTTGCTAGGATACAGACTGAACAGGCCCAATCTGGCGAAGCTGCCCCGCCCACTCTCTGCAGCTCCAGCCCCGGGTGGGCCGAAGGCGGGACAAGGGGGCGTGGACTCTTTTGAGGCATCGCCTGTCACTCCAGATACTCCGAACGGCAGTGAATGGATCCACGTAGACCTTCCCCTGGTGACAGGCCCCGCCCCTTTGCAGGGATTGGGGGAGGGGCTGGAGGACATGTCGCTATCCACGGCCTCCTCACTGGACAGGAGCGACGGCTGTGAGGACTTCCTGGACGACTCTGAGGACCTCAGGGACAAGGGCGAGGTGCTACTAGTCTCCGCCCACAGTAGGGAGGGGTTAACCCAGACACGCCCCCTAGGCGATGACATCCCTAACCACAGGCAGCAGGCCTCGCCCACCCAGACTTGCCGTGAGTTCCTGCCTGTCGATGTGGGTGGGGTAGAGAACAGCCTATCGGGTCAGACTGAGTGTTCGGGCTGTTCGGGCTTTTCTTAATTTTCAATCTACGTCACAACAATATGCAAATTCGTGTGCTGCCATGTTGATTGATATACAAACACTCTTGACCCAAGTCACGTTACATGGCTTATGCTATTGTGCCGAAGTAATGCCTGTTTCATATGCTGTCGTCCTATGGCTACATGAAACAAAGGCCTTACATCGCAGTGACGGTATCAGGGAGGGAGATGAGCTTTTAATCGCGTTTCAGTTTCAAAAGTAGGAGGAATGTAGGGTCGAAATGGGCACATAAATATAAAATCTTTAAATTAGAAGAATGAGTCTGCTCTTTGCCTTATTTGTTCAACAGACCTCTTATTTCAGTAACCAGCTGATTAAACGAAATTCTTGCTTATGCTCTGAAAAAAGCATTGGCAGAAGGTACAGAGCAGGCCTTTGTTAATGTGTTTCGATGCGGCTGGGTGAACACTGGGAGGTCGCAGATCAACATCACGTTTACGGCAGGAAAATATCGGCCAGACTGGGGCGATGTCTCCATGACGACTTACCAATGGGCACTTGCCAATCTCCACATGACGACGTGCTTACATGGGCGCTACGCAGCTGTGCTGTCTGGGTGGTCTGGCGCTGTAAGTGAAATGGTTTGTAGGCTTTGTATGTCAACCAACACGGCGGCGACAAGTGATGTCTCCGATTTTAACCTGGTGATTGAAAACAAAGAATTGACTGCAGGGCGAGAGAATACAGGTGGGCCAGGTCACGCGGTAACGGAGTTACACAATTGGTGTATTTTGTATCAGAGCTCCAAAACTGAGTAAGATAGAGTTACAATTTAAATGGCTTTGTGTAGGTCTTCCCTAGTACTTCAAGCAACAAGATAGCTAATTTTGATCATTTGATTTATTTTGGGTGAAAACGGCAAAAAACTAGTCTGTAACGGAGTTACAAATTTATGACCTGGCCCTCAGGTGTGTGTGTGTGTGTGTGAGGGAATGTTCAGGGGTGTGTGTGTGTGTGTGTGTGTGTGTGTGTTAGAGGGAGGGCACAGGGGTGCATGAGTGTGAGGGAGTGATCAGGGGTGTGTGTGTGTGTGTGTGAGAGGGAGGGCACAGGGGTGCATGAGTGTGAGGGAGTCTACAGGGGTGTGTGTGTGTGTGTGTGTGTGTGTGTGTGTGTGTGAGAGAGAGAAACAGCTAGGATGTGTGTACCAATACAATCATGTTCGAGGGTTTATTTTTTCTTTCAAAGGAATGAGATGGGAAACAGATAACACAGCCATTTGTTTCTGCATTTCCTATTATAGAAATACGACGCACAGCAATTCATTTAACTTGTTTAAATGATCGAACTGAAGTGTCCACTGTCTTTAGTTGCTGATGTAAACCTCATAAAAGAAAAAAACAAACCGAATTATGCTGGTACAGCTCAAACAGGCAGGTGAGGCAGAAGTTGATTTCTTATTTCTTAATGTTTATTTAAAACAGGGACAATACATATTAATAAACATTTACATGTAAATATGCTAGATTGTAGCCAATGGCTAATTTCCATCTTTAGTCCCCTTGGCAAGTTGATATTAACATCAATAAAGGTACAACAAACAAACAAATATATAACAAACAATAATGCAGATAACAGACTAAGAGTTGAGGGACCATACACAACGAGTTGTTAAAAGCCGAAGTGCTTGAGTGCTAAGGTGCTACAGTGCTCCGTAACCAAAGACTTTAATTGCTGGTATTATTGCACATTGCCCATGTATTGCACATTGCCCTATTGCACAAGTTTAATATGAAGTGCTAGTTTATATTGCACAATGTCCTGTAACACATTTGCACATACAGATGTATGTCTGCAGGTATTATAGCAATAAGTTAGCATACATAGATGCATTTATTGCATAGTATTACAAACATAGGTGTATGTATGCATACAGGGTCAGGCTTGGTTTATCACCAGCCACATCCTCGTGTGGTACCCTGAAGGACAGGCCCACACATGCACAATACATAAAAAAAACATCAAACAAGTTTAAGATAAATTGTGAGTGTAGTTTTGATGATCCAGTAACCATGTTCTTAGATGTTTGGTAAATGAGGTAAGAGTTGGCAAATCCCGTATATCACTTGGTATTGTGTTCCAGGTCTGGGACGCTCGATACGAGAACGCTGACAGCCCAAAAACACTTTTTCTAAATTGAACTAGACAATCACCTCTAGAGCCTGCTCCTGTTGACCTATTTAGATTTTTCTTCATAAATTCCTGTAACGGGGAATGGTATGGAATAAGAAATTTTCACTTGTCAAGCAAATAGTGACTTAAAATTTTCACTTGTCAAGCAAATAGTAACTTAAAATAAGTTACTATTTGCTGGACAAGTGAAATTTTCTTATTCCATTGGCAAGCTAGTCAAAATTACCTCAAATCAGGAAAATTTTCTTGTCTTGCTAAGAAAAATTGTGATAGGAATAAGAGTTTTAAGTCTTAAAATAAGTTAATTCATCTCACCTAGTATTTTTATCTTTCACTTTTTGCAGTGTGATTCTATCCATTTCAGACTGCTCAAAGAATATTTAAAATAAGAGAGTTTGGTCATCAAAATCTGATGATTTACAGTATCAAATGCTTTTTTTAAATCAAGAAAGACCGCTCCTATAATACCACCCACATCAATCTTAGATTTTATGTTTTCTAAAAAGAAACGGACTGCTGTCTCAGTGGAATGGTATTTTCGGAAACTAAACTGCATTGGATTTAAAGTGTACGGACTACTGTTCAAATGCTCAATGAATCGCTCTGCTACCCATTTTGCAGCTATTTTGGAAACTGCAAGAAGAATGCTCATTGGTCTATAATTGCTACTTAATGCAGGGTCACCTGATTTAAAGATTGGTGTAATAACTGCAGATTTCCAGGAATTGGGGAATACCCCTTCATTTATAGACCTATTAATCATGCTGGTAATTAGAGCAACGAGTGATTGTTTATGAGCTTTAACAAACATTGTCTCCATACCCATTGCATCTTTGGCTTAAGAATTTTGTAGACCACAGATGATCCTATCCACACTTGACTGGGATACTTCTCGTACAGTAAAAGTGGAGCAGCAGTGTTTAAAGGCATTACAGACTGGGTTTGGGAGCAGGAGACTGTGCTAAGAGTTAAGTTCTTCGCAGAATCTATAAAACATGTCTTGGGCTGTTGCAATCTCATCTGGATCATGGGTTACATTTTCATTTAATTGCAACTCCCTAATGTTCTTATTTGTAGAGTTATTTCCTAATAGTTTCTTTATGTTTGTGCAAATTTTCTTAGGATTGCTCCCGGAATTACCTATTATATTAATAAAAAATTCCTAATTTCTTTAATGACTTTATTTCTGAGTGAAGTAAATATTTTTTTGTTATGAGCAACTTTTTTCTTAAGGGCATGATCCCGCTGTTTCATCAGTGACCATATTTCCCCATTTAGCCAAGGAAGATGACTCCTTTTCTGAGGTTTCGATTTAATGTTTTTCATAAAACGGTTCATTGTTTTTTGAATAACTGTCGTGAATACATCACAGTTTTCGTCAACATGTTCATGGGTAAGATAATCAGGGCTTTTTGTTGGTTTTCAATCTCTCCCTTGGGAATTCGTAGTTGCTCAATTTTTTTTATTAGGGGCAAGTGAACCTATTTTTTTTTTCTGTTTTCTCGAAAAAAGGATCATATTATGATCAGACAGGCTGGTGACCATGTTGTATGTTCTTTGTATTCTTTCACAGAACGGTCTCTCTCTCCATCTCTCTCTCTCTCTCTCTCTCTCTCCATCTCTCTCTCTCTCTCTCTCTCTCTCTCTCTCTCTCTCTCTCTCCTCCCTCAGGCTGCGAGGAGGACTCGGCCCCCCCGTCCCTCTCCTCGGAGCTGGACAGGCCCCGCAGCTCGTCCCTGGAGCTCTCTCCCTCCAACAGTTCGGGGGGCACCTACATGTGGGATGAGGAGGGGCTGGAGGCCCTGTGCTGTTCTCAGGCCTGTGGGAGCTACGACTCGGACATTAACCCCACGGTGAGAGTCCCGTACGGGGGGGACGCCGGCGTCCGCGGGGCTTGTGTACACGAGCACGATGCATGTGAATCAGAACTGAAATGGCAGATAAAGGTGTAGGCCTCGGCCATCTGTGTAAATCTGAGGGTCCTTTCCACCATGTCAGGTGATGCTTGTAGGAATTACAGCCATATTTATACAGTCTCCATCATTTCAGGGACCAAAGGTCAAAGAGAGGGTTTATTTCAGTGCTTTTTCGACAGACTGTGTTTAATATTTAAGGCACAACAAGGCCAACACATATTCCAGGCTTGAGATTAGCATTTACAGACTCTCACAGTTACCTCTCAACATGTGCATCTCTCCAGTGTCCCGAGTCTCAGCGCCAGTAAAGCAGGACATTTAGTGCTGGCAAACTGTGGTGATGTCAGTCAGAGATGTGCTCATATCACTGGGTGTGGCAGAGCTGTTCGATGAACACACGGATGCACTCTTAACTCAACCTCTGGACCATGTCTGCATGCTTTTGTACATTTAGCTGCTGTCACATGATTGGCTGATCAGAACTTTGCCTTAACGATCTGGTGTAGCTAATAAAGTTCCAGCGTAGTGTATAATCAATGAGACTGGTGAGGACGATGGTGGGATGAATTATGCCGTGTGTGCAAATAGCTCATACATGCTCTAACCAGCCATTTGCCTTAAAAATCAATGCATGTCTCTTGCTGTTTGTCGATAAGCACTAATGCTGAAGACTCAGCTGAACACCGAATGTTTATGGTGCTGTACACTTGAGCGAAGGGAATCAGTAACCTGCAGAATCAGGCCAGAGCTGAAGGTGGCTGAAGTGAAGATGCAGCAGAACCATCGACCGTACAAAAATATGGACGAAGCAACCGTGACGTCACCCATTGGTTTCAACATACCATAGAGGAAGCCTCGATTTTCACAATTTGAACAGCGCCATTTTGTCATTTTGAAACTGGATATGATTCCTATTGGACGAGAGCGTGAATTGAAGATCCAGGGAGGAGCGAGGGGTGGATCTACGGGTGGATCTGACCGTATCTGACGAGGACCAGAGGATAGCCACGGCCCTAAAGCATATCTGGCTTTATCCTTTATTCTAGTCTATTTTGGACCATAATTTACAAAAATAAACATCATGATATATCAAAGGAGACTTGAAATTTGCGGTAGAAACCGTAAAATAATGTGGAAAATCATTATTGAAATAATAAATCAGGTGGGAAAGTAGGGTCATTCTCTCGTAGACTTCTATAGCATTGAACTTCTTTCTGCAACCAAACATCTGCTGGCCATTAAATAGAATGGAATTTTTAGAGATTTCTGCAATGACCTCACTTTTCAGACCCGGGTGCTGCGTCCATCTTTTTATACCGTCTATGAGCAGAACATCAGGAAGTTAGATATTCAGCTCCTAGCTGTGCGTGTTAGTCAGGCCTATTGTGGAATGCAAAGGATTTGCAACCAGTTTTGTATAAATCTTGCATGATTTGATGGTTATATGGGGAGCATATGGACAGTGTTTTGTGCAATATGGATACGATTATCGTCGAATTAGAGCTGACAGTCTGTGCTTCATTTTCATACACAATTTTTCACTTAATTTTCCGTTTGATTGATTTGACAAAAGGTCACCAGGAAGCAGGTTTAGGCAGGAACTGCTCGGTCTTGGCCCAGTTAGGGGATGTGGGCGGAGCCTCATCACGGGCTCGGAGCAGAGATGTTCTCAGTGTAAGGAGATGAGGCACTGCTGTGTTTTACTGCGGGAGGATTTGAAACACTAAAAATGGCGGCACATCAATGTTAAACACTGTCAGACAATAACCTTTACATTTTGCATGACCGCAAAACTCCAATGTTTACAACCGACTGTACAATTTGGGAGCTTAATGATGCTGCTGTCTTTGTGATTGGAGTATTTGCACTCCCTGTCAAAGACTAAGGTCGAATTTTCACTTCAAAATAAAAACACATTTAAATAGAGTTGTCCGCTTTAACATTAAAGACTTTTCATTTGCAGGTGATCCCTATTGTACAGCCAATCGTGGATGAATGAGCAATATATGCTGCGATTCATATGTGTATCCGCAGTTATGCATCATCACCATAGACTAGCATAGCACTGGCTGTGGCTATTGATAAATATGTGTGTGATAGCTAAACAGCATTAGAAAGAGCTTTGGTTTTATTTCAGATACATTAGTTGCAAGAAGACTGAGCTAACTAGGAAGGATCATGTTTATTAATAATTTGCAGATGATGATGGATAATATTCTTAACAGCTTTGGCTGACATGACAGTTTATGATCACTATGGGTACGACAAAGGTTATGCTTTCCTCCAAGCAGAATGTGGTGATCCTCCTGTTCCTTTGCTCTGTGGATAGCACACGTGTACAAGCTTCGGCGAGTGAAAAATGCCTGTTCTCTGTGTCCTGAACAGAACTTGATTTCATATTGTTAACAGTTTAACAGTGTCCACAAATATGGAAATACATGCCCCAGAATGCAAGATATTTCCGTCAGCCCACTCAAAGAGACGGGGCTCTGGTCCTGCTGTTTGCGATACACCCATGGTGGTTGATCCTGTAGCCCAAGAGTTCATCAAAGACGGTGTCAGAGCACACTGTGTCCTTATATTTACCGTCTCTGCATGCGTACTGCTGAGGTTAACCTCTGTCCTACAGGAGTCATGGATGCTCTCTGGGAAAAGTGGTTTAAGTAATTACTGACCAGTGACTGCCGATAATCTCTTAGTTTTGTGTAGGTTTGGGAGGTGTAAACACAACTACTGACCTGTCAGGGCAGATATTGGCTGTTTAAGACTAAAACAGTTTTGGGAGTATGGGTATTCTTTATTTTTTATGTGTCTTTATGGTGCAGTGTGTGTGTGTGTGCATTTGTGTGTTTCTGTCCCTGTGCTTTACAGACCCTCGGTCAGTGTGATTTTTAGCGCCCTCAGTTTTGGCTGCATTTCCCTTTCCTCAGCTGTCATTAATGTGGTGTGTCCTCTCTTATCCATGCCAGGGCTAAGCCTGGTGTCCAAACCGTCTGTTTACTCCGGGAGTCCTGCCCATGCGGGTGTGCTCTTACTGTGCTGGGTTACATTCTCAGCCAGATGAACTGATTTGAAAGTATTTTCCACAGATTCCTTTATCAGAATCTGGCCAAGATTGAACTGGTTGGTATTTCTCAGTCCAACAGACCCAGTTAATGGAATGTTACTGAGTGACTCAGGGCCTGCATGGTTTCTGTTCACCGTCTGCCTGTTGTTCACTCGCAGTTAACGCGCCATTTACTCGTTTGCTTGCATTACATGAGTAAATGCTTCAGATGGTCCAGCTCTGATAAAGGCGGTCTCCTCGTTTCAGAGTCCTGTTTAACCCTCTGCGCAATGTTAACGCCGGCGTCTGCAAATTCCGAAATTTAATCGCTAAATAACTGCGTAATTGATTTTCCAAATGATACAAGAGTCTTGCTTCATTGAAATCATTTTTCCCGTCTCTGACACAGATCCTGAGTTAAACAGCCGTAAACAGGGGTCATGCAGAGAGCAAGCATTGGCCTGATTTTGCCTTTTCAGAGAGGGGTTAATGGATTTTTAAATGAATCCTCAGGTGAGGTGGGAATTTAGATTCCTTTCAGAATCTGTTTCTCGGCCTTTTCTGTTTCAACTGCTGTCCTGCTGGACCCGCTAGAAGTGTCTCCGGTCCAGTGAAGGGCTTTTACAGACCCTGTACCTCAGTGCAGGAACACTCTGGTACACAGGAGGGCAGGGGTGATGTGGGTCTGGATTTTGGCCGTTTCAGCATTCTGTCTATGGGGAATTTAACCCCTGAGAGGAGGGAGGCATTGATGTTTAAGAAGTGAACAGGCGGTTGTTTGAGCGTCAGAGGGAGAGGTGGCTGGTGCGGTGGGCCTGCTGTATCTCGTGTGTGGGACAGACCTCTGCATGTCGCAGGCTCGCTGTGTCTCCACACTGGGATTACTGCTGTACACACACACCCCATCTGCTCATGTTCATCCACACGCCACTGCTCATGAGAGGCTCCTGCATAATCCCCTCCCATCGCCATCATGGCCTGTCTTTGCATAGCATCGGGGTTTGTGCTTCGGGGGGGAAAATACAGTGTTCTCTACCCCTGCCACCTCTGTGCACTTACCTGGGATCTTACTGATCTGATTATTGGGGATTTTTTTTGTTTGTGGGTCACGAGGCCTTCCCTGCCTTGTTATCTGTCCCGACGAGAGACTGTCACTCACAAAAGCTCACTAAACACAGACACGCTGCTTGCAATCTTTTGGCACCCCCTTGTGGAATGGCTGGGGAATAGCAGGCCATTTGTCGGTGGTTCACTGAACCTAGAAAATAGGCTCCTCTGGGTTTTGCGTTCATGACCGAAGTGGTGCAGGTGTAGATAAAGTAAGGGACGGTAGGGTGGTGATGACGATGAGGATGATGATATCTTTATTAAACGTGTCATGCACACAGAGGTGCCCAACCCTCACGGGTTTTTATGACACGCATTAAATTAAATGGTTACAGTGGTCGCCGTCGCATTTACACATACACATATATCACATACAAAATTCAAATATCATGATTATACATGCATAGAAATGTCATAAACGGAGATAATTTCATAACACAAATGCCAAACACAAATGGTAGTTTCGGGGTGCTCTGAAAACGCTGATCTCAGAGACTTCAGGGAACTCGCTGCGAACGGGAGCAATAAAAGCAACCGAAATCGATGAAATGGCGGTAAATTTTAACGGCTCCATTGATTTTTGTCATTGTTGGTGATCAGAGGCGTTATTTATGTGTCTGGGAGTCTCGGAAGATGAGCTGGGATGCCGGGCGGCTGTAGCTGATTTTTCTGGCGGCGATCGCTCCTCTGCCCTTCCTAGTGGAATAGTCAGCTCCTCTTCAGGAAGCCTTAGTTTATTTTGTCCGGTCATTCTCATTAAGAATAAAGTGCATGTTTTGAAGAGCAATTAGTTTATGTAGCAGAAATGATTTCAGATACTGTGGGCTCCAAAATTACTGGAACCTCTGACTGGCAATAAATAAAAAATACTTTAAAAAATTTTAACAAAGATTTTTATGGTTAAACTCTAAATAATAACGTGAGAAATGCCGTGTGATATTAATGTTCCAATTGAATGAACCAAAATCATTTACTGATTTAATTAAAAATCAATTTATGTCAAATCAAGGTTTCACAATTAATGGCAAACTCAAAGATTATTGTAAATAACATCTACCAAAATGAAACCAGGTATTAAATTTCACTTATTTAAGTTTTATTTAAGTGTTAAGGATCTATACTGAACCATTGCATCACTTCCTGTTGCACTGAGGTATAAATGAGGTAACACACAGGCAGTATCCCCTCATCACCCAACATAATGAAGAAAACAAAAGTATTGTCCGTTCAAAATAGACAGATGGTCATAGACCTTCATAAATCAGGTAATGGCTGCAAAAAGATTCACCAATGATTGAATATGCCACTGAGCATTGTCAGGGCAATCATTTAAAAATTCCAAAGATATGGTACTGTTGAAAACCTCAAAGGTCGAGGACGCAACTGCATTTTGCCCCCCAGGATACTGAAGAGGATGGTGAGAGAAACAACAAAATCCCTAACAATCACTGTGAAGGAATTGCAGGCCTTGGTGGCATCTTGGGGTCACCAGGTTTCCGAAAGCACCATCAGGCACCTCTTCCACAACCACAGGTTCTTTATAAGGTTTGCCAGGAGACAGCCTTTTCTGACCAGATGACACAGAAGCAAGCGCTTGGAGTTTGCCAGACATCACTCAAATTATGACTGGAACAAGGTGCTTTGGTCAGATGAGACCAAAATTGCACGTTTTGGTCAGATACAGCATCGCATGTTTGGCGTTGAAACAGGGATGCATACAAGGTGAAGCACCTCATACCCACAGTGAAATATGTTGGTGGATCAGAAGGCTGGGACTTGGCTGTAGGTGGACGTTCCAACAAGACAATGGCCCAAAGCACACCTCAAGATCCACAGAGAAATGGTTCTGTGACAACAAAATCAACGTTCCACAATGGCCATCTTGGTCACCAGACCTCAATGCAATTGCAAAACTGTGGGCTGGGTTGAAGAAGGCAGTTGGTAAACGCAAACCCAAGAATGTGAAGGATCTGCTTAGAGGAATGGTCCAGAATCCCCCAAATGTGTGCCTTAACCTTGTCAAAAATTACAGGAAAAGACGCCAGCTGTTATCCTTGCCAGATGTGGTTGCACTGAGTAATAAATGAAGGGTGCCAATAATTATGAAACCTTGATTTTGTTGAAACTTGTTTTGTATTAAATGATTGTTATGGTTATGGTTGTTTTTATCGAAACTTTAAGTATTTCGCAAATGTTGATATACTCCTTTTCTCCAATATATTGTTTATATATTTTTTTTTTCGCATTGTTTGTGCATTGCTAGTCAGGAGTGTCAGTAATTTTGGAGCCCACAGTATGTCAACTCCTGAATACACAACACACTCCCAACCTTCAACTATTCCTGGCGCCTGGAAAGCACTTTTAATTTTGGAGGCACTTTATGTAATGCGTGGCTGAGAAAGTTGGATAAGGTCACAAGCACCATCTTGTATCGGTGACCCCGGCTCTAAGATACAAGAATATTTTGAGTGAACGGCCAAGAGGATAAACAGCAACTGCATTTTTTCTCAGCCTGTTTTGCTTATATTCACTTGGGGTTCTTATAATTTTGGAGGGCACTGTAGACCTAGCAATGAGACAAAAACAAAAATTAACAGTGATGTGATTGGAAACGGCTGATGTCAGCAAGTGATTGTGATCATGATTTGATACAAACGCAGCATCCAGGAAAGACTTCACCGCGTCCTTCAGGAGCAAAGATGGGCCAAGGATAGCCAATTTGCCCCCAAATGCATGAGGAAATTAGTGAATGCTTTAAACTGGAAATATATTGATTTTCAGCTTGGGCAAATTTTAGTTGAATACATAGAAAAACTCATAAGTTGTTTGAATATTCACATTTCTTCATCAGAAATTACTCCTAGTAGTGGAAAAATCTGAAGGAAAGCTAGAAAATAATGCTAGTCAGATCACCTAGATTTTGCTCTGAAATTGGCCCGATTTCGAGTGACGTCACGAGTTGTACTGTGTAGCCCAGGCGCGTTCAATATGTAGAACGTTAAGAAGCGTTTCGAGAGTTCGCATGTTGACCGCTCCGTTTGCTCGATTTTGATTTTGCGGCGAGTCACCCCCTGGAGCCGTTCGCCTCTGTTATGTAGCGTCGCGAGCAAATCTATCGTTCAACATGCAAACTCTTGAAACGATTCGTAGCATTCTGCATTTTGAACGCGGTGCAAAATCAAAATGGCGGAAAGGTTACATTGCATGCCAGCATAATGGTTCATTTAACTTAGCACTAGCTTCGTAACTCGTGAACAAGCTCGGCAAGCTAAATAATCCATTATAGAGTTGAATACTATTGGCTTATCTCACTAAGTCTTTCTTTGCAAGCCTTGCTTGATACAGCTATAAAGTGTAGCAAGGTGCTGGCTGCTTTCTGAATCAATGTGGATCATGGGAGTTGTAGTTTTTAATTTGGCGCAGCCATATCCCGATTGATGGGATAGTCTGCCGCGAACTGTCCGTTCAGAGAGAGCCGGGCGGTCCCTCTTGTAGCGCTTCGTAGCGTTTTGCAGGGCTGCTATTTAGCCCTGAATCCCGGTCCGTCCCATCCCACCCAGCGCGCGCGGGTTGCCTGTGCTGAGCCTCTTGCTCTGGTTCAATTTCACATGAGTGAATAATCATTCTAGCAAGCTAGCTAAATACAAGCTATAGGTGTGCCATCCTTTTTAGCTCAATGGCCAGTTGGCAATCTAGCGAAATACATTGGTGTGCCAGCAATAACATTATAGAGTTCGATATCACCTTAGCTTGCTAGCTAGGTAGCCAACTAGCTCACTAGCGAGTCTGACAGTGTACGTAAACTGTAGCCTTATTTTGTTGGCATAATTCTTTCCAAGAATACTTCGGTACTGCGAAATGTACGTAGATGACACAAATTGATGCGCATTATGCGGCAAAAGTCAGAATTCCAATGCATAAACGGTACGGGGGGTGAGGGACGGCATAAGTACCGTGTTCCATCTGGGCTGCATCTGAGTACTGTGCGAATTGTACAACTAGTGACGTCATGCCGGGTCTGACACGAGAAGTGCGTGCGATCTGGTGAAGAAGTTGTCCAACAAATCTTCACATCCTGTGTTCATACAAGGCAAAGATCGCTTATCGCTCTGGAAGGACCACTTTCAGCGTTTACTGTCACCAGGTAGCCCTCTGTCTAACAGTCCAACTGAGATCACCCAAGTGTTTGAACTCAACGAACAAATCGTCACTGGCCCATTCAGCCGAGCTGAAATCAATACTGCTGTCACCCAAATGAAATCTGGCCGGGCACCTGGGATGGATGGCCTCCCTATTGAGCTATGGAAACTGCCGAACGTCAGAGATTTCCTCCTTATGTTCTGCAGTGACACCCTAGCAGGAAACAGACCTAAGGAGTGGGGCCTAGCAGGCATCATTCCTATTCCTAAGAAAGGCAACCTGACACTACCTGACAACTATAGAGGAATCAGTTTGGCCCAGAGCGCCTCAAAGGTTTATAACCGATTGCTGCTCAACAGGTTGAGACCAGTAATGGACAAGTTTTTACGTCCAAATCAAAATGGCTTCCGACAAGTGCGCTCTACTGGCGCGCAGATTTTAGCTCTCCGCTGCATCATCGAAGAGCTTATGAACCATCATAAGGAAGGCATCATAGTCTTCCTAGACTTTAAGAAGGCCTTCGATTCCATCAGGCGTGAGACAATGTTCTCCATGCTTCAATCATATGGCATCCCTCCTACTATGGTCGATGCAATTAGAGCAATGTATGTTGAAAATTCTGCAGTGGTCATAACTCCTGACGGTGAAACAGAAGAGTTCTCCATCAACTCAGGTGTCCTTCAAGGGGACCCCTTAGCTCCCTCCTTGCTCTTCATCATTGTCCTGGACTATGCCTTACGTCTAGCAATCCCCTTCGATGACGGCCTCACACTCAAACGCCGTAGAAGCTCACGTCACCCTGCTGTACGCCTAGCTCACCTTGACTTTTCAGACGATATTGCTCTGTTAGAGGACTCTGTGAATTCTTGCGAGGACCTTCTACATCGAGTAGAGTCGGCTGCCAAATCCGTTGGCCTGCAGCTAAATGCAGCCAAAACTAAATGGATGCACATTAATCCTTCATCTGATCAACCTCTCCACGCTTTGGACAGCTCTGTAATGGAGAAGGTCGACGATTTTCAATATCTTGGCAGCTGGACTAATACTGCGCATGACATCAGCTGCAGAAAGGCCAAAGCTTGGGGCGCCCTCAATTCTTTATCCAAAGTGTGGGCTTCCCCTCTTTCCAGAGAAACAAAGATCAGAGTGTTTAAATCCTCGGTCGAGTCCATCCTTCTTTATGGATCAGAGTCATGGTCTCTAACAAAGGCTCAAGAGAAGTCCCTGGACAGCACATACACATGTATGCTACGCAGAGTCTTCGGCATCAGTTGGAGAGACCGCTGGACAAACGAGCAGCTGTATGGCTCCCTTCCGCGCCTATCATCCTTAATTGCCAAGCGACGTCTGGCACTGTGTGGCCACGTGCTCCGTCACGATCAAGCTGCCACTCAGGTTCTCCTATGGGAACCTGAGGCAGACGTAAAGTTGGCCGACCTCGCACCACCCTCAAGACAGTCCTTGAACGTGAGACGGGATTGCCAGGAGAACTTCTTGGGATGGCTATGCTCGACCGCCAGACCTGGCACAAGATATCGCATCAAGTCACCGGCATACCCGATGACTGACTGAGTGACGTCTTTAAAATTAAGCCGTTTTGTTGCCAATTTGAGACTTGCCGAGGGTGAATGGAAGGGTGACTATTATTGATTATATTTCTTCTCTGGGCTTAGGTGGTGGTTTAAAAGTACTTTTATCATGTTCAGTATACCCTTAGCTCTCGATAGAGGTATAATTTGACCTGCTTTAGGATTTTCAATGAGTGTCCGCTTTAAAAACAATGCTCCTCAGAGATGGGAAAGAATTTGGATATTTCACCCTCTGTTGTGCATGGCATAATTAAAAGATTCAAGGAATCTGGAGAAATTTCTGTTTGTAATGCAAAAGTACAAGCCTAGTCTGAATTCTCCGATTACATAGACGGCACTGCACAAAGAATTGTCATTTACCGTATGGGTTCAGGATTACTTTGGCAAACTTATGTCAATCACCACAATACTTATGCTAAGTCTCCTGAAGTGCTGTTGGCTTCTCTGGACTGTGAGGCATCTGCGATGGGCCATCATGCCTTGGATTGTGTTCAGGTGAATACGTATTTTTTGTCTTTTTGTGTTTTGAAGAAATGGACACCATGTGCTTCAACTCAAAGGAAAAAAGGACCATCCAAACTATTACCAGCAACAAGTCCAAAAGCCATATTCTGTTGCAGTTTAGGGTTGTGTCAGTGCCCTTAGCAAGGGTAACTTGCACTTCTGAAAACTACACTGAGATTTTGGTGCAAACGACAGTATCTTTTCCAGGGACACCACATATATTTTAACAAGACTATTGCCAAATCGCATTCTGCATGCATTACAATTTCATGGCTGTGCAGGAAAAGGGTGTGGGTGCTGGACTGGCCTGCCTGCAGTCCTGACTTGTCCTCAACAGAGAACACGTGGCGCATTTGTAACGCAGAGACCGCATAATGTTGCGGACCTTAAGACTTGTTTACAGGAATAATGGATCCTGAAAACTGAGATCTGAGGCAGTTAATCACTTGGTGTCTTCAGTTCCTAAACATATATTAAAGTGCTCGTTCTTCCAAAAATAACACTACTTAGGGGTCATTGCATCACGTTGTTCGCGGAAACACGATTTGACAGGGGAACGCAACTGGACACAACACCAGATCAGGATCGGTCATCCGCTCTAAACACTTCGTTGATGACTGCTTTTATCAGCCAGATCCCGAGTCACAGGAAAAGTCTGGATACTACTGCAGGTTAGTAATTACTGAAATAGCCTCATAATAAGCCATCGGTCCATAAACTGAGCCCAAACTGCTCTGGTCCCCAGTCTTCCCCATCTATTCTGTACTCAGAAAAGCAGGTTAAGAAGCCCAGGCGCCGCTAATAAGCCCATCCTAAAAATGAATGTAGACACTATTTTATGCAAAAAATGACTCAAAACAAAACTAAATCCATCCTCCATCACGAGACCTTGAGTAAAATCAAAACTTCGGACGTGACAGCGAAGCTGGAACGAGACCAGGAGCTGCAATTGGAGAATGAAAAAAGCGCAAGCTTATAGTCTGTTCAAGTGAATGGGAAGAATAATTCGCCAGCTAGCATACTAACGCTTTTCACCATTGAATCAGTAAATTCAGGTTTCAGCGACAACTGTTACACGTGTAACTTAATACTTTATTAGCGAAAAGCTAAAGCATGCTAGCCAGCCAGGGGTGAGTTTCCCAAAAGCACAGCTGCAAACTACGTTGTAAGTTGGCAATTTACATAGTTCGTCCATTCACAGTCAGTGGTTCCAACTATGTAAGTCAGCATCTGCGATTTCGGGAAATGCACGCAAGCTGTACAAACAGGGCTTCATTTGACCTGCATGGGCTATGTTGTTTGTCGAGTGAGCACTGTGGAATCAGTTAACAGACTCTGAAGGTCTCATGTTGTCATTATGTACATAGGCTACCTATTTTTGGACACCTTTCCTCGTAATGGCCTAATAAAACTCTCAGTAGGTAGTTTCAGTGCAACATGCCTACAGGCTTATTGTCAAGTTTTTCCTTTACCCCTTCTGATGTGAAAAATATTTGCTTTCACCAATTTATTTGAATAATATTCTTTGACAACACCTTGTTTTCCTATTGTTTTCAGCTTGACTTCTGCATTTGGAACTCCTCCCTTTATGCCACATCCCTTAATTCTACCATTCATTCCAGCGAATTCTGCATTTTGATTGGTTAACACCAGGTATCTATTCACCGGTAAACTACCTCGCACTGGGTCAAGACCTTGCGCTGCGTGAAGAGCTCTCGCTTGATTACCGAGCCGCTTAAATAGAAAACGTAGGCTAATTCAGAAGGTTTTAAGAATCTAACACATTCAAAGTTAGGAAACATCGATGAAATTGTATTGCACTGTGATATGCATCTATTTTGTATGCAAATAGGAAATAAAAGTGAAAATCATTCTGTTATGCAATCCACTCTGCGCTTTCTTCGTCAGACAACCTCCAAACTCCCCACAGTGGTTGATCCCAACTTTGACATAAAAATATTTTCGTAGGGGTGTTGTCAAGAGTCATGGTAGAATGGAGATAAACCTACCGTTTTTTTTCGAGCACTCGGTATTTATCGTAGGCTAGATACCTGGAAATTTACATTTGAAACCTCGCGCTGAAATTTCCAGGTATCTATCCTACGATAAATACCTCATGTTCGAAAAAAACTGTAGGTTTATCTCCTAATTAGCCCATGTATGATGACGAGAGTGCTAGGCATTATGGGTTTGAAGTGGGGTCTTGATGAGCTGATTCAAGTTTGGTTGAATCTGTGTAGTCGCATCATACTATATTAATATGCAAAAACGCAACCCCATTGCGCGGTCCTGAACAATCCAGTCTTAAGCCGAAGAGACGGATAAAGGCTCGGTTTCACCAATAGTTAAGCTAGCGATATTTGTTTTCTGATTCTAACTCAGTTGACGTGTGCTGCACCGACATTACTTGCGCCTGCTCGCCAAGCTAGCGAGCGTGTTAAACTTATTCACGCTTCAAACAAAGCCTAATAAAGGCCCGATTTCACTTACAGTTATTCTTGGTGTGCAACCACGTGATTAAATAGCTCGCGCCGCCATGTTGGATGATATACAAATCAAAAATGGCATCTTGTGCGAACAATAACAGTGATACATCTACAAATTTTTCGAAATATTACAGGGCTGCCAACCTTCTATGCAATCTCACGCATACGGTGTAAGTTTCACGCATTTTGAAGGCGTATTCACCGTAGTCAGCAATTATTCAACCAACGAATATTAATGAGATTCTTGCGCGTATTAAAGTCCTTGTGCGTGGAAGTTTCAGTTTCCCTTGCTTACTGGTGGATTTCACCATGGAAGCGATTCTGACTCCAAACGTTGTGCCCTTTTCCTCACTCAGGGGTTGGAAGCAATATGTGTGTTTCATGATCGTTTAAATTGTTTAAATGAAATAAGAACATTTCAAACGTCTTTATGCAATTCCACTGCTTCCAACCCCTGTGTAAAGACAAACGTGAGAATTCCAGAGTCATAATTGATTTTCACGTCTCTAGTGGTGAAATCCACCGTAATGCACGTGAAACTGGACAATTTCCACTCTCAAGGACTCAATTCCGCGTGAGAATCTCTTAAATAGCTATGTGTCAGTTGAATAATTGCTGACTGCGGCATGGGAACGTGAATGCCTCTAAGAGGCGTGAAACTCACGGCGAATGCGTGAGAGTTGGCAGCCCTGATATTATGACTCTCTGGAGTCCTCTACCAAGTCAAGATACAGAGAAAATTTCTGGTTTTGACCCATATGTTAAAGCCGTCTGATTATATGGAGGATTTGGCAACATTACCAGTGATTGAATACCCCGATATCGTAAACCATCTCGTCATTCAAACCTCGTGGGCAACCAACGCACAAATGAAGGCTTTAAGGCTTGTAAGAGTCTAGATGCTTCTAACTTTTTTTCTGTCTGGCTGGGTTGGTATTCTTCACACTAAAGAAGTGAAAGAGAGCAGGGTGCTGGTTTATGCTCGGGTAAACCATTCTCAAGGATCTCGAGAAACGCCGCTCAAGCCGTGGTTTGTGTGCGATAAGAATGGCGATGTGTCCCTCGCACATTGTGATTGCATAGCTGGATTAAGCGAGGCTTGTTCCCTTGGAGCTTTGCTCTTTGAGACTGGATATAGAATCGGGAACTCGAGAACATGTACTGAAGTAAAAAGCAAGTGGTTGCCGGCGCACATAAACAGTGCCGGATTTGCTAGTAAGCGACACTGATTTCAATGAGATGGGATTCTGAAGAAACTCTTGTCTGTATCACGTGGAGCATTATTGCCACAATTAAAAACCGCACACAAAGTAGGCATTGTTTTCTTTCAAAAGGAAGCGCAAATCCGAAGAAAATCATGAAGCGTTGCAGGAGCTCAATGGTATAGCGCAGCTATCTTGGTTGTTGTTATCATCCATCATGGCGGACTTCCTGTTTGGAAATTATGCATGACAT
>CM056208.1:1247310-1272310 GCA_029692085.1 Gymnothorax javanicus | reverse complement strand
TGCAAAAGTTGGCTCTTAACCCCTTTCCTGAATCCACAACCGGAACCACAACAAAATTATAACAGGTAGGTCATTGTTGCTATAACCTACATTGGCATAGCCTATTACATGTGAAGATGGCATAATACTGTAAATTGCAAATATACTGAACAACAAAAGAAACACAAGTTAATTAAAGACAGACCGGAAAATAAGTAGACGCGCAATTATTATAGAAACTCAAATTTATCACCAGCGTGTGAACATTCACACTCATTTCACCAAACTTTTCTTTGTTTTGCGGTCACTTTGACTGAGTAACCATAAGAGTACATTAACTAACGAGCAAACTTGCGTTTCTTTTCATTGCTCAGTATATTTAGTCTGCTGTTGTCTTTTTCATGGTGCATGTTAGAGCACACAAGACGACACGCAGTGCGGTGGAGCGTGGTATTGGGCAGCTGAAGCGCTGTTTCATGTGCTGAGTGCGTCTCAGCCCGGAGAAAGCCAGCAAAGTAATTACAACATGTGTCATCCTTCACAATTTATGCCAACAAAGAAACATACCTCAACCGGTTGATGTTGGCTCTGCCGACAGCGGTGATGATGATGATAATGTCGAGGAGGATGACGATATTTGCGACGTTGCTGAACAAAGCGGACTGACAGTTTAGGACAGACAAACTTGAACGGCCCAACATTTAAATGATCGCAGCATATTCCCATTGCGTATTAAGTTGCCAGTTATTGGGGCAAAAGACGCGTTTCATTATTGCCTCATTTTATGCTATTGGCGTTTTTACAACTATCTCTTTCCTATGTATGTTTATTTGCCTAGAGCGTGATATGTGTGTACTGCGCATAGTGCATTTTCAGGAGTGCTCAACGTCCGCTCAGACTATTTCCTCATTTTTTTCCTCCATGGGTTGTATGTGGGATATTTTTTTCAATGGGCCGCCCTGTCACCAAACAACCAATCACCGTGCTCATTGTCCCAGGACTCGTGCATGAGAATTGATGTCATCCATAGCAACGGAGATTTACTCCCACCTGTCTCAGAGCTACTCCTAGTCTAAGAGTTTTCTTAACTAAAAGTTGCTCTCAGCGGCTTTGTGAATAACTTTTGAGATTTTACTCCTACATAAAATATTTTAGCGCGACTTAGGAGTACACCTAGCGATAAGATAAGATGCTTTGTGAATATGGGCCCTGGAATGCAAGTAAATAACTGTTATTTGGCATCTTTATCAAAAAATTATAATGCGCTTTTTTCCTGCTTTTTTTAAAACTGCAAATTTGAAAATTCATGGATAACAACAATAATTATATTTTAGCATTAAAAATATCATTTCAATTAAAGAGCTTGTGCATACTGTGGATTAACCATTACAGAAACATAAAAATGATCTTTGAAATTACCAGCACTGTTAATTTAGGGCAGCTGTGGCATAAACTATACATTGGGTGGTGCTCTAATACATTTGTTAAGCACTGTTTATATATATTACTGCCACAAACAGAAAAAATGCAGGTTTGACTGTTGTAATGCCCTGTTTTCTACTGCCCAGTTCCCAGAAAACTTTTCCCAGCATTTCAGCATTTCATTTAGTTCCATAAATACGGTGCATTGGCCCCTCAATGAAAGTACTTATTCATGAAATGATTTACATTCCACATGAAGTTTTAAAATACTTCACCTTGATTCCATTCAGTATCTCGTTCATAATTTTCATGCGCTTATCTTTGTGCTTCATGTTCTTCATCTGAAAGCAAATAAATAAATTCAGTGATGACAAGGACATGAGGAAATTGGTCTGCAACACAAATAAAACACAGAGCTGTAAGGATTCAGTCAGCTCAGCAGATTTTTTTTTTTTTTTTTTGGAGTTAGAGCAAGAAAGAAAACTTTTACAATTTTATAATGAGCGAGTTTATAAATCTTTTATAATGTGAGCCACACCAGACACTTCCCTATCCTCCGTAATGGCCAGAGCGCAGCTGCTACTGAGGAAAAGTTAACTAATGGTAATTTATTAGTAAACTAGCTAGCCAACATGAGCCTAGCAATTCAGTAACAGAAATACAGAGAGCACCATAATTCATTGAACAGTGACACTGTGTTTGTCATGTTGGTTCTGGTGGCCAAGCCAATCAGCGTATCTGAATCCGACGGAACAGGTATTTTACATGCTGGAGGGGAGAATGTAGGCAGAGTCCCCAGAACAGGAAGTGAAAATGCTGCGGTACAGGTGCGTTAGAGCATCACCAGGGGAGACACCCAGCGTCTGCTGATGTCTATGTGTCACAGACTTCGAGTATTTATTACACTGTTATAAACTGACTGAATTTAACAGTTAAATTATTGAATTGTTTCCTAGTTATTTTAACTGCAAATGGAGCCCTGCGCACATTTTACCGTGGTTTACACCTAACATACACGGAACTCTGTTTTAAACTTATTATAAAATTACAGTTAAAATAACTGGCGAAAAAGGTGCAAGTTCATAACAGTGTGCATTCAAAAGGGAGGTGACCAAACAGTAAGAATGACTGCTTTACTCGCTATTACGGTAAACTGTCCACTATTATTCATGCACCCAAAAATGAGAGCTGAAACTATGTTCTGAAGGTGCTGTCATTTCCAAAAGGTTCATCCAATAAGGATGAAAACAGCCTCAGAGCTGAAAGCCAGCATTTCACCTTCACTGTCATCGTATCCTTTCAAACTGACTGTGCTTGAGAACACAACTGAAGTAAAAAATGTTTCACTGTCCAATTTGTTATGGTGCTCAGTGTTTTACCTTTTCTCGCTTATAAATGTGGCCATAAATACATTTTCTGTGCTTGATCAGTAATGTATCTGCAGGTCAATTTACTTTGTAAGCTTTGTTATTGTACATATTGCATAAATAAATGTAATGAGTGATTACAGTAATTCAGATAAATCTCATGAAAACCCAAACAGGCTGTGCACAGATGGGTGTAACTGCAGTCGTGGATTTAGTCGGCACTGAGGGAAGGGCATCTCTGGGACCGGAGGCCTAAAACACGAGAGCTGAGATGAGCTGAGCGACACGGAGGCAGGAAGCAGCGGACCTGGAAGCTGCGAGATTTGGAGGCCAGCAGGGTGTTGAGGGGAACCATCAGCACCATGACGGCCAGCCCGGCCAGCGTGGACGGGCCCAGCTCCTGCCAGAGAAACAGGATGGCCAGCGCGATCTGGAGCGGACACGACCACAGCAGGTGGATGAAGTTTGTGACTTCGTTCAAGCGCTGGGCATCAGCTGAGATGAGGTTGACAGTCTCGCCTGCTGTGGACTCTTTCCTGGCGTCATTCGACAACACCAGGGCCTGCAGAGGGAGTAGGGGGGAGGGGGAAGGCGATCGTGGGAAGGAGAGACACATTTGAGATAATTCGGTGCAAATAACAAACAATAAATACTGTGCGTCTCAATGAGTACTTCTGTCTTATATCCAGGTTTAAAATCTTATATTATTTTTTACTGAATCAAAATAAACTTTCCAATTAAGTGAAACAGTTTGACTCATTTCCATATTTGCCAACAGGATGAGGAAATTTCTAACGAAATTTTGCAGGAAAACAGAACCATAAAAGGCTGCTTCATTTGTCAGCCAAACCGTTTCTAATAATGAACATTTTTCAAATGCCTCTCATTCATTTTCATATTTATTCCAGATTCAAGACAGTTCCGGCTGACTTGTCTGGTCCTTAATTCGAAGGTTCGTCACTGAGATTCATTTGGTCCATGTGGTATCCACGATAGGGACATCACAGAAGAACGCCAACGGGGGGAAGATGATACCTTCTTATACACGACGGCCGTGATGCCTGTACGCACTCGAATGCCCAGCATGAAGCACTTGTGAAAATATGTCTGCAGGAACAGAGACTGTAGGACGGTCACCAGCAGCATTACGACCGCATACAGGTACCCCTTCCAAGCGTAGATGGAAGTGTCTTGAGTGAAGGAGATTAACAGCCTGGATCAGACAAACAATAAAAATCAGGGCAAGGGCAACTTTTTTTCTGACTGATGAACACAAAATAAGCTTTTCATGACCAGAGATGGAAAGTTTCAAAAAGTGAAGTGAAAGTCCTCCTCAGTATTTTGTCTGGAAATGATCTGGATCTGCTCTAGCTGAAGGACGTCACAAACACAAACGGCAAGCCTTTCATTCTCATCCCTGGACCTCCCTCCAGCACTTTGTGCAAAACTCCACGGGACAGATTACATACAACTCCAACTCAGAAAAAAGCTGAAAGTGTGTGAAAAATGTCCATTGTCAAAATAGACCACTGTGATTTATATATTTACTATGACTAGTATTTTATTGCAGACAGTATGCAGACAAAGAATTTAATGTTTTTGTTTTTTTTTTTATTTCTGGTCAACCTCATTCTATTTGTAAATGTACATTTATTCCAAGCATTCACATCTGCAGCATATTCCAAAAAAGATTTTTTATTTTTATTTAACGTTTATTTTACCAGGAAAATCCCATTGAGATTAAAAATGTCTTTTGCAAGAGAGTCCTGGGCAAGACACAAACAAAGTTCCACACAATGCAGTGTAATGGGCGGTGACAGGACGCCAGGTGCAGCGACCAGTGAGAGAAAGAACAAAGAGCAGCCCAGATAAGAGACAAACACAAAAGGAGGTACACACCTCCGGTAAAAGCTCACGCTTCCAAGGACGAATAAAAGTCCGCAACACGGAAGCAGTGCGAGAGAGAATAAACAGCAAGAGAGAAGAGAAAAAACTTCTAAAAGAAGCAATTTCTAACAATAAATGGAACATAACAAGTCACTAGGAAAACTGACTAGAGATATCTTCGGCCGAAGTGCTAGAAACAAACAGACACTCTAGCGATAGGCGTGGCGAACCCTCGGCCATATATATAGAGTCCGGAAAACTCCGCCCCAGCTCAATTAGCCAGCTGGGCCAGGAATTCGATGCAAAAGAAATTCGATATCGTCCCGGACGATAGAACAAAGAAAGGTCCAACCAAAAAACGCACGCCTAAACCATGACATGCAGAGTACATACAAAATAATGATTAGCAAAACATTAAAATTAAAGCCATTAAAATGGAAATCTGCATTTGTCAAAGACATCTATATCATAAAAAACAACTACAACCAGAGGCCTCTTCACAATAGTCTTTTAAGATGTCCTTGAATGTATTGAATGACACCAGCTCCCTTAGATTCATTATTCTCTGCAGATGATTCCAGGCTGAGGGAGCAGCAAACTGAATAGACTTCTTTCCAAGTTCAGTACGGACTTTGGGTCCCGACAATAAGAGGAGGTCCTGGCAGCGAAGAAAGTAGCCTCTTGTAGATTTCCAATTTACTGTATGTAAGAGAGGAGATATGGAGGAAGCATACCTAAAATAGACTTGTAGATAAAGGAATAAAAGCAGCACAGTATATAACCGTATCATGAGCATAAAAATGAAACCTTGCATGTGGCACATTTTCATCCAGATAGTTTATATATATTATAAAAAGTAGTGGACCCAGGACTGATCCTTGGGGCACACCTTTGGTTATAGTGAGAGCACTGGAAGTTAGACCTCCTGCCTGTACACATTGAGATCTGTCTGATAGATAGTTTTCAAACCAACAGATTGATTGTCCTGACAATCCAATACCGACAAGCCTCTGCCTCAAAATTTCATGATCAACAGTATCAAAGGCCTTTGATAAATCGAGAAAAAGGGCTGCGCAGTGCTGCTTGTTGTCTAAAAAAATCAATAAAATCATTTACTACCGTTAAGGCTGCTGTGGTAGTGCTGTGCTTTTTCCTAAAACCAGACTGAAAATTAGAGAAAATATTATTTGCAGTTAAAAACCCTTTCAGTTGATCACTCACAAGAGACTCCAGAACCTTGGCCAGGACTGACAATTTGGAGATGGGCCTGTAATTGTTTGCCTCTATCTGGTCACCCCCCTTGAACAATGGAAACACATATGCAGATTTACAGATTGTGGGAATTTCTCCAGATTCCAGGGAGAGATTAAAAAGAAAAGTTAAAGGTGGTGCAATGAAATCTACTGCTAATTTAAAAAAAATAGGGCTCCAAATGATCAGGACCTGCTGAGTTTTTGGAGTCTAAAGACTTAATAGTATTGCGCACCTCAGATATTGTGACAGGATTAAAATTAAAGGGTTGTGTTAACAATATCTGACTGGACAAACAGGAGGGGATTCGTTATGTGGAACGCCGAGGGAATTGAACTATGCAATAAAATGTCTATTAAAACAATCAAGCATCTCAGCTCTGTCAGAGATTACTTGTGAGTCTTTCACAATGCATGGGGGAAGCTCAGAGGCGTTTATGTCTCCATACAATGACTACCAGTCTACCAGAACTTTAAGGGGTTATTGAGGTTTTTTGATGTCTCTGTCAGAAAATATTGAGCTTTTGCATTCCTAATAGCAACAGTTGTGGTGTTGCAATGTTTTCTGAAGTTGAGCCAATCAGATAGTGAACCAGTTTTCCAAGGATTAGTCCAAGCCTTACTGCGCTCATGAAATATCCCTGATTATTAAATCCTTTGCATTCAATCCTACAATGAGCTGTATTAAAGATGGAAGAGCATCACTGGTAGCTGATGGCATCCTATAGCAGCCAATTACAGTGATATGCTAAGTATTAGAAATGTGTAGATCCACCGTAAGGAATTCAAACTGTTTTGTCTCTGATTTAGAGAGAAGCACTTTTTTTTGTTTTTTTTTGTTTTTTTTTATTTGGCATCTCCAATCCCACCCGAATCTGGAATGTCCAATTCGAGAACTATGTACAAGGCTTGCTCGTATGCGACCCCTTGTTGCCAGCTCAGGAGAGAGAGACAGTTCGCGGCTCGCCTCTAAAGCACGCGCATGTCAGCCCCTGCATCTTTACAGTCCTTGGTCGACACTTTCGCAAGTACAGAATGAGGGCAGAGGATACCCAAACATGAGCAAGCTTAGAATCTCACCGACGAGCGCCCGGCTGGCCAAAAGGAGGCGCTTGAGCAACGAACAAGGCAAGCAATTTTAATATCCCTTCCTGGCAGTCCCTTCCCAATTTGCATACCCGCAGCGCTATACCCAATTGTGTGCTGCCCTGAAAAAGCTGCCGACCACTGCCAGTTGGTACGACTGGGGATCGAACCCATGCCGTGATAGTCACTACTGCTCCGCAAATGCGGAGCCTTAACCAAGTGAGCTAAACCCACAGCTAAAGAGAAGCATTTTTGACTGAAACTTGTTTTTTATGTAGAGGGCAACATCTAAGAGCGTTATAGCCATTGATTGTAACCTCCTTATTCTGGACAGATTTACGTAACCATGTTTCAGATGGGACAATGACATCAGCATCAGTGGAATGTGCCCAAATATGGATCATGTCCATTTTTGCAACTATACTACGTACATTCAAATGAATAAAACCAAGACCATCTCAAGATTTAAAATCAGCAGGAGTATTAAAAGTTGAAACAGGATCTGGATCAGGATTGGATTCAACATTACCAGAAATTAATAACAATAAAATGATTAAACACCTGTTCTTCAATGTATCAGAATGGGTTTTTTTTTCCTTTATGTGCAAGTTTGATATAAAAACAGGCAGGCAACTTGTAGAAACAGTAAAATTTTCTTGTAGAGCCATGATACTGATCAAACTTGATAAGCGCACAGAGTCAAGGAATAAGGAAAGAACGGGTGGGAATTCCACACCCTATCCACAGTCAGAGACGGAAGTTCCACGACCCTTTTGGAATAGACATGCATAGGTAACACGGGACTTATCAATCCCGTGAAAACTTCCACCAATGTTATTCCTCTAAAGTAAAAAGTACAGAGCCGCATAAAGCAGCAACATTTTAAGATTCATTCCCTAAAGCCTAGAGAGTAGAACAGTACAATGGCTGATCCAGTCCAGTACGGAAAACTCCTGTCCGGGTTTTTGGACCTGCTCTGTCAGCGACTCACTCAAAGACGTCACATATAAACAGGAAGTGGATCCATGCAAGCAGTGCTATAGATAAAATGATTTAAAATAAGAGCTAGCCTGGTTCCAAAATAACCAAAATACAATCAAACAAACAGACAAAAGCAAGAAAGGAGGACTTTCCTTAATCATGAGAGGTTCAGACCCATCAAACCCAAGTGACGAACTCGAACCTCCGCCCCAGGCTCTGCGTTCACACGGATGGAATGTTTCCAGTCCACCAGAAAGTAAGTAAGTAAGTAATTTATTTATATCGCACTTTTCACAGATAAAATCACAAAGTGCTTTACAGTGCATACCAGGAATAAAAGCAAAAGCAGATCAATAGACACAATGGAAAAACGGTAGCATCAAACTTCAATAAATAAATAAATAAATTGATATAAGCTAAAAAAACCACAAGCTACTCAAAAGGCAATTCTAAAAAGATAAGTCTTCAATCTCCCTTTGAAACTTCATACACTGTCTGCAAATCTAATTTCAGTGGGGAGAGCATTCCAAAACTTAGGCGCAGCCACAGAGAAAGCTCTATCACCACAAGTCTTTAGGCGGGTACGGGGAACGGCTAGCAAGTTTTGATTGTTGGATCTAAGAGAGAGTGGGACAGAGTGAAAGTGAATGAGTTCAGAGAGATATGCAGGTGACTCACCATGTAGGGCTCTGTATGTTATAATGAGTATTTTGAATTGAATCCTGTAGATCACAGGAAGCCAGTGTAGGCAATAGAGGAGAGGGGTGACATGGGTGTGTCTGCTTGACCTAGTTAGAAGCCTAGCAGCAGCATTTTGAATGGACTGTAAACGGTGGAGAACAGATATGTTGAGTGAAGAGAACAGTGCATTACAGTGCATTACAGTAATCAATGCAGAAACGGTAAAATGAGTTCGTTTACTGGCTGTTCACACTCGGACAGTGTAATCGTTTGGATCTCTGAGGTCGCTAGAGCGGGGTGACCTGCCTGCAGTCCTGAATTGTCCCAAATGGAAAACGTGATGCGTTTTGAAATTCAAAATGTGACAACAACGATCATGCGCTGTACCGCACCTTAAAACCTGTGCGCAGGAAGAATGGGACAAATTTACACCTGAAGTCCTTAAACTCTTAGTGCGTTTAGTCCCTCAAGATTTATTAAGTGTTGTGAACAGTTATGGCAACATTATAAAGAAACACATACTTTACCTCCCAACTCTTTAAAAATATGTTTCAAGAATAAAAATTGAGTTTATTTGGAGAAATCAATGTAATTAATGTGATAAAATATCACATAATATGCAGTTGTATTGTTTTTAAAATAATACAGGTCAAATATAATTTGCAAATCACTGCTTTTATCATACCGCCCCAACTTCTTCTGATTTGAGGCTGTAAGAAAAAAAATGGATATTGAACAAAAAAATGCATTAAAGTTTCTGCCCACTGTTGCCATGACCCAGAAACACAGTCGATTTGTTTGGACAGAATCCTTGGCCCTACTTCAGTACAATGAGAGACAGTGTGTACCTGCAGCACATGGACCCGAGCTAGCATCTCACAGTCACCTGCGACTCTCTGATAGTTTAACTTAACCAGCTGAGCCATCATCTCTGACTAAGACTCCTCCCCCAGACGAGTCATCACTGAATCACTCACTACACAAGCCAACCATTATGTCTGAGAATCAATTAATGGCCCTGTGAATCCTCAGTAATTGATTGATGTGACTCATTGACTCATGTATGAATCACTCACTTCAGGAGTTGCGGGCGGACGAAGGTCAGCAGGTCCTGAATGAGTTTATAGACTACAGACTCCAGCAGGACCCATCTGAAGGTCTTCGCTATGGAGGTAACCAGCCAGGACTTTGGGTACTCAGCCTCCTTCTTCTTCTCCTTCTCCTCCTTCTTCTTCTTCTTCTCCTTCTTCTCCTTCTTCCCTTCTTCGCCGGTCTCCTCCTGAGGAAGAAAGTTAACGGCCCTGTAAACACAGACAGCCTCTCTAGGGAGCTCTACAAAGAACCAGTTCAGCAGCTCAACAGTACTTCTGCAATGTAGTGACGGTTTATCCAGCTCCTAATTCACTCACAGAATGTACAGTATCACCACCAACTCCCTAATGGTATCTGTCAATACTTCATCACCTGACTGGCTGTTCTGCGCATGCACTGGTGTGCATTTTGGCATGAGTGTGTGTACGAGTGTGTGTGTGTATGCGCGTGTGTTGCTGTGTGTGCACAGACTATATTCAAGCCTTGAGAAGTAGGCCATAACCATTCTTGAATGACACAGTTATGGTCATGTTAAAGGTGTGTTCATGAGTGCCATCTCTCACCATGATCAGCACATCCTGGCTAATCCCCTTGGCTAAGCCGTTACTCTGGGCCTCGGCTCTGCGGCTGGTCTTCCCCTGCCGGCTCCTCAGACGCAAGCGAGCTCTCATGAGCTCCCCCCTCATAACCTCCTCAAACACCAGAAGGCAGGCCTGAGTATCGTCCTGCTGCCTCAGGTCCCACATGTCCTCCTGCACCAGGGGCCTCCGATACCCCCTCACGACCATGCTGAGAGAGAGAGAGAGAGAGAGAGAGAGAGAGAGAGAGAGAGAGAGAGAGAGAGAGAGAGAGAGAGCGAGAGAGAGAGAGAGTGAGAGAGAGAGAGAGAGAGAGAGCGAGAGAGAGAGCGAGAGAGAGAGAGAGAGTGAGAGAGAGAGAGAGAGAGAGAGAGATTGCTTTGGCAACACATGTAAAACTGTCATGCCAATAAAGCATTTTGAATTTGAATTTGAATTTGAATTTGAGAGAGTGAGTGAGAGGGAGAGACTTGATATTTAAAAAAGCCCTTTATTTACATCATGATGTCACCAAGACGCATCTCCCACATCAGAAAAAAAAAACCAGAAGGCAAAAAACATAAAGTAAATTAAAGTAAACCCAGGTATATAATCAAAAACGAATCATTAGTAACCCTTCCTGCACAGAGCATAACACTTCCCCAACCCCCCATGAGCATGTAAAACTATCCAAATTAGTGGTGAGCTTTTAGTACTCAAATTCAACTCTCAAGCGAGCAGACATCAACCCTTTAAACATAACACCTTTGATATGATTCTTCCTACTTTTCCAAATTGAAAGCTTTGCTGTTCCCACAATCATGTTAACCAGAACATGACATACTTTATTCCATGCCGAGTACCGTGGACCAGAAATAAACTTCTCAAAGGAAAAAGCCAAGCCTAATCCCTGAAACCAATTCCGAAGAAAGTTAAAAAGCCCTTCCAGTCGAGCACATTGGACAAACAGATGTTCCAAATTCTCCCTCTGACCACAAGAAGGACAACCCTCCCCTGTGCTCGGATCAATATGCGCCAGATACCAGTCTGTAGCCACAGCCCCATGCAAGATCCTCCATTGGAGGTCACCTGTTCTTTAATCAACAGGTGGTTTGTATAGGGACCGCCAGCAGCCTTTCGGGGAAAAGCTTGGACCAAAAAACCCAGTCCAACTCGACTCTCTCATTGTCGCCAAAGACCACATGTGTGTTACCTTTGTACAAGAGTGGTAGATGGCCCTCTTGGTGACTGCCTGAAATGTCCCCAATACTGGAGTCTGGAAAGACAGAAACAGACCTCTCTCCTCCTCCCACTCCCCAACGGCAGGAGAGACCATAAGTGACGGAAAGCGCCATTCATGTTCTTCATGCCATTGTTCCATGGTGGTCCGGTCGAGTACAAATGTTCTGAGATGTCCCGGCAGGGATGAGATGACTTCTGACACCACCTTCCTCAACAGCCTTGTTGAATGAATACCCGTAGCCTCTGCCAGCTGGTCCACAGGTCTCTTCATCAGGTGGCCCAGCTTCACACAGCCTGCCTCCCGCAGTCTGGCATGCAGGCTGGCAGAGGAGAGACTATCTGCTGTCATGAAAAAAGATCCAAACAATGGCTCTTCAAACACCCACATTCCCGCTTCTTGCTCTGGTTCTCGAAACACCCTAAAAGTTTTCCATGAAACCAGGACTGAGCGATAGAAGCTTGTCAGTCCTGTGAGATCCAGCATGTCCGGCTGGAGTAAGAACAGCTACTTGTCCAATCCAAGATGTCCCGCCTTCCTCAGCAAAAGTCGAGCTGTGTCATGCCAGCTAAGGCCAGACTTATGCAACAGTCTCTGTGCTGCTTGAAGCCTAAAGGCCTTAATCCTTGAGGGAATGTCTATCAGTCTTTGCCCCCCTTCACGGATCTGTATGTACAGAGCTCCAGCTTTGATCCAGTGCAGTCCTGACCAAAAAAAAAAAAAAATTCACAATTGTCCTCTGTACATCCTCCATCAACCCCGGTGGAGGAGGCAACACAATGACTGAGTGCCATAGAGTCGAGGCAACCAGGTTATTGATAACCAAGACTCTCCCCCTATAGGACAGCTGAGGTAGCAACCATTTCCATTTGGATAGTCTGGCACACACACCTTCTCCTGCACACTCTCCCAATTCTGTCTCTAGTACTCATCTGTACCTAAAAATTCTCCCAGCACCTACATCCCTCCTGTGCCTCACTTCAGGGCCCCCTGCAGACTGGGAACTGCTCCCTCCCCCCATTGTCCCACCTGCAACACCCCGCTCTTCTCCCAGTTGACCCTGGCAGATGAAGCCCTCCCATACAATCTCATACAATACAAATTCTCCTGCAGTATGTCCACATCAAGTTGACTTTTTATAAAAACATTTACATCGTCAGCATAAGCTGACATAATTAATGGTGGACTTTGGGATAGTCCAGGCAATGAGAGTCCAGCTAATGTCCCTCTAAGCTGGCATAATAGCGGTTCTAGAACAATAGAACAGAGCTGCCCAGAAATAAGACAGCCCTACCTCATACCTCTCCTCACTGGAATAGGACAGCTTAAACACCCACCAACTTTAACCATACAGGAGGTCCCTTGTATGCCAAACCCCATATATGCCAAAAATACCTCACCAGAACCAAAACCTTGACCATACAGGAGGCCCCTATACAATAATCCCACATATGCCAAAAATACCTCACCAAAACCAAAACCTTAACCATACAGGAGGCCCCTTATACAATAATCCCACATATGCCAAAAATACCTCACCAAAACCAAAACCTTGACCATACAGGAGGCCCCTTATACAATAATCCCACATATACCAAAAATACCTCACCATAACCAAAACCTTAACCATACAGGAGGCCCCCTTATACAATAATCCCCCATATGCCAGAAATACCTCACCAAAACCAAAAGCCTTAACCCTTTTCCGCCGGCAGGGGCGCGTGTGTGTTTCTCCCTTTGACGCCGGGAGAGACGCAGACGTCACTCTGGTGTTTCCCGGATTGGGGCTTTTTTTTTTTTTACGCATTTTCTCAGTGTCCTCCTGAGGGAACCAAAGCTCTGTATTACTTAGAACATAAAGACACTTTATTTTACTTTTTCTTACACTACACTTACATTAGAATTTTTAAGTTAAAATTGCTGTGAAATCTGTAAGGTTTATGCATTGTAAAATTTTGGAAAGAGAAAGATGAGACCAACTGAATGTAATACTTAATAAAATAAAGTTTAAGCTATCAAATGGTTTTTATTTCAGGTTTCCATCTGCTACAGAGACTGAGAAATGCATTTTTTATTACGCATTGCAAATTATTTTATTTATTTCAGAGGGTTATAGAATTTCCGATTTTTTTTTTTTTACCATTAAGGCCAATGGATGTATTTTTATATGATAGCCAAGAGTGTAAGCTGAAATGAAATTTTTTGTAAACGTTGGCACATTTTCAACATTTTTCAGAAAAGCTTCAGGTTTTAGGGGGCTTTTTTTAGGTGGCCGCAGGCCTAAATGGGTTAAGGTAGAAAACAGAAACTTATGGTCCATACATTCAAAAGCTTTCTCTTGATCTAAAGATAAAATTCCAATATTTAAACCATACATTTTACATAATTCCCACACATCCTTCATAAGAAAAAGGTTGTCCATAATTGTCCTCTCTGGAATGCTACATGACTGGTCATTATGAACCAGCAGCTCCAGATGGTTTTTAAGTCTGTTTGCCAGCGCCTTTGAAAGCAGTTTGTAATCAGCACATAGAAGTGCCACGGGCCTCCAGTTTTTCAGGAGGGCTAGGTCTCATTATTTTGGCAGCAGGGAAAGGGCTGCATGACAACATGATACTGGCAGCAGTCCGCTCTCCAGGGACTCCAGTAATACCTCCAGCAGGTCCGCACCCAGACACGCCTTGAAATGTTTATAAAAATCAGCTGGAAGGCCATCAATCCCCGGTGCTTTGCCTGGTGCTAACTGGCTCACAGCAGTTGTAAGTTCTATGAGAGTAATTGGTGAGTCCAGGGTAACGCGCTCTGCATCACCCAGCTGTGGCAGATCCCGGAGTAACTCTGCAGCACACTCAGAATCGCAGTCCTCCATGTAGAGGGCAGTATAAAAGTCCATAGCCTGTCTTCTCATCTCAGCTGGATCGGTGGTTGTCCTGCCATCAGGAAGACGAAGACAAGCCATCTGTTTCTTTTGAGATGCAGTTTTCTCCAGATTAAAGAAAAACGCACAAGGAGCATCCATGTCCCTAATGCCAATAAATCTTGCCCTCACCATAGCACCATTTACCCTCAGACTGACCCTCGCCTCCTCCAGTCAGTTTCAGACTGACCCTTGCCTCTTCCAGTCTGTTTCAGACTGACCCTCGCCTCTTCCAGTCAGTTTCAGATTGACCCTCGCCTCCTCCAGTCAGTTTCAGACTGACCTCCGCCTGCTCCAGTCAGTTTCAGACTGACCCTCGCCTCTTCCAGTCTGTTTCAGACTGACCCTCGCCCCTTCCAGTCAGTTTCAGACGACTCTCGCCTCCTCCAGTCAGTTTCAGACTGACCTTCGCCTATTCCAGTGTGTTTCACACCGACCCTTGCCTCTTCCAGTCAGTTTCAGACTGACCCTCACCTCTTCCAGTCTGTTTCAGACTGACCCTCGCCTCCTCCAGTCTGTTTCAGGCTGACTTTCGCCCTCTAGTCAGTTTCAGACTGACCCTCGCCTCCTCCAGTCTGTTTCAGGCTGACTTTCGCCTCCTCCAGTCAGTTTCAGACTGACCCTCGCCTCTTCCAGTCAGTTTCAGACTGACCATCACCTCCTCCAGTCTGTTTGAGCCTGACCCATGCCTCCTCCAATCAGTTTCAGACTGACCCTTGCCTCCTCCAGTCAGTTTCAGACCGACCCTCGCCTCCTCCAGTCAGTTTCAGGCTGACTTTCGCCTCCTCCAGTCAGTTCCAGACTGACCCATGCCTCCTCCAGTCAGTTTCAGACTGACTATCACCTCCTCCAGTCTGTTTGAGACTGACCCATGCCTCCTCCAGTCAGTTTCAGACTGACCCTCGCCTCCTCCAGTCAGTTTCAGACTGACCCTCGCCTCTTCCAGTCTGTTTCAGACTGACCCTCGCCCCTTCCAGTCAGTTTCAGACTGACTGTCGCCTCCTCCAGTCAGTTTCAGACTGACCCATGCCTCCTCCAGTCAGTTTCAGACTGACCATCACCTCCTCCAGTCTGTTTGAGACTGACCCATGCCTCCTCCAGTCTGTTTCAGACTGACCCTCGCCTCCTCCAGTCAGTTTCAGACTGACCCTCGCCTCCTCCAGTCTGTTTCAGACTGACTCTTGCCTCCTCCAGTCAGTTTCAGACTGACCCTCGCCTTTCCAGTGTGTTTCACACTGACCCTCGCCTCTTCCAGTCAGTTTCAGACTGACCCTCACCTCTTCCAGTTACTTTCAGACTGACCCTCGCCTCCTCCAGTCGGTTTCAGACTGACCCTCGCCTCCTCCAGTCTGTTTCAGACTGACCCTCGCCTCCTCCAGTCAGTTTCAGACTGACCCTCGCCTCCTCCGGTCAGTTTCAGACTGACCCTCGCCTCCTCCAGTCTGTTTCAGACTGACCCTCGCCTCCTCCAGTCAGTTTCAGACTGACCCTCGCCTCCTCGGTCAGTTTCAGACTGACCCTCGCCTCCTCCAGTCAGTTTCAGGCTGACCCTCGCCTCCTCCGGTCAGTTTCAGACTGACCCATGCCTCCTCCGGTCAGTTTCAGACTGACCCTCACCTCTTCCAGTCAGTATCAGACTGACCCTCACCTCTTCCAGTCAGTATCAGACTGACCCTCACCTCTTCCAGTCAGTTTCAGACTGACCCTCTCCTCCTCCAGTCTGTTTCAGGCTGACTTTCGCCTCCTCCAGTCAGTTCCAGACTGACCCTCGCCTCCTCCAGTCAGTTTCAGACTGACCCTCGCCTCTTCCAGTCTGTTTCAGACTGACCCTTCGCCTTCCAGTCAGTTTCAGACTGACCCATGCCTCCTCCAGTCAGTTTCAGACTGACCATCACCTCCTCCAGTCTGTTTGAGACTGACTCTCGCCTCCTCCAGTCAGTTTCAGACTGACCCATGCCTCCTCCAGTCAGTTTCAGACTAACCATCACCTCCTCCAGTCTGTTTGAGACTGACCCATGCCTCCTCCAGTCAGTTTCAGACCGACCCTCGCCTCCTCCAGTCAGTTTCAGACTGACCCTCGCCTCTTCCAGTCTGTTTCAGACTGACCCTCGCCCCTTCCAGTCAGTTTCAGACTGACTCTCGCCTCCTCCAGTCAGTATCAGACTGACCCACGCCTCCTCCAGTCAGTTTCAGACTGACCATCACCTCCTCCAGTCTGTTTGAGACTGACCCATGCCTCCTCCAGTCAGTTTCAGACCGACCCTCGCCTCCTCCAGTCAGTTTCAGACTGACCCTCGCCTCCTCCAGTCTGTTTCAGACTGACTCTCGCCTCCTCCAGTCAGTTTCAGACTGACCTTCGCCTATTCCAGTGTGTTTCACACTGACCCTTGCCTCTTCCAGTCAGTTTCAGGACTGACCCTCACCTCTTCCAGTCTGTTTCAGACTGACCCTCGCCTCCTCCAGTCAGTTTCAGACTGACCCTCGCCTCCTCCAGTCAGTTTCAGACTGACCCTCGCCTCCTCCAGTCAGTTTCAGACTGACCCTCATCTCCTCCAGTCAGTTTCAGACTGACCCTTGCCTCATCCAGTCTGTTTCAGACTGACCCTCGCCTCCTCCATTCAGTTTCAGACTGACCCATGCCTCCTCCAGTCAGTTTCAGACTGACCCTCACCTCTTCCAGTCAGTATCAGACTGACCCTCACCTCTTCCAGTCAGTATCAGACTGACCCTCACCTCTTCCAGTCAGTTTCAGACTGACCCTCGCCTCTTCCAGTCTGTCTGCAGTTCTAGCCTTTGCTGTAGTGTCTTTCCCTTTTGGCCCAGTGACCTCACTGTGAATTTGACCCTGGAGAGTCATACAAATCCCATAATTCTCTGCGTATCTGTCCATTGTACTCAGTGCCGCCTTTATGGCGTTAGAACACTGCCAAAAATCGCGTGCGCAAATGAGACCTGCGCACAACATTTGCGCGCGCAAATCAAACATCCGAGGAGATATACATGCTCGCAAAACTTTTTGCGAGCGCTTTTGAAGCACTCGAAAGCCATATTGCATCCTGCATCTTTGCTCCCTCGAGCAACATTTTAGCCTGCGAGGAGAAATACATGCTCGCAGAACGTTCACCTGCTTTCGCCTTGAAAGTGGGGGGTTTTTTTTTTTTGGTGGCTGATTTTTGTCAGTGAGGAGGCGGTTATTGGCAGTTAGGAGGCGGGCCTGAGGGCATGCCAACCCCCGAATATAATTGGTTGAGCGACTTCGCCAGTTGGACAGCAAGGTACAGCACACCACTGGGACAAACGGAACAAACCACACAGCCCTGAATGACTTGTATCGTGAAAGTTGTTCGCGTTCCGCCTGTTCCTTCAGTAGCCAAAGCATGGCCGACCGCAAAGAGGTACACACTAAAAAATGATAGGTTGATTGTTTAACTCAACCATAGGGTTGCTTGAGTTGGGTCAATGTTATAGGTTGTTTTCTGAAATATTTGGTAATTTGGTCTAACCCTGCTGTTGGGTTGTCAGTGACAGTTATGTGACTGTTCTTCACGCGCTTGGCGCTTCCTGCACAGAGCTCTCTGACGGAAGAAAAATCAGCAACGTAAAGATTTACTGGACAAACATGTAAGTATTTTATTTTTCAATTATGTTGTTTTCATCGGTTTTTGAAAAAGGGAATTCAATGGTTAACATATGTGGCATTTTGTACACATCAGATCGATCTTTCCACTAATTTACATCGAAAAAACCGTAGTTCACCGTAATATTACCGGTACCGGTAATATTAATATCCTGCCTAAATTACGGCACGCTGCCTTGACGCTACTGCTGCTTGTCTGAGGACGGATGGAAGCTAACGTCAGGTAACAGTAAGGGAAATGAAGCCAATGCAAACAAGATGAGTGATCTTCAGTCAGGCCAAATGCATTTAGTATGTCAGACTAGTGAGCATAAACGTTATGTTACTGCCATAGGTTTGTTCGAAGTGGGGGATTTTAAACGCGGCTGGCCAGCTAAATTTGACATTTATAATGACCGAACTGTACGTTATTAGCTATGGGGTTGTGTTAAGGCGGCGATTGTCAGAGTAAGTAGCTAGCCAAGTTGCTCCAGTGCAATTAAGTCTTCAGTCGCCTGTGCGTTTGTAGGACCTGAATGTTAGCCAACTTGGTAACTTCAGTTTTTCAAACTGTTGGTTAATGATGAATGATTTCAACGCTTTTGACTGAGAGAACGAAGTTGAGATGGTGGAAAGAATTAAGCACAGCCACTGTGTTAAGCTTATTTATCCGATGTTCATGTACTGCTGAAAGAAAGCTATAACTGTAAAAATAAAATGAATAAATAAGATTTATAAACAGAAATTAGATTAATTGCAGAGAATTTAGAAGCTGTTAAAGTATTTTTTAAAGTTTTGTCAGCTGAATTTGGTTGAATGGTGATAGATTGAGAAGTCATATATTTTTTTTTTTAAGATTTGTGATCAGAAGTTGGGTGACTGGCCAGTTTGTATTATGCCATTTTATTGTTCATTGGGAATAAAAATGTATTTAAATGCTCTATCTGTGGAATCTGCTCTCTCTTCTGTTGTCTGTATACATAGCGATCATGGAAAGTAAACATTTTCAGGGGGTGCTCATCATAAATTGGGACATAAATGCACTTTTGAAGTGCCTTCTCCAGTTTTCTGTAGCCAGAAAAGGTTGGGTAAGGAGCTTTTGTTCAGGATGGAGAGAGATTGCTTGGCGGAATGGTTTGGAAAAACAATGCTGGTTTTGTTTTCAAACAAGAAGTTAGTATGTCATGTTAGTATGTTAGTATCTCCTTGATACTGTGGACTCAAGTTTTTAATGTACTGGACATTCTTTCCACAGACAGTTTTGTGTGATCTTAAGGCTGTTCATTTGTCTGCCTGAGCAGTATTTTAACCATGTGATCCTATATGGCTGTCTTGACCCAAATGTTACATGAACTGCCATTTGTACTGTTTATAACTTTAACTGTGTAAGGTTTTTAGACTTCTGATCAGGAAATTGAATAGAGATTGCTCACATGGATAATGCTGTACTGTTTTAATTGAAAAAGAAAATACACTGATCATTTGAAAAGATGTTCAACTTGTCTGCTTTAATGATTGCGGTTAACTCAAGTAAGTTTAGAATTTTTTTAAGTTAAATATTATGCTGCATGAATGGTAAGCAACCGGTAAGCAAAAAAGGTCAGAATATGCAAGACACTGTGTTACTTGGTCAGTAGTAATGAGCAGGAGTCGTAATGGGGGAGGGAAAATTCAGAAACATCAGTATTGTATTTTAAAACACTAAACTTAAAATATGGGTTATCTTAACCCAGTTTAGAGTAATAGCTTCCCTTAAGTTGGGTTGATTGTACAACCCATCGTGCTAGGTCAAAGTAACCAAGCATTGGGTTAGTCCATATTTGAGTGCTGTGTAGCAGAAACAACCCAGTTTGGGTTATATTCAACCCAACATTTTTTAGTGTGTAACGTTAATTTTGTATGTAAGAAAATGTATAATTACTATTCAGTGTATAATTGTTGTTACATAGCTTGCCTTATTATTTCCTGCGCTTGACAGGCAATACAGATATTTTAATACCTTACACTGCGTGATTTGCGTTTATAGCCACGTGTCCGCAGACTTTGAAACAGCTATCTGTCCGCAACAGGGTGTCTCGAAAACACAGACCTCGAAAACGCAGACCGCAGACCTCAAAATATTGAAACATGAATATAGGCTGTGTGTCTCGTTTTCGCTTCGGAAATTTTTAAGCATCTTATTTATTTAGTACAATTTAATGGACAGTGATAGCACAAAAACTATAGATAATTTAAGTCTGTATCGTGTTACCCTTTCCATTATTGAAAGCTAACCATAAACAGTCTATTCAGAGCTATTCAGGCTAATAGGGCTCGAAAGGGTGACGTTGCGGAGTGGGAAAACCGCAATGCATTGTGGGCGTTGGTGGCAACTGAAGTTTGTTTACTCCGGTTGCATGCGCGCTGTCCTTGTGTGCTGTGCTTGTTCTGGGCTCTTACGAGGCATTTTACGTTTGTGGAGTGTCTCCCAAAACCATCGTAACTTAAGACGCTCTCGAAATCGTCGTAGATCTACGAGTGCTGAAGACCACTCGTAGAAAGCTACGTGCGTCTTAAGACCAGCAGCAGTCATCGCGAATTATAATGTTTTTTTTCCCTGCTTACGTGTTCTTTAAATATTACCGTATTTAATCATGACTCCTGATGCCGTTTGTAAATGAAAGTGGTGATTCATGGAACTTGAATGACGGTACTTAATCATACATTCACCAAAAACAAACAACAATTATAGACATTATACCAATAATAATAGTTACATTAACAAATGAAGAAAAGAAGAAATTAGACGCTATAACAACAAAAAAAGATATAACCTATAGGTATATACATTTCAGCGAATTAAAATATTATTCTGTATTATTCTGTACTAGAAGAACCGTGAAAAGAATAATGAAGTAAACAGAAGTGTCGCCGTGGTGATAAATGCAAGTGGAGTGCTGGTCACGAGAGGGGAAAGGGGGGCGTATTCTAAAAATGTTCAATAACTTGTTTATGTGCGCCGAAACCAGCCATATAGTCCACAACTCCTAGCTGATTAACGTCTGCCAATCTGCCATCAGCCTGCTCCTCCTTCTGTTGACGTAAGGGGTCTCTCGCCAGGACAGCGATGTTACGCAGCATTGGCACAGTGATGACTGCGCAGCATTTTGATGGGGAGAAGTGTGGTTCTCAACTGAACTTGGGCACGCACCTGCCAGTGGCGTAGCCAGCGGGTGTGCCAAAACACGTCCCTTTATGACAGCAATTAGTCCTGGCTAGTTCTTAATCATTTTCCTTTATTGACGCGTTTTCCAATTATCGTGATTTGCAACTGAAGACACGGTTTCTCTACATATGCGATCTAACTGCGATGAAATCATGAGGTAAATTCAGTATAGCTGAGAATTGGGGTGGACAAAACATCCGTTTTAAACAATTATTTGTCCTGACCTGTTCTCAGTCATTTTCATAATTAACAAAAGGTTCACTCCGAGAGCACTCCACACTTAACAGGTGTTGCTTGTTCTCCCCGATTTGGTAAGATGACAATCATTCATCTAGACGCGTATTTGTTTAATTTAAATCAACGTCATTCAAAATAAATAAATAATAATGAATAACGTTAATTAAAATTCAGCAAATACGCGTCGAAATGAATGATTGTCGTCCTCTAATTGCTGTCATTAAGGGACGTGTTTTGGCACACCCGCTGGCTACGCCACTAGCACCTGCAGTGCAACTTCCATCTCCCCAACTCACGGATAGTTGCGGGATTTGCCACCGAGGTAAAGATATAGCCTACGGCCGAAATGGGTACCCACGGTCCCCAAGGAAACGCCAGCGAACATGGCTTTCGTTGTCTCTTGCTCATCACGTTTCACACCCCTTGTTGCGGTCATTTTCTTTGCATTGTCTTCCCAAAAGATGGCTTTATTTTCATTAGTAAGGCTACCTTTCAATCTGATGAATAAGGTGACTTTGTTGGCCTCCACTTCATCCAACATTATGCCTATTTTGTCCAGACAAAGAGCCGACTGTCGTTTTGTATTCATAGTTATTTAGAATGTTTTCTCGGTTTCGCCGAATTTCCGATTCTCAGTGAATACCTTTATATACTAAGTGCGATACTTTGATTACAGAGTGACAATACCTGAATGTGTCGCCAATGCTTCAAGACATATGAGAAGAACCATTCAAGATTTGGTTCTTATTTTCTACTTCGGAACAGGATCTAGCTTGTCTCGGTACGGTCCATTGCCTCTCTCTTTTGTACGGTCCATTTTTTCATGGTGTGTGTATCGCTCTCTCACAGCACCGTTTCTAACGCGAAGTGATGTAAACAAAAAACTTTTGCCCGCAAAGATGGCGACCCCGGCCCAAAATACATTGCGAGATCACGTGCCCTTTCGAGCCCTATAGGAGTGCTTTTTAGGCTAAACTACAAAAACGTTTCGATTGCCGGTCATGTTTTCTATTTAAAACCTTGACCGGCTGACGGTCACTCAGACACTTCGAAATTCCTTGTTCATTTTTTTTTTAATCGTAGTACTCATTTTCTGAACGAGCGGTTTGCGAAGTCAGCAAGCTTCACTTAATTATAAATAGGCGAACGCCATTATGCCAGAAAGATCGTGTTCATGAAAAATAGTGACTTGGATATAAGCGTTCTCCAGAAATATATCGCAGTGTCTGCATGTCCGAAAGTCGGACAAGGTTTTAATATAACTCCGTGTCCGACAGTCGTATGGTTTCAACTCCGTGTCCGACAGTCGATTATTGTTATTGTACTATTTTTCATGAACGAGGTTCACAAATCTTAAAAAAAAAAGGTGCATGAATAGCACTCCGGTCAGCCTGAATATCTCTGAATAGCCTGTTTACAGTCAGCTTTCAATAACGGTAAGGGTAACACGATACAGACTTAAATTATCTATATAGTTTTTGTGTTATCACTGGCCATTAAATTGTAATAAATAAATAAGATACATACTTAACCCTTTCAGCGCCGTGGGCAACTATAGTTGCCCAATGATGTAAGACATTGAAGTCAGATGCTGTTGAAAACCTATCATGTGGCAACTTGTTTAAAAGAGCTCCCGCAGGGGAGCTCTTTTAAACAAGTTGCAACATGATAGGTTTTCAACAGCTCAGGATAATTACATTTTTAATTCCTTGAAAATGTATTCGGCGCTCAAAGGGTTAAAAATTTCTGAGGCGAAAACGAGACACATGTATTCAAATTTCAATATTTTGAGGTCTGTGTTTTCTGTCTGTTACAGACAGATAGCTGTTTCAAAGTCTGCGGACATGTGGCAATAAATGCAAATCACGCAGTGTAAGGTATTAAAATATCAGTATTGCCTGTCAAGCACAGGAAATAATAAGGCAAGCTATGTTACAACAATTATGCACTGAATAGTAATTATACATTTTCTTACATACAAAATTAACGTTACCTCTTTGCGGTCGGTCATGCTTTGGCTACTGAAGGAACAGTCAGGCGGAACGCGAACAACTTTCACAATACAAATTGGGCTGCGTGGTTTGTTCCGTTTGTCCCAGTGGTGTGCCGTACCTTGCTGTCCTACTGGCGAAGTCGCTCAACCAATTATATTTGGGGGTTGGCATGCCCTCAGGCCCGCCTTTTTACTGACAAGTACCGCCTCCTCACTGACAAAAATCAGCCACCGAAAAAAGGCAAAGGATGGGTCTACTATTGATACTAAATATCTCCTCATGCAAGGGCTTCTGACATTTTGCACACCGCTGTATATTGGGTTTGGGTTAAGCGTTAGTGGTTAGGGTTAGGGTTCAGGTCAGGGTTCGGGTTAAGCGTTAGTGGTTAGGGTTAGGGCTCGGGTTAAGGTTAGGGTTCGGGTTAGGTTTAGGAAAACAATCTTCCTTTCCCAAGTTTCCCCTCATGAGGGCTCCTTGGGAAAGAAAAGTTTGCGCAGGCCATTCAGTGTACTGGAGCCTTTATATAGGAAGAATTTGGTCCCTCTTGTGTCGAAGTTTTAAGTGCGTTTGTTGAGTCCTCTTGGGAACAAAGTGTTTAGTTTTATGATCCAATGTTTTTCTGCCCTACGTCTGTCCTCCGGTGTCCAATTGTTGTTTGTCTGGAGCCCGGATATTTCTAGTGCCTCAAGTCCATGGTGAAGGAAGTGAGCCACTAGGTGTGTGTCAGTCTCCCTATGATTTCTAATGTTATATATGTGTTGTGCTAATCTAGTCCTGATCTTGTTACCTGTTTCTCCCACATATTTTATGTCACAATGGTTACACTTAATGACATATATGCAGTTATGTGTGTTGAGTGTGAGTGTTTGTTTGATTAGGTATGTTGTGTTTGTTGTGTTGTTTCTGATTGTTGTGGCTTGTTTGTAAAATGCTGGGTCTTGTGGATGTACCGTGTTAATTTCTGGTAATTTGCTGTTTACCAGATGGTCCTTGAGGTTTTTTCCTCTCTTATAAGCTGAGATGACTCTATAGTCCTGGAGTATGTCAGTGTTCCGTAGGGATCTGTTTAGATTTTGCTTAATTTTAATGTTTGCTGCTTGGCTAAATGCTGTGTAGGTGGTTATGAGTGGGATTATTTTCCTCGGATCTTGCGGTCTTGTGGTCAAGAAATTTTTCCGGATCTGTCTGAGGAAGGATCGAGTGTATCCCCTGGGTTTTAATGCTTTGAAGAGGCTCTGGGTAGCCTCCTCAAAATCAGTTGTTTGTGTTAAGGTTAGGGTTCGGGTTAGGGTTAGGGTCAGGGTTAGGGTTTAAGCGTTAGTGGTTAGGGTTAAGGTTAGGGTTCGGGTTAAGTGTTAGTGGTTAGGGTGAGGGTCAGGGTTAGGGTTTAAGCGTTAGTGGTTAGGGTTAGGGTTAGGGTTCGGGTCAGGGTTAGGGTTTAAGTGTTAGTGGTTAGGGGCTAGGGCTCATCTGAAACTAGTGTCAAATA